>OY723389.1:28053685-28638685 GCA_963210295.1 Ophion ellenae | reverse complement strand
GCACTTTTTAGCGTAGAATATGTTGACTGACGGTAGGTGGTTGCATACTGACAGTAATCCCAATAAGCGTTTGCCCCTCAACTCGCCCACACCCTAAGAAATAAGGGTTGAAAACTTAAAAATCGCCGTATTTCGATAATGAATAGCCCGATCAAAGAAGGTTTCAAACAAAAGTTGTTTGGAATAATAAAATACGTATAAAGTTATCCGACGTCCAATCCCCTATCTTTGAAAATAGCGGCACAAAAACACGAGAGCACCACTGACCTAGTCAAGGACAACATTTTCTAATCGTTATTGCGCCGCTATTTTCAAAGATAAGGGGTTGGATGTCAGATAACTATATACCAATTTTATTATTCCAAACAACTTTTGTTCGAAACCTTTTTTGATCGGGCCATTGATTATCGAGTTACGGCGATTTTTAAGTTTTCAACCCCTATTTCTTAGGATTGGAGCGAGTTGAGGGGCAACATTTTATCGGGGTTACTTTCAGTACGTGACCATCTACCTTCAGTCAAAAGTTCATATTCTCCGCTAAAAAGTGCTGGGTTTTCGTCTCTTTTACTGGGCTATTTATTTCTCTTTGGTCCACTCTGGCCAGGCGTCTGGAACATTTACACTTTGACACCGACGCGATTCGACTGTTATCCGAGTCATTGTTACGACACGTCAATATGCGTATAAGCCGATGCTTCAAAGCTTCCTACGTCTCCTGTCATCTCCTCGCGAGTAGCGTCTATTCATCCGTCTGGAATGTTCTTAAGGCGTTACCCCCACTTGTAGCGCAAAAAAGGCCTTTTTCATGAATTTTTTTAAAGAAAACTACAAAACTTTTTTAACGATCAATATATCATCTTAAAGAACACATCTTGAAGAACTTTCAGTAATTTTTTTATTGAAAAATATTACATCGTTTAGTGGCAAATGGCCGTCAATGAAATAATGTTTTTATATACACGGTTTGCGGTGACCAACATTGCGGCGAAGTGGATCATCTGAAAAAAAAATGCGGATGGATTTAGTCAAATATAAGTATAAACTAGTCTTTAATCGAAGGATTTTAAAAAATATTCATTTTTCACAAAATGGCGGACAGTCAAAGTTAATGGTTCGATTTTAACGAAAAAAAAACGGCCGTTTTTTGGCTATAAAACGGCCATTTCTTTCGAAAAAAAAAATCGAACATTTAAAGACTACATTTTTATGTATTAAATAAGCCTTCAAAATTTCAAGAAGATCGGTTCATTAGTGTTCGAGTAATCTTGGTCACCGACTTCAGAAATGCCATTTTGAGAAAAACGCGTTTAAAGTTTCTCTTTCAACGCGGATTCTTCTCTTTCAACGCTCATATCTCAGTCAATTTTGTTCGGATCGACTTAAAATTTTCAGGACATATTCTCAGATACTTATACTTCAAAAAAACGCAATAAAAAAAATCGATTTTTTCAAAATCGCAAGTGGGGGTAACCCCTTAATCCCATTGAGTGCATTCTCGCTTTGCACCCGAGTGACTGATCGAAAAGTCTCTTCGATCGCGATATTTTTACGATGCGCGAACAATTTGCACATGCAGTTTCGCACGGCCAGTTGAACCCGCAGTGGCCTAGTTTTTGTCACGGACGAGGACAAACGATGCGATGAGCAGGAGGCGCGGGGTTGGTCGCGGGGGAGCAAGCGATTTCGAAATGCTCGGCCGTTACGTGCGAGGGATGCGATCTCGCTGCGAGCTCCCTTGCGCCACCGACGACGGCCGAGGGTCCGCGTTAATAGGATTTGCCGGCGGGTTAGCCTCGTTTCATACCCCGTTGGGGTTCTCCAACCCTCGACTTCCGAGCTAGTTCCTGCCACGAGCCATTCCCAACCGAGGCTGCCTACAACGCCAGATCTCGGTCGCCTCGAAAGCTCCGCGGCGACGGCGCGTAGCTCGAAGGGCTGGTGATGATACTACGGAACGAGAGGCCGAGGGTCTAGCTATACTGGGAATCTTGGGGCCACGAAGGAAGGTATCGCGAGCAATTGGATGGAAAGGAATGCCAGAGTTTTTTTTTCCAACGTTTGTACAGATTTTTCCTCTATTCCAAAGATTGGTCGTCGCCCCCCCCCCCCCCCCCCCCCAATTAATATCAAGGCGGTTCGACGATTTTCTGAGATTCGAATGTCGTTGTGACGACGGCCGTTCTCCCCTTATCTTCGGGACCTCAGACGTTTTCTTTGCGAACGGCAGGTTTCCTAATTGAAATCGATTCGGTCCTCTCCGTGGAGTTCCTCGGGCCATTTCGTTTTACCGAGGTGGAATTGACGAACGAACAGGATTCAAGGAGCATCAACGGTCGAGAGAGGGAATTATGGTATTAGAAGAGAGGGACAGAGAGAAGGAGAGCGGAAGATGGTGCTTGACGTGAACGAGGTCTGATGTGTGCCAGCAGCAGCTGGAAAAGCAACGAGGACGCGCTTAAGCCACGCATACGTGCGATGACAATCCGGCGAACCACCTGTTGAACCGAAAGGGGCTAAGGCTGTTCTGCCGGTTGAATAGGGGTATTCGGTGGTTTTATCGTCCCGTTTCTAATACTCCTTCACCGCCAAATAAAGTGGACGCTTTCATCACATTATCAGTCACCACTCCTGAGTTACTTATATGTAACTTGGGAGTAACTTAGGAGTAACCTAAGTTACTTATTAGTAACTTAGGAGTAGGGCCAGTACTGTTTACACGCTCTGGCCCAATATTGGCATTCAGTACTCAGCCAGTACTTGGCGCCAACACCGCGCAAACGCTGTTGCCGAGCTTAGGACCAGTGTTATCATTTCGAAGTTAGGCCAGTACCGTTTATGCCCTGGCTGTGTATCGGGCCATGATCGTCATCCAGTATTGGCAACTCCGGCACCAGTACTGGGTCGGGCTTGGCCATTATACCGTTCGCACATGGGTACTCACTTACTACTCTCGTCGGTTTATTTCGTATGCATTCGGTAATGGATCATCTCCGTATTCCAGCGCTCTTTATTTCGTTGGGCAAACAGGGGATTCAGGGACAAGACGAAGGTGCGCGGTAAGATGAATCATAAGTCTAGGTACTGAACAGTGTGTGCGAGCATAGTGCCCCCGTTGGAGTTTGAAGGGGTGGCGGCGAGGTGAATGAGTGCGAAAGTATCAAGTGTGGCGGAAGCACGCGTCTCGAGTGAGAAAACAATATCGATTTTTTTACCAAATGATCCAATTTTTGGTAAAGTTGACCATCGGTTCAGTTCATTTGAGTTGCTGATATTGATGAGAGACCACTATCTACCTTAGAGAGTAGTATTAACGCTATAAGAAAGGGTGAAATGGAGCCAATAGGGCCGTTGGTTCCTCCTCAACTGGTCTTTCTACCAGAAGAAGAAGAAGAACTAACAAATGATTCGAAAGTTATGAAAGCAAGATTATTCGGACTGAATACTACAGAACTTGGACGATTGGCTTAACTAATTGGTGGTATTGAAAATGAAACCAGTATTATATGCAAAAATAATGCCCTTGTCCCATCATGCTCCCAGCGCTCTTTTATCTTGCCCCGCATATGGGTTAAGTTTGGAAAAATAAAGGTTTAATTAAAAATATACATTGTATGCTAACAATAAGAAAGACTGATTTTTCGTTTCCAAAATAAAAAGATGTTAAATGTTGATTAGTTTAAAAGAATAATTAAAGTTAACTGATTCGTATGTAGGTATTGTTTCATCTAAACATGACTTAAGCGTTCTCACCTTGCCCCCAGTTCCTTTACTTTTGCACGTAGTACATTGCCACTCACTACATACCGGATTACTAATTAATCAACCGTTAAATATACCTTCAATGCTTGGGTGCCATATGTCCAGGATATCAGGGTCAAAGTAGACTGAAAGTTTCGCCTCGGGCGAAGTAATTTTCTACAGCAACGAAAGCGATTCAGCAGTGACGATAGGAAGATTGTTATTCTAGGTACTCAAAATAGACGAAGCTTGTCTATTTTGAGCCTTCGATTCTGAATGAACATGACGCCCGCATTTGATATTCGAATCGCGGACTCTGGCCCGGCGGTTTTTTTTATCCCATTCATTGTTCATTCACGCTCTTGCACATGATCCGCGATATTATTCGTTGCGCGATGACACATTCACTCCCGAAGTCTTCTCGCGTATACAGCGCGAAATTATAATTATCGTTTTAGATGACGAGGAAACAATGCTGAGTGAGAATAGCCCGAAGTCTCACGATTTCGCGAGGTCCTTCACACCGGTGTCCGCGCAAACACGACGAAATCGGAATCGAAATTGTCCAATTGCGTTGCATGTACCGCGGTATTTTTTTATTTTTGGAAAGCTTCGGGCCCAATAAAGACTGCCGTCTGGGAATCCCGTTGAATGTCGGGGTGCTAAACGCAATAACTATTCAAGACGCGTATTCTTCCGAGACTTCTTCCTTTTCTTTACACTTTATATGCTTGAATTCGAATCGGACATGTCACGATACTCTTGTTGCTGTGCAGGATTCGCGAGCTTGATACCGGAGGCGGATTATGATGCAGGGAGCACGTGTGGTGCGTTACGCGCGAAGTGAGGTACTTTTCACTGTACCGAACAATAGTAGATAAGGTAGTCGGCCCAGTGGCCGTCAGGGTTCTAGTGATCGTCATGTTTACGCATTAAATAAGTATTTTAAGATAAAAATCAGTCCTTCGTGCAGATCTGTGGTATATTAGCTTCCAGGAGGTATTTACTATGTTGTATTACATTTTCACACCCGTGGGTATACGTATAAAAGAATAATCAAATTAAATATATTCCGCTACGACGTCTAGCTGTCATTTCGGCCGAATCCTTCATTAGGAGGTTAACGTGAACCATTTCACATCTCGGGTGATTTGAGAATGCCTGTGAACTTGCGTGAAGTAAGTTCTCCTTCACGTGATTAACAAGGATTTTAGTTTTGCGGTCAGCATAAAAAATTATAGTTTTATGTTAATTTAAACGAATTTTCATATATGACGATGACCGGTTCAGCAACATAAACACTCTGCCGATTAATCGCCACGGCTGTCGATAACTGGGACAATGTTAGCAAAAAAAGAGTCTTACGAATCGAATATTAGTTTATAGAAAATCAGAAAAGAAATATTGGGTCCGTAATTAGCATTGTCTGAAGGATCCACGGACCAGTAATCGTCATACACATATTCGCGATAGTAAAAAGATATACATATAAATAAATGTTGTCGATTACTGGGTCGTGACCATGTCGATAACTGGGTATGTCTTGAACACAGGTGAACAGCACTCGATCGAAATAATATTACAAATTATTTTATGAAAAAATAGATGTTTATAATGACTACAAATAAATAAAAATTATAATTCTTACGTAATAGGCAATAATTAGTTTTATTTTTGAAATTAATAAAGTTCCATGGAAGAGATATTTATGTTTCAAACTCTTTATCAAATGTTTTAATAAAAATCATAAAGTTTGTGACAGAGTGCGTAAAAATTGATCTGCCGTTCTATATGCAGACATGATCGAGTCAACATAGTCCTACGAACCTTTGCATAATTAGTTAAGGCCTTATATACATTTGGATGGTCGGAAAAGAAGGCTTTTTTTGGGATTTTTCAAAAATACTAATAAAGCAATCAAAACGAGGTTTAGAGAGTTTATTTCACATATCTGTAGGTACTTCCAACGAGCGGACTCGTTGGAGTCGCACATGTGGACCGAGAAGAATTTTCTTTTCCCCCTAATCTACATGAGTTTTGCTACCGAAGTATACACGATTATTATAAAATATTTATTTTTGTACATCTAGCTCGATTTTTAAGAAAGTCGCCTTTTCGACTGAAACAACGGCCTTTGTTCGTTTCCAAAAATCGCAATCGTTAAACGATTGTAAAAATCGTGTGTACATCGCTATAAAATGTATCTAAGAAGTTATAGTTGAAATTTGAAGTGAATCGCTCAAAAAATGCAGGACATACGAGTTCGCCCGATTTTAAAAACATTTCTTCGTGAAAAACGCGTTTAAAGTTTAAAAACCATTTTTCTACATGTCTTAAAAAAAATGTCCACCTAAAATAACTTTTGCATATTATTTTCGACATGTTTATACATAATTTAAGTTAAAAAAAAAACAATTTTTTTTTTCAAAGGTATATAAGGCCTCAAAGCAGTTTGAACGCATGTGATGATTAGTGGGACGTTCCCATGGCGATTACCAGACCAACTGTCATGGCGGCATGACCCTTATAACTTATAACCTTTACGAAATATTTTCTCGAAAACTGTACTAGGCACGGGAATTTAACAACGACCTTCTTTTTCGTAATAAAAAACTGATTAAGAATGACTTAAAATAACTTTTACTCACTCTCCTAGTTGAGCTATATAAATTTGCAAAGTCAAGCGATCTGCTTAGGTTGACGATTACTGGGCCATCTACCTTATGGAGCATTTTATCTATCGATTAGCGATTCTTATATTTTTTTTCCTTATTCTGATACTCACGTGACGCTTTATAGAGGCTGGAGCACGTGGATGATGACATCAAAAAAATTATTTTCGAAAACTTGAAAAACATCGTTTCGAGGAAAACGCGTTTAAAGTTTTTCGATGTGGATACGGTATTACATGTTCGTAAAACTTTGAGCTCGATGGATGAAGCTAAACTTTTTATTATGTATTTTGATCTGCTGAACCCGAATATCACATTTTTTTGCTGAAGAGTTGAGCATTTAATTGTTTATAGCCAATTGTTAAAACAATTTTTCAAAAAAAAAGAAGTTTTTCGGAATGATATATTTTTTTAAAATATTTTGGGTAATTTAAAAATGAAAGCATTCTTTGTAAAATTTTGCTAAAGTTCATAGTTTTTGAGTAATACATTTTGGAAAATTTCTGAAAGAGTTTTCCAATTTTACACTTGATTTATGTATAGAACCACTAATTAAAAAATTACTTACATCGAATCATCAATTTCTGGCCCATATAATGGGGCTTCTACCGATGTGGAAGCTTCCAAAATATCAATTTGTTGGTGTCCACGTTGGTGTCGACGTCCCTTCACTAATTGTGGGATATCCCGGAAACTATTCATCGGATTAACTTGAAATTTTTAGGAAATATTTTCGAAACATCATACTTCAAGAAAATGTGAAAAAATCGATTTTTTGAAAATTCTGACTGCATCTTACCCTTCAACGTAAAGTGATCTTTAGAAACTAGTAAGAACGTCTTGCTGAAAATAATCAATCTTACGTGGGAGACGTAGTCTTCACATTGAAAAAAATATTTTTGCAACATTGTATGTGCTGTTTGCTGGCACTTTTTCACGCGATACGAAGAAATCAAGCGTGCTTGTTTTTGCACAACGAAATCATGCGTGCGGAAAGATTTTTTTTTAATTGCCCGCCGAATTCCTTGATAAGGGCCCAATGTCAAACGTCCACCAACAAGTGCTCTATAGTTTTCAAGTAAAAAACCAATCACACGGTTTGAAACGTCGCACGAGCATGCCGCGAAAACAAAACAGCCTCCCACCCACTGCGGCTCACTCATCTTTCATTTTCTGTTGCCCACGCCTGTTTGAACATGATAACATTGCATCACGAGTTACGAAGCACGTGAAGTAAAGCCATTTGATTATCGCTCCTAGTAATACTTGTTTTCGCCTTTCCTCTCTGCATCTCTCACGCCTTTTGTACACATCTTGCCTGGAAAAACTCCTCTTCACTTGGCGCTAAGCGCATCAAGATTCAGTTGATTTTTTTAGCCGCTCTTTTTCGTAGTGTGCTCATATCGGGTCTCGAAAAAAAAAAACATTGCGAATACGTTTCTCTTCCACGTATTTCTATTGTTTTTGCTCAACGCACTCTACGTCGATGTGTTGTTTTTCTCGGCGTTACGCGATCGGTTTTATTTTATCACGGAACGCGTCGTTTCGTTGCCAGGATGTTTTACATAATCAATAATCTGTATGTAACAAGCATAACGGCGTTAGTGATCGCGGTTTAAATTTAAATTTCAATCGTGACGCACGAAAGGCACCAACAAGGAAAAACCATTTGATTCAACTTATAAGGAAAGATCATCAACCTCGTAATGCAAACACACGTGTTTCGTACATAGCTTACAATTGTAATATCTGTGTGTTGTTTTCGTAATTGTGTTACCCCCATTTGTAGCGCAAAAAAAGGCCTTTTTCATGATTTTTTTAAAATAAAACTACAAAACTTTTTTAATCGATCAATATACCATCTTAAAGAACACATCTTGAAGAACTTTCAGTCGTTTTTTTATTGAAAAATATTACATTGTTTAGTGGCAAATGGCCGTCAATTAAATAATGTTTTTATATACACGGTTTGCGGTGACCAACATTGCGGCGAAGTGGATCATCTGAAAAAAAGATGCGGATGGATTTAGTCAAATATAAGTATAAAGTAGTCTTTAATCGAAGGATTTTGAAAAATATTCATTTTTCACAAAATGGCGGACAGTCAAAGTTAATGGTTCGATTTTAACGAAAAAAAAACGGCCGTTTTTTGGCTATAAAACGGCCATTTTTTTCGAAAAAAAAATCGAACGATTAAAGACTACATTTTTATGTATTAAATAAGCCTGCAAAATTTCAAGAAGATCGGTTCGTTAGTGTTCGAGTAATCTTGGTCACCGACTTCAGAAATGCCGTTTTGAGAAAAACGCGTTTAAAGTTTCTCTTTCAACGCTCTTTCAACGCGGATTCTTCTCTTTCAACGCTCATATCTCAGTCAATTTTGTTCGGATCGACTTGAAATTTTCAGGACATATTCTCAGATACTTATACATAAAAAAAATGCAATTTAAAAAAATTCGATTTTTTCAAAATTGCAAGTGGGGGTAACCCCTTAAATGTTTTCCCTGTGCCTGTATTAAATTTAGCTTTTTCCTTTTGAATTAATTACTGACGGCGATATAACCTACTTACTGTTTTGGCGATATATTAATAAGATGGCGCCAAGATATTCATCACTTATCGCTCGATTAGTGTGTGTGGATTTACTATTAGAGCGGGAAACTCCCGAAATTCGTCGAATAACAAAATTGTACGGCGTTTTCGAACGTTTACCTATTGGCGCCGCTTTTATCTACACCTACATCGGTCGAAGCGATAAATCGCTTAACACAGCTTTATTGACAGAGCACAGAAGCATAAGGTGTTCTTGAAATACTTTTCAAGTCGTCACCGGAAACCGTTTTTACTTCATCTAAATTTGTAACAATTATGATACGGACAAATTTCACACTTTTTTGAAATTTCACACTTTTCACACTTTTTTGAATTTCACACGACTTTGAAAATACTTTTCAAGTCGTCACCGGAAACCGTTTTTACTTAATCTAAATTTGTAACAATTATGATACGGACAAATTTCACACTTTTTTGGAATTTTGAGTTTTGTCATAATTCGAACAGTCCGGAGATATTTTACAGCAATGCAACAGTTAATAACAATTATAGCAAATCAATCTTTCTGCATTAGTTTCCGGAATGAATGCAAAAACGAACGTATTTTTTTCTTCATTTTAACCATTGAGACTGCCATAGTTTTTTCGATTATTTATTCAGAATGAACATCAATTCGGCGGTGAAAATCGGCACAAATGTGTTACAATGCAACGCAAATGTGGGGCGATCCCCGAGTAGAAAATCCTGCTCCGGCTACAAAAAATACCTGATCAGGCATCCTTATTTTTTGTTATGTCTTGATCAGAGTTTTTGATCAAGCCCTGATCGTTTTTGTGACACTTTCTCTGATTTCGGTCTGATCGGGGTAAAAAATCAAGGCCTGATCAGGGTGAAAAGTGAAGGCCTGACATGCAGTCAGAAGAGAGAAGTTCGCTGCTGCTTCGGAAACCACCATCTCATCACATTCTTCATTGCACTGTCGAAAAAATATTTAATTCTAATAGGATCCATTCAAATCAAATAGGTTTTTTTACTACGATCGCATTTGTTTCAAATATATTTTTTAGAATATTCAATAGAATATTTTATAAATCCGAAATAAATTGAAATACTTAATTTAGAGTTCTACCACGATGATTTTGTATCATAATCCGTCATTCCCTGACCTTCCGAATGGATTTTTTCGAAGAAAATGTTCTGCATCCACATGGGATCGAACCTAATAGAACCTACCTACGTATAGCTACCGAGTGATTGCAGGGATAAACTTCCGAAAAGCTGTTACACCCGATGTGGCTGAAATTTTGCACAGATGTTCCATTTAATATATAAAGACATCCCCCAAAGGGATTTTTGGCGCATTCCAATAGTTCATTAAAAATCGAATTTTAAAGTTTATTTTATAGCCCTCACGAGTATATCTATATCGCTCACCACGGCGGATCGATATCCCCACTCCTCCGACTTCACTGGTGGCTAGCGTACCGCGCTTGCCCCTGCAAGTATATCTATATTGCAGGGGTAACCCAAACAAACACAAACAAACAACCCAAACAAATTCGATATCGCGTAAACTATTGGAATGCGCTAAAAATCCCTTTAGGGGATGTCTTTGTATATTAAATGGAACATCTGTGCACAATGTCAGCCAAATCGGGGGTAACAGCTTTTCGAAAGTTCGCCCATCAATTAATATCATTGTGATAATTAGAGAGTTTTATCGAATATCATCCTATAGATTTTTTAAACATAACCTATGTACACACACACACACACCCCTTCAATGTGTGTATTGCAATCAAGACGGACGATTAATTCAATCAAACAGAAAAATGTTTGTCTCTAAGAAAATTCTATTAAATTCAAATGTTAAAAAATTGAATGGATAAATTTAGTGGATTCAACTAAATTGTTTTTTGAACAGAGGAAACCGAATCACAGATTTATTAGGAATAAATGAAATATTAGGAATAATGAAAAACGTACGCATAGAATGGACAATATGCCTCGACGTTTTGACGACGCGCTAATATATATATATATATATATATATATATATATATAGTTTGTCTGGTGTTTCATAAGAGCTTACACTCAGAAAAAAGATATAGTGTTCTAATAAATTGGCACATTAGAACATAATTTATTAGAAATTAATAAACGTTCACTCGTATGGAGACAGTTTTTATGTGATTGTGACTACAGCATTTATTCGGCGTCATTAAATATGTTTTTTTACGTGCCGATTTTTCACATTAATTAAAAGCCATATTTAAAGTAGAAAATTTGAATCAATATTTCCTCAAATCAAATAAATACTACTTTCCAATCACGAAAACCCCTTATTTCGCGACTATGATACTAATGCGTGCATGCGCACTTTGCCCTTCAACGCGACGGGCCCGACAGCAGGCCGCTCGTCAGCTGTAGCTCACGCATACGCTTACCATGTAGCTTCTTCCTATGCCAATGCTTTTGGCACAAGTGTCAGTGTTGCGTTTCGGAAGTGAGAAACTCGAAAGTGAGGAATGATTTAAGTGTAAGTAAGAATATAATGTGAGAAAAAAACGTTCAAGTGAGAAAATAATGACGGACGAAATGACACAATTCCTCGAAAAAAAACCAGCTGGGGGATTATGAAGAATCCTATTAGATGTTAAGAAAAACTCTATTCGTCGGATATAAAACACATGATTCTTCTAACTTATATATCCTATTAGATGTTAAGAAAAATTCTTAGTAAATCTTAAACATAAACTTAAATAAAAATATTTCTTAGCTCTTAATGCAATCGTAGTAGGCCGACATACGAATAAGGAAACTTATTCGCCGGGAGACGAACTTCTTTGTCCTTAATAAACCGTTTTTCTGCGTGTAAGTGTGTAAAAGGCGCTAAACTGTATATAGGTCCAGTTACTTGGTGATTGCTTGAGGGTAACCGGATCAGGTGAATTGAATCAAGCCGTAAGTCCAGTTGCCTGACCATCGCCTGAAGATAGCTGGGTCAGGCAACTGGAGGAAACAGTACATCCAGTTGCCTGACTATCACCTGACACCAACCGGATCAGGCAAATTGAGGCATACCTTAAGGCGTTACCCCCACTTGTAGCGCAAAAAAAGGCCTTTTTTATGAATTTTTTTAAAGAAAACTACAAAACTTTTTTAATCGATCAATATACCATCTTAAAGAACACATCTTGAAGAACTTTCAGTAATTTTTTTATTGAAAAATATTACATTGTTTAGTGGCAAATGGCCGTCAATGAAATAATGTTTTTATATACACGGTTTGCGGTGACCAACATTGCGGCGAAGTGGATCATATGACAAAAAAAAATGCGGATGGATTTAGTCAAATATAAGCATAAACTAGTCTTTGATCGAAGGATTTTAAAAAATATTCATTTTTCACAAAATGGCGGACAGTCAAAGTTAATGGTTCGATTTTAACGAAAAAAACGGCAGTTTTTTGGCTATAAAACGGCCATTTAAAAAAAAAATCGAACGATTAAAGACTACATTTTTATGTATTAAATAAGCCTGCAAAATTTCAAGAAGATCGGTTCATTAGTGTTCGAGTAATCTTGGTCACCGACTTCAGAAATGCCATTTTGAGAAAAACGCGTTGAAAGTTTCTCTTTCAACGCACTTTCAACGCGGATTCTTCTCTTTCAACGCTCATATCTCAGTCAATTTTGTTCGGATCGACTTGAAATTTTCAGGACATATTCTCAGATACTTATACTTCAAAAAAATGCAATAGAAAAAATCGATTTTTTCAAAATCGCAAGTGGGGGTAACCCCTTAAGTAAGGCCTCCGTACTACAACGTGATCATAAACAGTTTAGCATTATTACGTATTCGTTTTCGATTCCTTGGCATACTGTGCCGTTGCGCCGAGCACTCATGGAGCCACGCTCGATCTTCATTTATATTTACTCAATTAAGCGGGGCAGGACCTTGGGGAATTTTGGAGTTTGCTTCCGCAGGACTTTGCTCTGCGAAAATGGCCCATGCCGCAAGTAAATGCGTTCTGCGTTTGTTATTTCCGTCCCGTGCGTTATTTCCATGGGTGTATGTGCGTTTGTGTGGGTCCGCGGTTGACGGAATTGGGAATTCCGAATACACTTAATTTTGATCTCCATTTGCCCTCCGCCATACACCACTTCCGTCTTCTCAATTTCTTTCGACAACGTATACATGTCGTATAGTTCGTCTCTGTCTTTTCGCGAAGTTTTTTTTTTCCCAAATGAACAGCTTCGCGGTTTTTAACGGCCGATAAGCAAGCGTATGTCCGGTGGGCCACTGGCAGAGTTTCCCTTTCCGGCATCTTCTAATAGGCGTTGTTGGAAATCCTCGCCCGATTCATGCGTATCATTTTTTTTCGTTCGATACATGTAATGCAAAAAGTCGAGAACGAAACATTAGTCGCGACCCATTGAATTTTTTCAAAGACTGAGCGGAATGTTCAATACCAATTGTTTTTCGTGTAAATGTATCATTTGCATGCACGATTTCGGATTGTTAGCTGCTAATAATATTTAATGTGTGTAGGATTTGAGTAAAGCAATTATAATGAAATTTATTCAACCCAAATATAAATTGGGCCGAACACGTTTGATTTGTGCTCAAATGATTTCTAGATTAGTAAAGTTGATATTTTTTGTCATTTGATTTTTTTTCTTCAGTTTGCACTGGTGTGTACTTATACGAATGGAGTCAATCGACTATAATGAGGGTATGTTATATGTCGAGATTCTTAGCGTGCCTTTCAAGGATCTCGAGTCTCCGTTTCACCCTTACGTTCTTTTCCCTTTCAAATATATATATATATATATATATATATATATATATATATATATATATATATATATATATATATATATATATATATATATATATATATATATATATATATATATATATATATATATATCTGTGGGTGTGTGTGTGTGTGTGTGTGTGTGTGTGTGTGTGTGTGTGTGTATTAGGGTGGGACAACTATTACCTTTTTCATTTTTCACAAAATGGCGGACAGTCAAAGTTAATGGTTCGATTTTAACGAAAAAAACGGCCGTTTTTTGGCTATAAAACGGCCATTTTTTGGCTATAAAACGGCCATTTTTTTTTTCGAAAAAAAAATCGAACGATTAAAGACTACATTTTTATGTATTAAATAAGCCTGCAAAATTTCAAGAAGATCGGTTCATTAGTGTTCGAGTAATCTTGGTCACCGACTTCGGAAATGCCATTTTGAGAAAAACGCGTTCAAAGTTTCTCTTTCAACGCTCTTTCAACGCGGATTCTTCTCTTTCAACGCTCATATCTCAGTCAATTTTGTTCGGATCGACTTGTAATTTTCAGGACATATTCTCAGATACTTATACTTAAAAAAAATGCAATAACAAAAATAGATTTTGTCAAAATCGCAAGTGGGGGAAAACTTGCTCCGTTATCGAAAGACTGTCGAAAAATAGGCTGAATTCGATTTCTATTTTTTCTTCAAATAGCCGCTATTTTGTCAATGCTAATTAAAAAGTATCTTGATAGCAAGTTAGCGAAGATACTAATTGATAATCTTTTTACAAATTTTGTTTCAGATAATATTGACGGCCACAAAAAAATCGAAAACCCGCACACGTTTTTCCGGAAAACAATCACGAAAATTCCTCTTTTTCCGGCCACGAGCTAGGTGTAACCCCTTAAGGTGTGCGATCGGCGAAGTTTCGAGAACGGAAAAAAAAAATCGACAGCTTGAGAAAATAACCTGTGTCCACACGCGTATCTATTCGCAAATAAAACTGCAATTGATTGAATTCGCAGCGAAAAAAAAAAAAAAAAGAAAACGTTAACGTATCGAGCGAAAGTGTTCGTGCGTTAAAGATTATTTGCTTTGCAAATTGGCATCGCGTCACTGGTGCTAAAATTGTCGGGGGAGTCCTCTTTTTCCTTGTTCTTTCTCGGAAGCCATGAAAGAGATATTTTGCGTGACGCGCTTTTTGACGGACGCAGAGATATACAAATCGTAGAGTAGCGCGCCCGACGCAATAAACAACAGGTTCGATGCAAATTTTTTTCCTTGAACTCCCGTTATACAATTAATTGAAAAAATCGCCAGCATTTGGTTTTTTTATCCGTCGTTTCGCGATGTCGCTTTTGCGGTTCGGAAAATCCCGGTCGGTATGCCCGTTCTTTTCTATTTTCTCGTAATTTATGCACTCGGATAAATAAGAATAAAAAAGTTCGTCGGAAAATGAAACATTTGAACCCCCGCGATAAAAGTCGTTCATTCATTGCGTATCAATAGGCAGCGTGGCTATTTGATAATTCATATCGGAACGGCAGTTTGAGTGATCGCGACCGTTAACGAGATCGAAGGTGAGAATCGATGTCAAGGCGAACATTTACACGCACGCGGCTCGGCTTAGGCACCTCCGTGGGCTATATCGCGGTCCAATTACTATTTCTGATGATGTACGTATGATATCGTGTGTACACGTACGTATACACATGCAAAGGCTCGAGCTAATTAATCGGTTACTTCGCTTGCGGGATTCGCCGCTCATATTCGCTCGTCTCACCTGTGGACTTTGCGCTGATTGTAAACGCGATAGGATATATTCACGCATATACCAATGATCCAGTCCAGGTTCATGACCGTAATTCTCCAGCATCGGACCAACAAATTTTTTATCGACGGTCCAATTCTCTCAGATCGTTCAACATTCAATCGTTAATTGTCATCGAAAATTGACAAAAAAAAACTCTAATCTTTCGAAAAATGGTGATTTTTCGGGATCGCGTTGAAATTCCGAACTTTGAATGATCAGAACCTTCAAAATTCCGAAAGAATACTACATCGAAAGATCGAAACCCCGAAAGAATTTTAGACGAAAGACCAAAACCCCGAAAATCTGAACATCGTCAAAATAATTCGGCTATGGAAGTTTTAAAAGTTTCAAAATTTTCAATAAATCGACGAATTATATCCAGAATTTTTTTTTAATTGAGAAGTGATTTTACGTGAATTTCGAAATTTGTCTGGACAATGTTATGAGTTCTACATAATTTACGGCCAACTGTGTAGACTTTCGCTGGCATGATCATGACGAAACTTGTAATTCCGGAACATGAAAAATGAGGAATTTTGAGCTGTCGGAGCATTCAAAGTTCGGAATTTCAACCCGACCCCCGTGTCAAGATCGTCCCAGCTAAAGTCTACACAGTTGACTGTAAATGATGCGGAACGTATAACATTGTCTAGATAAATCTTGAAATTGACGTAAAATCACTTCTCAAGGCGGGATATACATTTAGACAGGAAATAAATAAGAAATATTGAGGAATTTTTTAAAGTAAGAAATAATTATTTTACAATTATTAAACTTTAGGTATACTTCAATAGTATATTCAAGTGTACAAAACAATTTTTAAAAATTAATTCATCATCCAAATGACGAAGGTGTGGCAGAGTGTTACAGCCAGGTCGCCGCGGGAGTTGCGAATCGGCGTGCGTTCCCGTAGACTTCGATTTGCAAAAAAAGTTCAAACATTTTTCCAGTTAGAACATGTAGAGTTCCTATGTGACGGCAATTAAAATAAAGAAAGGGCAAGTTTAACCCTTAATAGTCACACTGGGTCCACGGGACCCAAACAAATTATTTTGATGCCGTACAACTTTTTTTTCCGAATAAAACATACATTTTTTTGTATGCGTAAGCGTTTCATTCTTTCCTTCTAAATCGCACCTGCGTTGGATGAAATAAATATACTTTTTGAAAAGTCCACAGAAACCGCTATGTCCATTTCAAAGTACATTATTTCCAGATTATAAAACCATTTTTTTTTGTCAATAATTACAAGAGTTACAGCAATTTTTGTAAAAAGTCATTTTTCACGTTTTTTTTGCATATTTAAAATTTAATTTTTGATTTTTTCCAGTATACTTGTATTAAACAAGGTTCAAATTATACCTCACTATTTTTTTTCATATCGCTCAATGCATTATTTCATTATTTATAAAAATTTAAAAACGCCTGGGTCCCATGCACCCAGTATGACTATAACGTCATTCTAGCTAAGTGTGACGACTAAGGGTTAAGAAAATGGCATTTAAAAAAATCAACATTTCACGCAACATTTCTGTAAAATGTGAATTAAAAAAGTACTTTTTTTTTTTCATTTTTTCAAAAACAATTCTCGTCGAGTAGAAGATACCAATATTATCAATATTTCTACCAAGATTTAACTCAATCGGCTTAATAGTTTTTGAATAATCCTTCAGACCAATTTCGATAATGCAGTTTTGAGAAAAAAACGCGTTTGAAGTTCACGCCCGCTCCGAATCCAAGCGATGAGGCACAGCGTTGATGGGCTGCAACGTTTGAAGTTTTTCGAACTTCGCTTTGAAACTTTAGGAAAATATTCTACATATATAGTTCTATCGTTTAAAGAGGAAAAAAAAAGAAATCGATTTTTTGATCGTTGTAAATGTATATCCTGCCTTAATAAAAAAAAAATTCTTGAAATAATTCGTCGTTTTTGTGAAAATTTTGAAACTTTTAAAACTTCCATAGCCGAATTATTTTGACGGTGTTCAGATTTTCGGAGTTTTGCTATTTCGTGTGAAATTCTTTCGGAGTTTTGATCTTTCGGGGTAGTATCCTTTCGGAGTTTTGAGCGTTCTGATGATTCAAAGTTCGGAATTTCAACCCGGGCCCGTCTTGAATTTCGGAGCATTAAAATTCGGAATTTTAAGCCGTCGGAGCATTCAAAGTTCGGAATTTCAACCGATTTTGCACAATGCAAAATCGTAACTTGTCGCATAACAATAATTGTCAAGAACATTTCACAGTGGGGATGCATTTGAACGTTGTGAAAAATATTTCTTGACAAGTAAAATGAGACGGCTGGAACCGAATTAGATAATTTTATTAAAAAAAAAAAGAATTATCTCTAAGTCAACTCCCTTCAAGGGTGTGGGTGTCAACGGACCGATGACATCCGAATCATGATTGATGGAGTTTTCTTCGCGAATTTGCCGATTGTGCATGGAATGCCCCATGTGCGTGTATATTTCGAGAGTGGCAGTGGAGGTTCATTCGAATCGCAAGAGGCCCCCGCACACGCGCCAAAGATTCGTGTGTTTCTCGCGTATGACGTCAATGCGATGCCGCTCCATGCCCTCCCCTCTCGGTCGTGCGTCGTTGGTCGTACATAATATCCACAGCTCGCAAATGTTATTGAATCGTTATCGACAATGTGCGAACTTGGTGGCAACGCCATCCGCGTTGAAAATTTATCATTTTCTTTTTATGCAATGCGCCTTACTTCTATCTACACCAAACACGTCCACTGCTTAGCGTCCGTTGGAACAGCTGGACACGCGTCTGCAAGCTCGGTTACCCCATGCGAAGGAAAAACAATACGAAGTGATCGTAAATCGTGCGACACGGGCTTGCCAAACTATTTTGAAAAACCGGGCAATTGATAATTACAAGCCGCTGAAAAAATATTGTGCTTGTTTTTCTTGGTGATACGGCGTGGATAAATGTCGGGCGTTTGTTTGCTTCTTTGTAATCACAGACTCGTGGCAATCGTGTATATTTTTTCTTCATTTTATATAATCGGTAGCTCTCGAGATGCTGGATTCAAAGAGGCTGTTGATGACACTTGGACTTTGATTCCTCATTCTCGCGTTAATCGATCATAAATATGCAGCGAGATTTATCAATTTGGAGGCTTCTTTTCTTGCAGCTTTTTGTAAAAAAAAAAACTATGGAACAAGCAGCTGAGAAAAAAATAAAATTCTCGGGACTTGATTGGAGACTAATTCTCTAATTGGATTAGATCTAAACAAAGACTAATTCTCGAGACTAGATTGAAAGAGGCTGTTCATGACACTTGGACTTTGATTCTTGATTCTCGCGTTAATCAATTATAAATACGCATCGAGATGTTTCAATTTGGGGCTTCTTTTCTTGCAGCTTTTTGAAAAAAAATATGGAACAACAAGCAGCTGCGAAAAAAAAAAAAATTCTCGAGACTTGATTAGAGACTAATTCTTGAGACTAGATTGAAAGAGGATGTGATTGGACTCTGATTCCTCATTCTCGCATTAATCGATCATAAATATGCGGCGAGATGTATCAATTAGGAGGCTTCTTTTCTTGCAGCTTTTTGAAAAAAAATATGGAACAAGCAGCTGCGAAAAAAATAAAATTCTCGAGAGTTGATTGGAGACTAATTCTCTGTTTGGATTAGATCTAAACAAAGACTAATTCTCGAGACTAGATTGAAAGAGGCTGTTTATGACACTTGGACTTTGATTCTTGATTCTCGCGTTAATCAATTATAAATACGCATCGAGATGTATCAATTTGGGGCTTCTTTTCTTGCAGCTTTTTGAAAAAAAATATGGAACAACAAGCAGCTGCGAAAAAAAAATAAAATTCTCGAGACTTGATTAGAGACTAATTCTTGAGACTAGATTGAAAGAGGATGTGATTGGACTCTGATTCCTCATTCTCGCATTAGTCGATCATAAATATGCAGCGAGATGTATCAATTTGGAGGCTTCTTTTCTTGCAGCTTGTTGA
This sequence comes from Ophion ellenae, assembly GCA_963210295.1. Lineage (NCBI taxonomy): Eukaryota > Metazoa > Arthropoda > Insecta > Hymenoptera > Ichneumonidae > Ophion > Ophion ellenae. Next base: position 28,619,124 of record OY723389.1, on the reverse strand, counting down.
AAAAAAATATGGAGCAACAAGCAGCTGCGAAAAAAATAAAATTCTCGAGACTTGATTGGAGACTAATTCTCTAATTGGATTAGATCTAAACAGAGACTAATTCTCGAGACTAAATTGAAAGAGGCTGTTTATGACACTTGGACTTTGATTCTTGATTCTCGCGTTAATCAATTATAAATACGCATCGAGATGTATCAATTTGGGGCTTCTTTTCTTGCAGCTTTTTGAACAAAAATATGGAACAACAAGCAGCTGCGAAAAAAAATAAAATTCTCGAGACTTGATTAGAGACTAATTCTTGAGACTAGATTGAAAGAGGATGTGATTGGACTCTGATTCCTCATTCTCGCATTAATCGATCATAAATATGCAGCGAGATGTATCAATTAGGAGGCTTCTTTTCTTGCAGCTTTTTGAAAAAAAATATGGAACAAGCAGCTGCGAAAAAAAAATTCTCGGGACTTGTTCGATAGAAAATAATATCGCCGAATATATAAATCTCGAGTTGATTGTCGTAAAGAGAAACGGACACACGTGTCGTTCAGTTGAAAAAAACTTGTAGAATCGTTCTGTTTCGCAAACGATGGCTCATTTTATTTTCCATGATGTGACGGCTCTATTGTATTTTTGTATACAAATTCATTCCGTTAATTCACGGTGCCGAGAGTCTTGAAGTTTAATTTCCGTACAGGATGGAAAAAAAATCATTAGCTCGAGAACTCTTGTAACATTCATCACAATCGTTCGAAATAAAAAAGAATCTGCACTATACCATGATCTCGACAGACGTCCAAACGGTGTGTACTCGCAAAAATACTTTCTAGCTTTTGGGATTGCATAAATGCCGTTCTGAGGATCCGCTACGTACATTTTTATAGGTTCTTGAAATTGCCATTGTATCGAAGAAAAATACCCGGATGTTGTTTCAAATGTACATACACAACTGTCGTGAATAAATATACACGGTTATAAATATACATGAATAAATACGAATCAACAGATCTCGCAATCTCAAAATAACTCTTGGACGCTGTATTTATAGCAACGTCGTGCGTGTGACACTTATCGTGTGTGCACAATCGCGACGATGTTTTTTCTTCTCCTTAATATCGTGTCCAATGAACATAATTGGGCTTTCAAAATATTTTGTCCCCACGAAATTTCATGCAGCCAACTCGTTTCGCGAGAATGTATTGCTGTTATCAAATTATTGAAATTCACCATTAATAAAAAAAGAATCTTCCACCTCGTCTGCCTTGCCATATGCATAAAACTTTTTTGTTCTTCAACATTTGCCGCGGCTACGTTGCGCCGGTACAGTACGATCCCGCAGAAATCAACTACGTAATCTCGTGACACATTAACACGGACAACTTTTCATTAACAGCTGCATTAGCGAGTACGAAATAAAGATAATTATGAAAAGACGAACAGCCTCGTCATTCGACTACTCGTTGGGAAATATTATTCTATCAATCACTCAGGTGTATGAATATCTAAATCAGGCGACACCTTTCAGACATGGAGAAACGAGAAGATGAATTGCTCGCGGTATGTGCTGTCGGCAATGGTACTACACTTTACCTCAAGGAGGGATATACATTGAGACGGGAAAAAATTAAGCAATTTTAAGCAATTTAGTTTTAGTTTGAAAATTCTTTTCAAACTAGAATAATTAAAGTTGACTGACTCATATATGTATTGTTTTATTTGAACATGACCTCAGCGTTATTATCTTGCCCCGACTTCCCTTATTGTTCTATCATTTAAAGAAGAAAGAAAAAATCGATCATTTTATCGTTCTAATTGTATATGCCGCCGCCTTAAGGGAGGACACCACTGTCACCGAAAAATATCGTTTTTCCGATTTTTTCTTGTCCATTAGATTATTTATTTCGGGTTGGAATAAAGGTATGTTTTTAAGCAAACATTGACCTAATTTCGTGTAACCTTTTATTTAAAAAAATTTACAATTAACATCGTGATTGAGATATGATAGAGCCTCTGTGTAAAAAATCTGGTCCAACGGCCGGATCGATAACTTGACAATGGTTGTTCTGAAAAATGAAAATAAAAAAGTTTTATAATCTATATAAATGTAGTTCCGGTCGTATATAGCCGTTTTTCGAAAAAAAAATCACAAAATAGCGGGTGTTCGTAAAATAGTGTAATTTTGGCGATTTTTTAACTTAAATTCGGAGACCGAAAAAATACTAAATCGCATAACAAAAGAAAATGCCCATGAACAACGATAGCGACTACAATTAGGGGCATTTGGCTTTTGTTTTAAATTGAACATCGGACAATTGTATCTAGCGTTACGATTCCGGCCAGATCGAGAGAAGTAATTTCGCGAAAGACGCCATAGAAAATTTGAGTATGAGTAAATCGTTGCGCTATTACTAAATCGTATGTACCTTGCTCACTTTTGAATACCAAAACTTAAACATTTGTAGACATATTCTTGAACATGTATACTTTAGGACAATGGAAAAAAATGGATTTTTTTTACTCGTCATAGTGGTGTCCCGCTTTAAGGCAGTCCTCTAATTTCTCGGGTCGAAAAAATCGATTTTTTTTCATAAATCACATCTACAACATGTGTAGAAAATGTGTGCCAAAGGATTTTTCGATATTCGAAGTGGTTCACAAGGCCCTGGAACGGAGCAGGTATGAGCTTCTCGGAGAGGCTGAGCAATTCAAACACAATAAACCGCCTCTTTCTGAAGCAGTTCAAAAAGTTATAAAGCCAATTTATGAGGATTTATCCAAAGAAGAATTGTTAAGCAGATGCCTGGGAGCGGAAACTCAAAATAATAACGAGTCGCTCAATTCGTTAATCTGGACTTTTGCTCCGAAGCACCTCCATTCTGGGCGAAAAGTGGTTGAAATCGCCACGTTTCTCGCTGTCATAATCTTCAACGAAGGATTCAAATCTATCCTGAAGACCTTGGAAACCATGGGAGTGAAAATCGGCCCACAAGCTAAAGGATATGTTCAACAGCGTGATAGCTCTCGGATCGACCGTTCAGAAAGGCGCACGGTGATGTTGTAAATCAGGCCCGAATCGCGAAAAGGGAAGACGGAGCAGCTCTGCGTGACTTCCAAAATGAAGAGGAAGGCCGATTGTATGGTCCAGGCATAGCAGATTGACAGTAAGATGAAATTTTTAGTATACATCACATGCGCGAACTTTCAAACGCGTTTTTCTCGAAACGCCATTTTTCGAAACGGTGACCACGATATTTCAGAAACTACTGCACCGATCTTGTTCAAATTTATACAGCATCTTTAATATGTTATAAGCCAGCGATTGAACTAGGATTATCATGATTGCTTCGATAGTTTTTTTTGTACGAGCGAAAAACTTAAGAAAAAATGAGTAAAAAATAGAATGTAATTTTCAAAAGTGTATAAAAAAGTCAATTTTTGTAATTCAGAATTCACTCTAGTTCAATCGCTAGTCTTGAATATGAAGATTAAAATGCCGTTTGGTTTTTTGATTTTAGATAAGCAGAACAGCCGCAATCTTGGTCACCGTCAAGCACCTCTTTTACTTGATGTCTTCCTGTCGGCCACTATAACCTTTATTCTATTATATATTTTGACTTCAAAAAATGTGTAAAGCTCATTTAAATGTTAATAAAGATTATGCAAAAACAATGAGATTGATTATTTCGATGCTTTGCCCGTAAACAATTATTGAAAAAGCCGTAAAAAAACAGCCGAGAAACTAGAGGACCGCGTTAAACTTCAACATCTGAAGCCGCGGTGGCAAAGCTCCCCGCTAGAAAGCAAGATGGGCTAGTCTGATGAATTTACAGCGCGCGTAAGACCGAATTATCCGAAACATCGTTAACCCGGACTGCGAGGTATTTGTATTCTCACATACAAACACGCTCCGCGCATAATGTACGGTCTCTTGCAGATGTCGTTGTTAGTGTATGTACCTCATGTGTATAGCTTCATATATATGGATATAAACGTATTTGCAAAGAGAGGCAGGGGGGGGGGGAGAGAATACAAGGGAGAGATGGAGAAATGAGGAATGTCGGTGAGCCAAGAGCAGAATGAGAAGGGACCACACCCGAAACGTCCGGAACGGCTCCACTAATCGACGAAGCTGTTAACCATTAGTCACAAAAGCGTGCGAGGTCTTATATAAATGCGTAAAGTTGACTTTCCATTAGGTAATTCGCAACATCATTTATTTTCTATCTGGATGTAACGTGTATCTCTCTCTCTCTCTCTCTCTCTCTCTCTCTCTCTCTCTCTCAGATTTTTTCACATGCGATATCGCCTCGATACAAACTTATTATTTTTTACTGACTTTTACTAAATTGACAAAATCAATTATTTTTTAATTATCGAATTTTCGTCGCCCTAATAATAACTTAGCATTTTTACGTACTCTTAGCAGAGATTTACTAACTCAATGTGCAAAAAAAGAAGGCTTTGGATGAGCATAAAAATAAAGAAACGAAAAAACGAACAAAAAGATCGTTGAATTCCAACGATGCAAACTTAAACGTCATAGGTGCCGATTGTTTATCCCTCATTGACTGAAATTCATATAGTTTCCAGCTTGCAGTTATTATTATTATTATTATTATTTATAAATAATGAGACACTTAGAAATGAGGACGTGGCGAATGATACCAAGAACATACACGATGAAACGCACAATGAAGAAAGTGTGGTCGAAACTTCCTTCGTGAAACTCGCTTTACGGATGAACCCACCCACCTTGCGACGAGGACCTCCCGCGATGTCCAATTATCTGTCTAATTGCGCGCCTAACGAGGCTCTCGCGGCTTTGAGGATCGAACATATACGCATCGATTAGCCACAGCCATACGTGGGCTCGTACTCCCCCGCCTTCGCTGGTTTGCGCATAGTTTCGATATTGTAGTATACTATATATACATACTTTACTGTAGATGCATTCGCGCACATAAAAGCAAGTACTTGGACCTCGAACGTAGCACAACCGGTGCGAGCATTCCTTTGGGTATACGTCATTTTCGAAGAAGACATCGGTAACGAGCACGATTGACAGATAAAGATAGAGAGGGCGATATTAATAAGTGTGCGCTGAGTTCGATTTCGAATCACAAGCACAAATGTGTTTACAGCATTTTATCGATGTATTGTATATAGTGTAACGTTGCGGTACGAATATCGAGACTATCCGAGAATGGTGAGGTAAACGGGCTGGCGTAGCTCAGTGGTCAGAGCGGTCGACCGGCGATTGAAAAATCCCGAGTTCGAATCCCGGCTCAGAAGCGGACCGCATTTTTTCTCCGATAGTTCTCTTGGAGTTTTTTTTCGGAGGATTACAAATGGCGCCCAACAGCGGCCCACGGCCGAATCAAGAATATACGGAACCAGAATTATCCTTGATTGCCGAGAATATCGAGACTATCCGAGAAAAGGGAGGTAAGCGGGCTGGTGAAGCTCAGTGGTCAGAGCAGTCGACCGGCAATCGAAAAGTCCCTGGTTCGAATCTCGGCCCAGAAGCGCACCGTATTTTTTCTAGTTCTCTTGGAGTTTTTGTTTCAAAGGATCACAATATAAATAAATAAATAAATAAATATATATATATATATATATATATATATATATATATATATATATACAGGGTGTCCTGTGATGAATGGATAATCCTGCAACTGTCGATAGGTCAGATCATGTCCTACTATATGTTAGAATTTTAACTTAGTAAAAGTCCCATGATTTTCGACGTAAAGATCATCCGCTTTTGGTTTTTCTCATGCCATTTCTACAAACTACCTTTATGAAACGATCTTATGCAAAATTTTCATACATTTTCATAAATTTTCATACATACATAAATTTTCATAGTCTGCGGTGTAAAAAAGATGTACCACGCATATCGTGCCAATTACTTAAGCAAGTTGTTTAGTTATTGTCGATTCATATAATTTGTAGAAATGGCATGCGAAAAACAAAAAGCCGATGATTTATTGTAATAATAACAAAAAGCCCCAAATCTCGAAAACCGTGGGCCTTTTACTAAACTGAAATTCCAGCATATAGTTGGACATTAGTAGGCGTAGCATATTATAAGCGTTTTCGTGCGTTAGCGAAAAATATCACATACGGTGTCAGACGAAGACGAATGTCAAGGCAACAATTTCATCGCAAAATTAGATTCATCCGCGTTAAGTTACCGCACGGTTCATTAAAGGCTCACACCAAGTTCGGATGTTTTGTAAATGTCGAATTGTGATTTTCGGAGCTTTCTCAAAATGTAACGTTTCAAAAATAGTCTCCGAAAATTTCAAGTCGATATAAAATGGAGGGAGTTATGGGCGTTTATAGCTATTTTCCGCGGATCGGCGAACTTTAGACGCGTTTTTCTCAAAATGACTTTTTCAAAATCGGTCACCACGATGTCTGAAAAATCACTGAACCGATCAAGTTTAAATTTTACAGATCGAAAAGCAGTGTTTGAACAAAGGAATTTTCTTTTTAATGTATAGTTTTTTTTATCAACGAAAATAGAGCGATTTTTTCACCGAAATCAATACTTTCACTTTGGACTGCGTCCATTTTTTCAAAAATCATTATTTTATTAAATCCTTCGTCCAAGCATGAGATAATTTTATGCAGAAACTAAATGCGTCTGATGTTTTTGTTTCGGATGATTGGTTTCCGAGCACCACCCCCATGGAAATTTATGTATGTAAAATATATGCAGAAAATATATGCTACATATATATATATATATATATATATATATATATATATATATATATATATATCGGTCGCATATATAGTGACGAAAAATAGAATAATACGTATATATTCAGTATATATGCACCAAATATATGACGCATATATGACTCATATATTTTCGATATATTTTTCTGACCAACAAAATATGTGCTACGTATAAACACTATATATGATGCATAAGTGAGGCATATACGACGCATATATTTTCGATATGTTTTCAATCTATTTTTTTGTCAGAAAAATATATCAAAAATGTATGCGTCATATATGACTCATATATGTGTCAGTTATGCATCATATATGACGCATACATTTTTGATACATATTCTTGACAAGAAATATATGCTGTGTATAAGCACTATTTCAGTTAAACTTAATAAAACTTAACACTTAAACTCAAAAAAACTTAACTTACAGTTAAAGTACACTATCACATATAAACACTATATACAGATATGCTACGCATACCTGTAGATATGTGGCATATATGTACCATTTATGCAGTATATATGTGGTATGTATGCAGTGTGTATGCAACATATATGTTAAATATATGTGGTATATATGCAGGGTAAATGCTACATATATCATTGATATATGATACATTGATATACAGTAATACCACGCATATACATCTCATATATAAAAACGTTACGAAAATTAGAATTTGGCACATATATGCACCATATATTTTCAATATATGGCATAAATTTCACATATATTACAATTATTAATAAAATAAATGTGCAGTATATTTTTGCGTATATAAATTTCCATGGGGGGTAGGCATCGCGAAAAACGTTTGACAAACAACGGTCCGAAGATATCATTGTATCCACATTTATGAATATTTTTCAGCACCAAAATTGTAAAAGATACTTGGAACAAAACGAAAAAAACCTGCACACGTTTTCCAAGAAAAAATTCACAAAAATTCCACTTTTTTTCCATCCACGAGTTAGCTGTAACCCGTGAATATTTTTTTTTTCGTTTCTCATCTGGCGTTTCGTCTCATCATTTATACGACCGTGTTTTATTGATATGACCATTCGCAAAGATCTGCGAATAAATAAAATTTGAATGTGCATTCTCGGGGAAAAGAATACACCACCCAGCAAGGTTGTAAACTTTTATCGTTCTATGTTGTTCTTTTCGTTGTTCCTTTTGTTCAAGTATCGTATCGTACTAGGGGATATGCTGTACTAGTATACCAAGTACGAGGTGAAAAGAGTCTCGGGAATGAGGATTTCCGGAAGACCGCCGTATGTACTTTCCGTCGCTCGAGATTGTACGGAATGGCAAATGCACTTATTGCCACAATGATAAAGCATTTACAGACGTATGCGCGCTGTCGCTTGTCACACTTGAAACGGGAAAAACCAACGGTGCGAGATCCGTTCAGACGCCCATGCGGGCAAAGAGAAGGATTTGTGTAGGCGTGTTTATGCATGTATATCTAAGGATTTTCGAATGAGACCTTTGAGGATCATCCTTTTCGGAAGCGCTTTTCTCTTTGTATTGAGACACCCCCGTGGGCATATTTTTTCATCTGCGTTGCAACGCGACGGCTTTTAAATCTTCGCACTTCTCTCAACCAGACATTTATTCGGATCGGTTAACAATAATAATGAAAAATAGCAATGAATGATCATAATAATAATTATTATTAATTATGGAATAATTATTTAATGATAATAATTATTATTAAATGATAATAATAAAATTATAATACTCGAGTGAACGTTGTCCATACATTCTTCCGGGAAAATCCTCGCAAAAGATCGTATGAGTGCGAAGACTCGGTAACGAGCGCGTCAACCTGTCAGTAATATTTATAATCATAGTACACGAAGCGTAACGTATATAAACACATTATATGCAATTATATTTATGCGCGTATAGATATTTCATACGAGCCAAAGGTTAAAAGGTATCAGAGGAGAAACGTTTGGCACAGTAGAGTCCATCTAGTGTACCGAAGTAACAATTTACTCGTTCCCCAAGTTGATCATTCGAAGCTTGCCCCCGAGGTCTAAAAGGTTGAGAGGTAGAAGCTATTGCGACGTACAACTGGTTATTACTACCCGTTCCCAGCGATCCCGAGGACTCTTCGCTACACGATCGGCTCCTTTAACTGTATTACTTCGGGCATTCAATTGAAGTAGGTACTTGGACTTTATTAATTAGTTAAGGAGTTAACTGTTTTACTGTACTGTTATGTATCGAAAAGTGAGATTCGTCGGCACGAAAAAAAATTGCCGTATCTTACAAGTACCATTTTGTGTAAGGGGTTAGGCCACTCTAGAGGCCGTAAAAATAGGCTTTTTGGGGATTTTTTTTTCAGCAAAACTACGAGATAAATCCAGATTACAAAAAGGGTGTTTATCATACATATCAGTGACTGTATACAATAATTTTTTTGAAGCGATTTATTTCAAAATGGCGGCTGTGCAGCGTTTATCTCAAAACAGCATTTTTTAAGTTGGCCGGAAACATAATTCGGACAATTTTCAACCGATTCACTTGAATTGTTGAATATATCTTGAAAAATACATTGTCTATGGAAGTACGTAGGATTTTTTTTCTATATTGCATAGTTCATTTGTTATCAACAATTATCTGACCATTTTTTAAGCAAATTTTTCACTTTCCACTTTAGAAGTGCGCCATTTGGCCAAAAATCAATATATCGAAAAAATCCTACGTACTTCTCTAGCAGTTATTATATATAATCGAAAACAATTCATTGGCTCATTATAATTTAAAAAAATACACGAGCTGTTTGCCCGTCCGTGGACCCTGGAAAACGGAGACGTCATCGCAAAACCGGTGCACAGCCGCTATTTTGAAATTAATCGCGTCAAAAAAATCATCGTATACAGTCACTGATATGTATGATAAACATCCTTTTTTGTGATCTCGATTTATTTTGTAGTTTTTCTGAAAACAAAAATCCCCAAAAAGCCTATTTTTTCGGCCTCTAGAGTGGCCTGAGGCCTTAAATCCGCTTTATTATTGTACAATCCCACCTGTAAGTTCAACAAGAGTGACAAATAGTATTTTTCAAGATTCTAATGATTGAATTTACTTATGCATAATTTCTAGGCTTATTGAGTTCGCGAGTAATCATTACGGAAATAATGATCGCGACGCCAAACCTCCTGCACTTATTCCAGAGGACGCACGCTAAGAATACTGCGTGTACTCGCTTCATCGTTGTTTTACCGTGCTCTATCCTCCATCACAGGACGTTATTTCCGGAAGTCACTTGTACCGAGTAATTTATACCGATTCACGTGCTTTCGTGATTTTCCAGCGCGCTTGCCCAGTAGTGTGCAACTTGCTTCACAAGCCCGAATCATGTTTTGCATAGATAATTTGAAAGTATAGCCCGTGAAGCGAGTTATAACTGCACACACATGCACATTGTTTCTTATGGAGTACAAGATTATCGGCTACTTCAGCTTGTACTTGGCACAACTTCTACGGTTGAAGCTGTATACACGTGTGTCGGTGTGTATGCTCTAAAGTATAGTTGAACCTAGTGAAACTGGCTTCTCCTGTTCGTCCTGTTCGTCATGTTCTTCCTGGTAAACAGGAACAAGTTCAGAAGATCTGAACTTATGTCGAACCTCTCAACTGAGTGTCTACGTAGCTCGATCGTCGAGTTTGGGTTCTCAAACTTGTTCTCTCTTATATATATATATATATATATATATATATATATATATATAGATAAGAGGGACACCTTGTATATATTGGGACACCCGCAATAACTCGGTAATTATCGACATCACAAAAAAATGTTCCAGACGAAAGGTGTACGGTGTGAAGGGGCCCATCCTTTGCGACCAATTTTTTTTATTTCGGTGACGGCACTGACGCACAGTGAAGGTCATCTCCACTTTTTTAAATGGAATGGTACATTTTATTCCAACCATCTTGTGGAGCACCTCAAGCGGCATAAAAAACATTAGGGGGTCAAAGTCGTCCAAGGTCATTTCAATGTCAGTATCGATTATAGAAATCTAAATATGTGACCTTGAACGACCTTGAACGACTTTGACCCCTTAATGTTTTTAAGCGGCTTGGGGGTGCTGCACGAGATGGTTGAGAAAAAGTGTACCATTCCATTTAAAAAAGTGGAGGTGACCTTCAGTACGCGTCAGCGCCTTCACCGAAATAAAAAAAATCAATCGCATTCGATGATCGCTTCACGCCGTACAACTTTTGTCTGGAACATGTTTTTCGTGACGTCGATAATCACCGAGTTATTTAGGGTGGCAGAGATAAGAGGGACACCCTGTATACGAATATGACACGCTTTCTTAACGAAGTCTCATTGCTGAGGAAGAGTCGAGAAATTTCGTCCGCTTTGCTGCCGGTCACGATTTTCGCTCCACATCGAACGAAAATCCAGTCGGCTTTTGAAGAAATGTATACGTGTACAACGTTCCTGTACAAAAGGACACGAATATTTATCCGGTTGGAAGGCACGTGCGTTCCATCGCACGAGTCACCAGAGACAATGGTGCAACGATCCAAGCCACGGTGAAAGCGCGACGAGGGAGCGCGATCTTGTAAACAGGAAGACCAGTGCGCAGCGTAGTCGGCAATAATAGCCAGAGACCAAGGCGAACGCAACGACAGCATCAAAACAAAACGCTTTCGATATCTTTCGAGCTTATCAGCCGTTCAACGATAAAGAGGAAAACAGATGTACATACGTATGCATGTTCATAGCGTAGATCCAGAGATCGTGTGTTTACTTGCGCAGGTTTGATTGGAGAGTATGATAACGGTTGGTTAATTGCTGAGAAGCTCTAGCCACTTGCTGGCGGAGAGCCTTCACCGATTATCGCTGTCATGTAGCATCGCGATGCTGAAACCTTCACACCGGCGGACCGGGATCTCGGTCTTTACTTTGACGCACATAATTTCACATCAACGGACGAAGCAACGTCTCGTCGCCAGGTTATATTGAGTGCATCGGGAATCTAGCATGTACCCAGGGGGATAGGCCTTCAAGAACGGACGCTATTTCGAAAAGCCTGGCCACCAGGAGCACCGTTGTATCGGTAGGCTTGCCAATGAGGTCGACGAGAAAACTTCATTGCTTGTACTTCACAATGTGAATGCTGGCATGCGTGAGGTTCGTCCTATCATTGTTTTCCCTTCGAAATGTTCGGCAGTTCGAAAGCATTCGCAAAGATGACAATTGAAAATGGTGACGTTCCAATCTCGTGGAAACACTGTCGTGGGAAACGATCAACTCGCTACAATCCGGAGTCACGATCGCGAGGGAACAGCAAAACATCGCCGTTGGAATTCCTTTCCAACGGTGCCGGATCGCGCGTAAACAAAATTCCTGAACGTGACACCCTGGCATGCGCGGTGACACGATGAGCCAATGACGAAACCTCCACGAGTAGATTGCAGTATTCGGAGCGTTAGCCGCTTTGCGCGATAAAAATAGAACGTGTGTCGCCGATACGAGTACATGTCAAGATATATGTTTTATGTTCAACGCTATGCACATACGTCGATACCACTGGTATAAACTTTGAATCCAGTTATTTTTTGGCATATGTGCGGAATGGCCGGTGCAGAAATGTGGTGGTTCCCAGATCCTACCACATCCCTATAGGGATTCAATAGGGACAACGTACGTAAGGAGTTGTCCTGGAATCCGGAATTCACTGGAATCCGTGGGGATTCCGCGCTATTTCCCAAATGACATTGTTCGAACAAACATTTACTTGAATTTCTCAGCCGGAATTTGTTTGATCTCCCAAAAAATATCCTTTCGTGACCCCGTGCAGAAATTTGTTGGGAAGTCTCAAGATGCACCCATCTGTATAGGGATTCGTTAGGGACACCGCACATAGGGAGTCCTCATTGTGATCCCATTGGACTCGGCACTGTTTCCCAATGAATACATGACTCGAAAGTATGTGAAAAGTTACGAGAGAAAACTCGGTCCACTGAAACATAACCTGCACGCTTCGTGAGCGTGCACGTGTGTGGTAATATAATGCCAAAGTGCAGTAAAATAAACAACAAATGCTAATTACATTAGATTTTCAGCGATGCTATACAAATTGATGTTTAAGATACCTATACGTTTCCAAGCGATTTATGCTTTTTTAAGATAAGATTTATGCTTCTAAAGATCCACTGATTTTGTAACTCCATATATTTTGTTTGGAAACTTCAACGTACAGAATGCGATGGGATCCATCAGGAATCGTGTTGGATTCTGGTCGATAATGTGGGAATCGTTTAGGATTCAAATTGGATTCCAATGGGGAATCCCGATTGGAATCCAATATGGAATTTGACATCCGGGTTTATCAGCAAAACACATACGTCATTTAATTCTGACGGGACTAAAAGTTATCCTGGTTTGATCAGGAACAACGCGACTAAGCAAACTTGGTTTTAAGGTACTACTAGCGGATTGACTAGTCAACAGAAAATCTATAAATTATCGAATCTGAAAAAAAGCAAAATATAATGTATTTGGGTATAATAATAAACATGATGCAGAAAATAATTATTTGAGAAGTGCATGTGATAACTGTTTGTATTATAGTTTGGTGTTGTATTTAGCCGGTAAGGCCTGCAGAGTTTTCGTGGACGACATTGTTTACGTCTCTACTACAGTATACAAAAAAATCCATTTTTTTTCTAATCAGGAGGTTCGTGCACGTACTACCTCAATCACCAAAAAATGATAGCACCTCTGATGTTCACTCCGCTTGCTGTCCACTTCGTATCGGGGGATCGCTCGTACCCGCCATTTTCCGTTGAGTGTCTCTGTCATCAGTAACACAGAATAAAAAGAGCAAGAAACATACGAATGGGGAGAAAAAAAGGCACATATGTCGGTGCGCCAGGTGTAATCGATGAGCGACTTGTTTCGTGAAACATCGAAAAATCTTGTTGTCATCGGAAACAAGAAACCCTAAAAAGAAAACGGGGCCGGGACACGTGTTCGTACATTTTTTTTTATAGCCATTTCTCATGTGAATCAAAAGAGGTGACGAAGATGCCCCTCAAGCGTCGTCGCCACGATGCCGGATAATTGGCTTCCTCTTGAGCAAAAGGGATTTAATGAAATCTGCACAGTCGTTCAGGTTAACGAAATCCCTCCCGGTGTGCGAAATCTCCGCATTCTCTTTTCCACCCCCGTGCTTCCGCTCTTTTACGAGCGGTAGGCCGACGAAAAAATGCGATAAAGTAAACAACAAGAGTGAGATAGCTGCGGAGTACGGCTCGGTGGAGTTACTTCTGAGCCGAGATGGCGGCGACGAGAGGGAAGGGAGAAATAGGTTTTGGACGAGAGACCGGGGAACGGCTTGATCCTTAATCACCCCCGGCGAAAACGGTATTATACGACAGTTGGGTAAACCGTTGTTTACACCGGAGTAGCGCAAGTCCGGTACCTCTAGTTGACTGGCAATGTGCTGGGTCTAGGTAAGCAGCAATATTGCAGTTCGCGCACGTAGATGCTACCCACGGGGGCTGCGAAGTGAACCAGCCAGCGTCACTATGGTTAGAAGTCGTTCTTCTTGTTGGCGTCATCCTTCAACCTCTTCCTCTTCCTTCTCGTTGCACTCGGCACTTACGGACAACCGTTTTTACGAGTCGCCACTCGTCGACGATCCTTAACGGAGCACGCTGAGAGGACGAGCAAGGGGATTTAAAAAAATACACAGCGGTGCGACGAAAAACGCGATAAAATGAGAAAAGTACCGCGAAGAAAGTGCTTATTACGCCATTAACGTAAAAGTGTCATTTAGGAATTGTATTTAGCCAAGAAACATGAAGGAAGAAAGATGGAGGGAGAGAGACAGAGAAGGTGAGAACCTGGATGAGGACGTTTGGGATTTTTAGGATTACTATAGGACTCCATTTGGGATTTCAGCGTAACGACCCCATAACTTGCCCTAATATATGGGAGTTGGAAGTTTATCGTCATATTTATTATTTTGTACGGAGAAAAAGTAGCTTTCGGGTCACGTATCTTTAAATGCCTAGTTGGATTATGACGCATTACAGCGACACTCGAGGTGGCACTTTTTATAGCGGTATTTACCAGGTGGAATTGGTATCGATGAGGGAATGTGTTTGTTTGGGTTCAACGTCAAACCTCTCTTCTGCGGAATGCCCACGAACTACAGTCGCCATAAAGAAGAAATCTTCGCGACATTCGTTGAATATGCAATTAAGACGGGATATACATTTACAGCGATAAACAAATCGATTTTTTTTTCTTTATACGATAGAACTGTATATGTAGAATATTTTCCCAAAGTTTCAAAGCGGAATTCGAAAAACTTCAAACGTTACAGCCCGTCAACGCTGTGTCTCACCCCATGGATTCGGAGCGGACGTGCACTTGGAACGCGTTTTTTTCAAAACTGCATTATCGAAATTGGCGTGCAGGATTACTCAAAAACTATTAAGGGGCCAGTCCACTTTGGAGCCACGAAAAAAGTTATTTTCGAGATTTTTTTTTGAGGATTGTATAAAAGGTGTGAATATAATAGTTGTTAGGCTTGATAAATAAAGTCTTGAAATACATTAAAACAAATTTTTATTCATTTTTAAGTACAAAAACTATAATTTAACGTAACGCCTCAAAAATAGGTGGGCTAGGTAGCTCCATCACAACTCGGCAACGGCCTGTCTGAAACAAAAAAATCAAAGTCCATTAGATTCAGTATGACACCAGCTACAAAATGACCCTCGGATATAAGGTTTTATCGAAAAATAAAAAAATGGCAGATGAAAAATGAAAAAAGTTTTAAAAAACGCGTTTTTTTCGTAAATGCGTGCCATTTGCTGACATTTTCTTCATTTAGTAATTTTCACATAGAAACTATACATGTTCTAACTGAAAAAATGTTTCATCTTTTTTGCAAATCAAAGTCTACGGGAAGCTAGACTGCACGCCGATTCGCAACTCCCGCGGCGATCTTGCTTTAACACTCTACCACAACTCCGCCATTTTGATAATGAAATAATTAAAAAAAATTGTTTCGTGTACTTAAATATACTATTAATGTATATCTAAAGTTTGATAATTGTAGAATAATTATTTATTAGTTTAAAAAATCCCTCAATATTGTTTATTTTTCGCTGTCTAAACGTATATCCCGCCTTAATTTACTCTACGATGAAAATAAACCATTTGGACGCGTATTTTGCGCGAACGAGCGTGCGCGATTTCTACAGATTTTGTTCAAATCTTAACAAGATATTATTCATATCATTATGCATGTTTGATTGAAATTATAGAACAGTCGACTATTCAGATTGGACGATAATGGGTTTTTAAATTGCAACTTTTAACACTGCAGGGTCTGCATTGACCGAAAGTCGCGTCATATAATTCGTCATACCATTCTATTGTGTTTATGAATTTTGAAAAAAAAAATTATGTTTAGACAGCAAACTAGTTAGGGAAAGAGTAAAAAAGTTTGGTTTGCCTTTACCATTCAGCTTTGCTAAAAACGTCCAGTAAAGATAGAATAATTATCCGTAAAAAATATTTGTCCCCTATAATAAGAAGACATATGGCAACACCGCAGACCAGTATTGAAGGTCAATATTTCGAGAAAAACAAATTATTGTCGTGCGCCTAAAGTTAAAAACTTTTATCGTAAAAACAAATATTTTATACGTTCTAAATATTAATATTTTATATTGTTTATGTCATCTTCATCAACCAATAAAAGTGTTGGTTAATTCATAACTAATTGAAAACTTTGTCCGATTAAAAATTATTTCCAAATAAATTCTTTTGTTGCCGTATGATTTTAAATATGTCGCGCAAACTTACGTCATTGAATAGGTACGTGGAACGATGCGGTGTTGCTATATGTCTTCTTATTATAGGGGAATAATATTTTTTTACGGAAAATTATTCCGTCTAAATTTCAATGCAGACCCTGCAGTCTTAAAAGTTGCAATTTTTGAAACCCATTATCTGCCAATCTAAATAGTCGACTGTTCTGAAATTTCACTCAAATATGCATAATGATGTGAACAATGTCTGGTTAAAATTTGAACAGTATCTATAGAAATCAAGAGAATTTCCCTTTTCTTCACTTTTAAGCGCTAAGTGGGATGTCGACATACCGTTCTCGAGTGTCACACGTATACCCTCACACACACACTATGCATACACGGATAACATACAAGACATCACAGCCCGTCTACTAAATGCACGGAATATTGCATAAATCCAAAATAAACAAAAATTCTCAATTGACAGTAGGATCTCCATTATCCGTTCATTTTTCGTGTTCGCATAATATGGACAGTAGTGAACCGTACTATCCGGATTCTCCGTATAATTCGTATAATTTTGAAAAAAAAAACAAAGTAAATCCGTTCAAAAGTAGATTTATTCATATTTATTCAATTTAAACCGAAATTTTCCTCTTTAGCTTTAGATGTCGTCCATTAGCTATAGAGCTAAGGACGACATTGACATATTTAATATGACAAAATGATCGAGCATAATGGTATGATACTATTTACCACCAAATATTAAAATAAAATATGGATAATTGAAAACCGGTAGATGACTCTTTCCTCCAGACTTTAAAGTAATTATCATAGCAATAATGAGATCATAAAATTCCAAACAAAGAAAAAAACAATCATCAACAAATAAAAAACATAAAACTTCTTTCTTTTGAGTTTTAAAAATTAACCATTCTCTCCGAGACAAAAACGGAAAACAATCATATACTCAAACGTTATAGTGAGTGAGATCGAAACTAGCGCGAAGGTCTTGGTGGCATACCAACGCTAGTGTCGCGTATCTCGCGCACGCATCTTGCAATTCAGTCATAACATAATAATCAGTAAGCAACTTGTCAGTCGCGCGGCTCACGCGGGATTTTCTGAATTAATTACTATTGATTGCGTCACACAAAATATACAAAACAAAGAAAAAAACACGTTGTAAATGAAGATTACTCGTTAGCTATGAGTACTGACTGCACACAATGCCGAAATAATTGTTTTACTATGGTTAGTTCCATGTTCAAACCGTAATTTTTTAATGAATTTTACTATCCGTATTATCCGAATTATTCTCATTCCTTCATAAACCGGATTTAAGGGGTTATATACAATTGAAATTTTCAAAAAATCGATTTCTTAATTATTTTATTTTCGTAACATATATTTAAGTACACACAGAAAATTTCTCATCAATCCGGCGAATATTCTCGAAGTTACACGCACAGTTGTTTTTTTTTACTATTTGTAAAGTGCTTTTGAAATTTTTAACGCGTTTTTCTCAAAACTGTGTTTTTAAAGTCGGTGAGCAAGATTTCGCGGAAACGGCTGAACCGATCAGTCTCAAGTTTTAACTCAATCTTTTCAAGTATATTTTTTAGTAATTAATCGAAGGGTCTTTGTCACCATTAAACATTTTCCATTTTATAACTAATTTAATTTTTGTCAAAAATATTTTTTTTTTGAGAAGCCACCATTTTTTCAAAAAAATATTATTTTGCTTATTCCTTCGATCAATTACAAGATAAATATATTAACGAAATATTTTTGGTTTTTTCATTTTAGATGATCCAGTCCAGACATATCGTGCTCACCGCAAGACGTTTTTTTAGAGGTGCTCCCGGAGATCAGCTATAGCAGCTTTCAAATTAATTATTTTTACAAATAAAAAATGTTTAAATACAGCTCAAAGTTACTATAATATGTGTACACATTTTTACGTTAATATATTTAAAGGTCTTCTCAAGAAAAATTCTTGAAAAATCGATCTTTTTGGGCCTCCTGACTGTGTATAACCCCTTCAAAAATTAGCGGATATCCGGATATTCGGATTGCAAGCCCTAATTGAAAAGTTTACCTCGATTACTTTTCCTTATACTTCGTCATTCCCTGACCTCCCGAAATTAACTAGTTCGCCTACAAATGGAATCAAACCTACCTGCCTACCTTTCGCCTATACCACAGAAGTTAATTCGGTCGACACTTTGCGGCTCATAGTAGATATTCCAGCATTCTTCTTCATTTACGCCTCAACTGAGGCTCAGACGGAGTCAAAGACCTTCAAAATAGGATGAAATGGAGTCAATGTCCTCGAAAACCCGCTGGAAATTTGCACTCGGCTAAACTTCACCAGAATGAAATACAGTGATGCAGAGAAACCACGAAGAAAAGTGCCGTCCTGATGAGTAATTAGCCAAAATTGACCATTTCGCCAAGGGTCATAAAACAGCTAAAAACAAACACGAGTCCGTCCATGGCGAGAGAAAAAAAGAGAGTTGGGGAGTGAGCGAGATCGTGCGAAAGCACGCGTTTCCTCGCCGATCACCTTTTCATGTACTTGCACGCTCGTATGCCCTTCCTCTTTCTACAGGCTGTCTTCCGAGGCGGACTCTTGGTCTCGCCCGTTGCCGGAGATACTTACGAGTCGGTCATTACTGAATCGTTGCATCGCGTGCGAGCATCAAGAGCGGCGAAAGAGAGATATAGCGAGATATACCCGACGTGCCGGTTCCCCGAACCCAAAACCACCCCAATCGTCGTCCAACAGACAGTGCGGAATTATAGTCACTTATATATATATATATATATATATATATATATATATATATATACGTCGTGTGACAAGGGGTGACGAAATAATTTATCACCAGTTGTGTATGGGCAACGGGGCATACAGGAGTATTCCCGCGACAGCATTTCGTCGTGTCTCTCCTCGCCTCGTTACCTTGTTGTCACTTATGTATGTACGATATTTATGCTTGAGTGTATGCATGGCGTACAATGGCAGCGTATTATGTCGGAAGCGGGTAAAACAAACGCCGCTGCTGCGAAAACCAAAATTCTCCGCCTGACGGATGCACGAGTCGCTTCGACGTTAACAAATTAATTCCGGCAGCGGGGGAGGGAAGCCCAGTCGTGACGATGAACGGGCGAATGCGTCATGCTTTCCAAAAGACTTGCGTCCGTTCGTTTATCCGTCTGTTACTAAAAATGAAAACAACACGTAGCCCAAGTACTGCGCAATGTGAATGCTCTTTCACGGCACGTTAATTAGGCCAGAAACGACGGACAAAAACGTCACAATCCGTGGGACAACGTCGCTTGAAACGAAACGATAAGACACAAAAAACATTCCTCGACAAATTGTGTCACGATAGCGTAGTTAATCGTGTAGCAATAGCAGACGTTGAGACGAAAATATTGGACTGCTGAATAGCTTCGATGTCGTTTTTCTGTGATCCAGCACCAATGAGCGCGGCGTGTCACACTTGAAGTTGTGCAACGTTGAAATCCGAAGGGACGACGCTCGTAATTCAACATTTTAGATTAACGTTGGCCGAGAGATTCTTCATTGTGACATGCATTGTGGCAACCGGTCAAACTCTACCATCGAAAAATCCGAACCCCAGCGGTTACGGTTTCTATCCTAGTCGCAGATTTTCAATTATTTTTCGGAATCGATTGTCTCTGAGTGTATATCGATTATGCTGAAAATCATCCCACCCCTTCGTTCAATTTTATCGCCATTTTTCGGGAATGGCAAGTACAGTTGGTATTTTTTAAATTAAGGCGGGAAACCACTGTGACGGGGCAAAAAAAACGATTTTTTTGCACTTTCTCAACGTATACATATTTAGGAATATGTGGAAAAAAATTCAAGGCAAAATATTGAAAATGGACCAAGTTACAGGCGATTTAGTGAGGGCAGGTAGCGCAACGATTTACGTATGCTCAGAGTTTCAATCGCGTTATTCTCGAAACGACTTTTCTCGACGTGACCGAAATCATAACTCCAGCTATGATGGTCTGATTTAAAATTTAAAAGAACCAACATTTCCGTAATTGCAGTAGCTATTATTGTACGCAACCGTTTATTTTTTGTTTGAAATTTAAGTGTTTCTCAAGCCTCCCCAATATAAGTAAACATTTCGCCAAAATCACACGTTTTTTTTAACACCCGCCATTTTGCATTTTTTTTCGATAAGCGACTACGTAATAACGAGAACTACATTTATATAAATTATAAAACTTTTTAATTTTATTTATGCAGACCGACCATTATTAAGTTATCGATCCGGTCGTTGTATAACATACCTTTTTTCCAAATCCCAATAAAATGATTTAGTAGACAAAAAAATGGAGAAAATATTTTTTTCGGTCCGTGACAGTGGTGTCCTCTCTTAAGGGGTTACGTGGGTTTGAAAAAATTTCGAAAGATCCATTTTTTTTATTTCATTATCTAATAGTACAATATGTCTAGAATATTCTTCCATAGTTTTAAGTCAATCGGAGGAAAAGTATAGGAGAGAGAGAGCCTTTGGGAATTCCCCCCGATGGGAAAGACCGTCCGGGAGCGACGCAGGTAATTGCATTTTTCTCAAAACACTATTTTTGAAGTCGGTGGACACGATTTCTCAAAAATTAACGCATCCATCTTATTGAAATTTTGCACACTTCTTCAAAATAGCATTGACTAGTGATTGAACGAAGGTGTTTTTTTTTTTAATTACAACTAATTCCACAAGGCTATACGTAGTGTAAATTGTGCCAAAAAAGGAACTATTTTGCATACAACGCTGCCAAAAATTCAAATTTCATTTTTGTTTAAATCCTCCGTTCAATCACGAGCTAACAGATCCGTTAACAGAAAAAATGGTTTTTTAAATTCAGATAAAGCTATCATGTGTTATCCCGATCACCACGAAGACGCTTTCTTTTCAGGGGTCTCCGGAAACCAGGTCCCACCGGCTGAATTTCCCAAATTTTTGGATAATTTGTTTTTAATATTGTTAAACGCTTGCTCTTTTATGTGCTTAACCTTTTGAATAAAACAATTGATATATCATGATTTTTTTTTAATAGAGAAAATATGCTTTTTTGGCTTCGAAATCCACGTAACCCCTTAATATCTCCTGTACTTCTACACGATCACGGTGTTAAGGTACAAAATAAGTTGAAGGTAAAATCACGCAAAATTCGAATAAAACTGTTGCGTATTATAGTGGCGTTGCAATCCGTCGAGAGAGAATGAGCAACAAAGAAAGAGAGAGGAAGAGAGAGGAAGAGAGAGAGAGAGAGAGAACAGGTAACGCGGTAAAAGCGTGAGAATTTTCTGGCTTACATAGGAGGCGCGACTAATTCGAGTGATAAATTCCAGCCGATTGTTGTTTAGTCAGCATCGTTGCGGAGTGATCCTGACTCCCAACTGCTTATCCACAGCTTTCACTCAATTCGACGTCAGTACATACCTAACTTCACCGACTACAATCAATATCCATAAACATATATGTGTATGGACATACCTATTTCCAAGGAAATATGGAATATTCCTCCACGGTAAACTAGGGTAAAGGGTGCCCCTTCGAAGAGGCTAGGATGATTATTCCGGAATAGTTGAAAAAGGTTATACGTTATAATATGCATAGAAGCGCGAGGGTGAAATCGAGAATTCAATGGAAAACGTGCGATGCAAATTTTTAAAGGGAGAAGGGAAGCGCCGTGGCGGTCGTGGCGAGAAACGAATATCAATGATGAAAGAGACAGAGACGGAGGAAAAAAGGGAACGGGTAGAAACGCCGCCAACGCCACACGACAGTGTATAGACGGGAAGAGAATTCTGGATGGATTTATGGACTCGTTTCGCAGAAAGGACTGGCTAGCCTGCAGGTGCTCCGAAGAATTAACCATGGAGGATTCCGAATTTTCCTTTGCGAAATATATTTTTCGCCAATTCAGTGAAAAGGACTTTTGCGCATTTGCCAACTTTCTTTTTTTGTTCGAATCATTTTTGTTCCCTCTATATTGTCCATTGTTGCACCGAGGGAAAAGTCCATGGTATTTAATATAAACGCCCATGGTGAAAGAGGGGCTAGTAAAAGTCGTTACAGTTTATTGACACCGCAATCATAATATAGTTAACGCGACTATAAGCGACAGGTATACCTAAACATGCGATTTGGGTGGCATGTTTGACTATCCGTTACCCCCGAAAAGATTATTCACTATTGTGGAAAGTTTGGCAATATATATATGGTTAATTCAGTGCTATGAATACCAATGTTGTATACTGTACGTTAAGGTTTGTTTAGTCAAACTTCTACTATGCGTTTCAAGTTTGTACAATTCGTATGGTTAACATTAACGTTTTCAAGTATAATTTGTTGGAAGACCTTATGAAAAGTGACTATTCGAAAACAATTATAGTAAGGTTTACTTATAGCGAAGACGAAAATTATTCGCAGTTCGAGCAACCGCAGCCGAATAGTTTAAAAAACTAGCATGTTTCACAAACTGTGACATAGTATATTCGTTACTTTCCAAAAATAGGATGTCAGTTCAACACTTCTTGTAGTTCACCTTCAGTTTTCGTAGGACACACATTACTATGCACCTAGCAGGTCGTATCATATAATATGGTATAAACCACTGTTATATGGTCCACAACTATTGCGA
This sequence comes from Ophion ellenae, assembly GCA_963210295.1. Classification (NCBI taxonomy): domain Eukaryota; kingdom Metazoa; phylum Arthropoda; class Insecta; order Hymenoptera; family Ichneumonidae; genus Ophion; species Ophion ellenae. Next base: position 28,595,868 of record OY723389.1, on the reverse strand, counting down.
AGCGCCAAAAATCCATTTAAACAGGGACTTGTATTATAAAACAAAAGATCTGTGCAACATTTAACCTAAATCGTAACAGCTATTCGGAAGTACAGCCGGGAATTACTTTCGTCTCTTATGCCATATCTGTGCTCAAGATGCCAAAAGTACTCGGTAGCGTAGTGGCAGCGTGCGTAGGATAGGCCAAAGGCAGCTAGGTTCTAGGTTGGATTCCGATTGGGCGAAATATTTTCTTCGAAATAAATCATTACAGGAGGTCAGGGAGTGGTGAATTATAAATAAAAATCATCGAGGTAGAACTCGCAGTTGCGTATTTTATTTTATTTTGGATTTATGAAATATTTTATGCATTTAGTAGAGGGGCATTGATGCCTTGTACCAACACTTGAATAACACCCCAAATGCATATAGCAGGTCGTATCTTACAATATGGTACAAATCACTATAAATATCGTCGCAAATCACAGGCAACATGTTAATCTATATATATACTGAAATATATATATATATATATTTCAGTTCATTATTAGAATCTTGGGGAAGAGAATTTTTGATAATATTAAGGAATATCAATTTTAGGAAAGACCCACTATATTATAGGGTAATTCCGGGAGAGTTGGCCATAAGTGACTGCTTAATTCGCTTCGCGTCGTGCGCAGCAAAAGTTTAACAAAAAAAATGTTAAGTAAGTAAAATCGTTTTAAATTATTCTGTCTGCTGCTAAATTTTTTTCCAGGTTTCATGTTTTACAATATGGTGATGTTATTTTGTAAAAGTAATAGTTACTTTTGTATTTCATGAATAGTTCACGAACAGTGCTTTGTTGTAACCGGAAGATGTCACATGTATTGTTTATACTTGTTTACATTTTAGATGTGACCATCTCTCCCGGGAGATTAGGAGAGATGGCGACGTACAGTCAGTGTATGATGGCCATAGTATTGGTTGAAATGTGTTCAAGTAATTCACTTTTTCTACATTTGTTTTAGATGCTCAATAAGTACAATAGATAAGCAATTGAGGGAGGGAACTACGAGAGAACTGGACTCAAGAATCATTGAAAGCAGCTATCAGTGCTGTAAAAAAGGACGAATTTTCGGTTCGTGCGGCCGCTAGGACCTACGAAATACCTAGGAAGACCTTAGAAAGACGATATAAGAACAATGACAAACAATGTTGCGGAGAAAATTATTATGAAACCCGTTTCATCGAAGACTGGCTTCAATGGATAGTATGCCAACTTCGGATACACAAAAATTATACTGATTTCGATGATGTGTGTTCTAGATGTGGACAAAAGAAAAAAAATTAAGAATCAAAACTTAAGACCAAAAAAAACCGAGAGCATAATGCTGGGTGACTGGCCATTTCACCTCTACACCGGATTCTAATCGGGATTTTAAAAAAATCGTAATTCAAGGTTGATCTGATAAGAGTTTATTTTAATTTCGTGAATTATCTTAAAATAAAATGTTCATGGTGTTGAAGTTTTCATCGTTGGAATGCAACGAATGTTTAGTTTCACATTTTATCTTCCATATTCTTATTATTATAAACGATCTTTTTTTTATAGACTTATCACGTAGATCGCTAAATAAATATCTTAAAAAATGGTTCAAGGACTTCTGTAGGCGGAATCTGTCCAAATTAAATTCGTTGCCCTCCAACGATGCAAACTTCAGCATCGTAAATGTTCAAGGTTTAATTACAAATGAAGATACAAACATATGTTTGTAAGATTGGTGGTTGCGGTTTAACACATGAGCATTATTCATGCAACTGCTAAAATATCAATAAGCAGTACTATACTTTTGGCAGTAACTATGGCTATAAAATATTATTGTCCCCTCAGGGAAATCTGAAATATAGTTAGTCTATGATTGAGAACACCACGCATTTCTCTCGGTGTGACATCGGATGAATCCAAGAGTTGCGAGTACGCGCTAACTCGTGTAATCGATAAACCGTTTTGGCACGGAGGTCCATGAGAATCTGCAAGGTGTTTGAGTTAAGTTGGCCATTCGCACACTTGGTCTTGACGCGTCTCTCTAATTCCAGATAGCCTTCGTTGCTGGAGTTCGTCGGTTAAACAATGGGAAGCAAGAAGGGGTCCCTCCTACCCTCGACTGTTTCTCACTCGCTCACCATCCGCCGTCCACCTTTTTCTCTCCCGTGCCTTCAGAAATTTTCTTCATTTATTTTCTTCTTCGAACCCGATGCTTTTTTTTTTCGACTCTTTCACAGTCGAGAACTTCGACCATTACGGCGGTACGTCTCGCGTTCCTGTACGGTACCTTTATTTCTCCGTGGCGCACCGGCTCGGAGATGAAGAGAAAGGAGAATGAGGAGATGAGGAAAGGAGGGAAGTAGTAACACACGCCGAAATCGTACTCCAGACTAAAAGAGCCGCCACTCGCTTAAGGAGTGGTCAGGTAGATTCATTCACAAGACCCCCACGGCTTCCACGAGACCCACGCTCGCATGCACGAGCACACATTCATAGGGGGCACTCACACAGGACTTTCGGACCTCACTTTGAGACCGACATTCCAGCCTCGGGACCACCAACCGACCGTTGGGAATTCTCTCTCGCTCACTCACTGCATTCTTTTTCCTTCGCGTTTTTTTCTCTTCTCATCCTATCTCTTCTTATCCCACTTCTTCTTCATCTTCGCTCCTTCACACCCCCTCTTCCACCTCCGGCTCTTCATATTTCATGTCTTTTTGTTTTCCTCGTGCCTATCAAGCCTTCGTTCGGATTCACTCTCTCACCACGGTATTCGCGATCCCCTGTTTTTACCGTCACGTTTCTCCCTTTTTTTCTGCTCGACATCGCCACGCTGCAAACGCCGTTTTTATCCGCGTGTATCCTCTCCCTCTGGGTGCCGCAGTGCCGGTGAATCGAACAAACACGAGCCACAGACGAGCCGCACTAGGCTCCCAATTCAACTGTCGCCGTATACGCCATTTTGGGATACTTCTTATTTATTGTTTGTTTGGGTTTGCTCGTTCCTTTTCCATTTTGTCAATTCTTGCCTCCTCTGTATCAACACATGTGTGCTATTGGGAGCACAAATAAGTCGCCGCCGTTTGACAAAAGATGTCCCCACCAGGAGGTTATGGTAGAAATGGTCAGATGTAAAACGTCATATCGTAAGGTTGGACATCTGGCAGGTCGTAGGATTGGACATCTGACAGAAATCTGCAGCTGAGGCGCATCGATCCTTGTAGAAGCATATGGTGACGCTGCTATGAGAGAAGTTGTCGTGAGTGGTTCCGAAAGTTTAACCCTCAAAGTGTGAAGGGGGGTCGAATGTGTCCGGGCTTAAATTACTGTTATAGTGTTTTTTCCGCGCATTGCTTTATATTTGTTTAAAAAAAAACATATTAAAAATAACAATATCCGAAAAATTCTTGTTCGTACTTCGAAAGGACATCCTAAGGATGAATCATGAATTTTTACAGATTTTTTCATCAACAATTGTGTGCTTGACAGCGCGCCGCCGAAAACGACCCCCCTTCACACTTTGAAGGTACCAAAAACCCCTTCACACTTTGAGGGTTAAGAACGGCGAGTTTGACGTCGAAGACAAAGAACGTAGCGGAAGACCCAAAGTGTACGAAGACGCGGTATTGGAAGCATTATTGCAGGGAGATTCGTGCTAAACGCAAGAAGTACTTGCACTTACATTAGGAGTGACTCAACGAGCAATTTCACATCGTTCGAAATCGTTGGGAATGATTCAAAAGCAAGGAAATTGGGTTCCATATGAACTGAAGCCGAGTAACGTTGAACGCCGATTTTGCACATGTGAAATGCTGCTTGCCAGGCATAAGCGAAAGGGTCACTCATAACACTCAATTGGGAAGTTTACCGCACCCGCCGTATTCACCAGACATTGCTCCCTCTATCATTTATTTTGATCGATGATGCACGGCCTGTCTGAGCAGCACTTCACATCATACGAAGATACCAAAAATTGGGTCCATTCGTGGATAGCCTCAAAAGATGAAGCGTTCTTCCGACGCGGTATGCATGTGCTGCCAGAAAGATAGGAAAAAGTAGTGCCTAGCGATGGACAATACTTTGAATAAAACATAAAGTACCGTTCTTTCACAAGAAATGCCCAATTTTTTATGTAAAAAAAAACGGCGGAGACTTATTTGTACTCCCAATACTATTTTCATTGATGAATGTCAGCTCCCCCATACGGCATCGGAAACGATTACGGTGGCATTTGCAGATCTCGAAAGCTCGTCGGACTGTTAAATTTATATATCGCAAGTATGCAGGAATGGGTTTTCGATACCTCGTTCCGTAAAACACTCAAAGGAAGAAAACGAACAACGAAGAGACGGAACATATGGAGCCGCCGTGTCGCTTTCTTGTTACATCGTTCTGACCGACACCGCCGCTTTACGATACGATTCGAATGACTCTTTACGATCCTTCCCAAGCCTCCACGGTCGAACGTCCATCGATTTTTAAGCGGGACATATCTTTAATAGCATATATAGTATGTTCGCTCCTACGGCTCGATCGGACTAAAGATCGTGTTGTCCTGCATCGTGATACTCGATAGAACGACTTCCACGACGCCGGCGACGATGGCTTTACGACGTGATTCGGTTGACAGGGCCAGGCGAGGCTCAACGACTCGTGGCGTCTACTTCTTCTCCTTCAGGCTTCCAGACCAAACGTGCTGGATTTCCCTTTGAGATAGAGACCGGGACGGCCCACGCACTTCTTCCATTCTTCTTTTCTTTTTGCTTTCGCCATCTCTCTCTCTCTCTCTCTCGGTCCTTTCTCCTTTCGGGCAGGCATCCACTGCAGCAGCGTGAGAAGAGGCTTCTGGAGTGGGCCCTTTGGGGACCGCACAACGGTTCGGGCCTCTTGGCATCGCTGTACTCGTCGGATCATCGACGTATCCTTGGAGAAAAAGAGGGAGACACTGCGAGAATTCGCAGAGGAAGAGCTCTTGCCGATTCGGAAATCGCGTTATGTTCTTTCGCCCGGCATGATTTACGATCTTGTTTATACCTTTTGCTTCTTGCTGATCCTGCCGATGGCTCACCGTTGCCCGCTATATAAATTCTATGCAGGGCCCAGCGCAGCTAACGATGGCCCATGCTGAACGCACCCACATACCAATGCCGGACGAACCCCCCCTGCCATTAGGCACTCGCTCCTTTTCCCTCTACCGGGCGTGGCTTTGTATTAATTCTCGGAAGAAAATGAGAAGGATCGCGCAAGTTTTTTTCACAGAGTCAAGAAAGCGAAATGGGCCGTTTTGTCGGGACTGTTCTGTTTCCGGGGCAATCGTAGGCATGCGGGATCGTCTTAAGAACCGGGACTTCCCGATGGCCTTTTACTTTTCGTTTGATGGCTGACATGACCTACGATCCCAAGCTTCCCCGTCACGCGTTCGGGTTTTACTTTGAACTGCTTTGCACCGTCGGGTTATCTTCGCTATTCGCGGCACGAAGAAGGCAGCATATGGTCATCAGGTCCATATATCCGCCACATAACTTCCTAGGCATTCGTCGGATTTGCCAATTGCCATTCGTTGTCTCGTTGGTGGACATTCGGATTTTTCTCGGCCCCCGCGAAATTTTATCATCGGAATTTCCGCAGACGGCCGTTTTTCGAGCACGTTCAGTGGTGTACGTGATGACGTCGGTGGGGCCTCGATGACCGAAGTCCTTACCGATCCGAGACGCTGTTGACACGGGCGACGCATACCATGAGAATTTTCAACTGCATCGACTTCCAGGAAGATGTTGCCGCTACCGTCGCCGTCGAGTACGTGATCGGGGTCTATGAAAAACGGGATCTTTTGACGAAGAACGATAAGAAGGCCAGCGAATGAGTCGCGCCTTACAGGATGCGTGCGTTCGCGCACGTCCGAGCACGCATTCTCATGCCCTTCGTGATACGTTTCCGGGTCTTCGGTGATTCCAATGTCATTCTCGTGCCGATCTAACGGGATTGTCGATCGGGACGATAAACTTCGTGCGTTCGTCAAAAGTAGCTCTCAATTCGAAAAGGACCATGTTGGAACGACCCACGAGCCTGGCATATTTCGTTATAAACGATGACTCTATAAATTTCTTCTTGGCACACTCATCAGACTAGCGCGTACCTGGGCCGTGGTGAAAATGTCGAAACCTAAAAATGTTCACCTACTACTATCGGCATTCCAAGTTAAGCAGAATCTTCGGCCGCGGTTGGACGATTCGTAAGGTCGCGCTTGATTTTACACTCTGCTATTTGGATCCGCTAGGAATCCACCAGGTACAAGCGGGTTTTTTGTTCGTCACAAGGACGCCTTCCGAACGGTCCGTAATCGAGAAAATTGGACCACCTCGCCTGGTATGACGAACGTTTAAAAAACACCGATGCTGGATGACGGGAAAACGCGATTGCAGAAAGTGAAACGGAGATTGTAAGCTGTCGCGGTAGAGCTACGATCTACCTACACGTGCCTCGTCAACAGACAGATAAAGCGAGAGGCAAAATAAGAAGTAACAGAAATCTTGCAACCTCGACAACGACCGCAGCTTTCTCGCAATCTCGTCTAGACGCGAGAGTGAGACACGCGCCGTAAGCGAGTAATCGGAGAGAAGAAGACAGGCGACCAGTCAATGCCGCCAGTTATGTTTCAGTTGCAGCAGCAATAGTATCCAATCTCTCTCGTTCGTTCTGCTTGTGCTGAGCTCTGTTCGAAATATCTTCCAGACGAAACAGGATGAAAGATATGTATATATATATATATATATATATATATATATATATATATATATATATATATATATATATATATATATATATATATATATATATATATATATATGAATACGAATATATATATATCGAAGGGAACCAAAGAGACTGCGACATCATTTCGTAGCAGTGATAGACGAAGCCTGTAACTCCAATGACCATGCACTGGTGTCTTTTTCTATTATTCTTTCAAGGACAAATATAAATGGAGATACAGTTTCGTTTGTAGCAGTCCACAGCGAAATGTTTCACTTCTCTCTTTCCCGTAACATACCCATGGTAACTTAAACCCCAAGAAATGAAACTTAAACCCCAGCCAATACACATACGCAAGCTCCGATTGAGGAGGTACGGTGATGACCATGCTAGTAAACTTAGAGTCTATTTCAGGCCGCAATACCGCCACGTTTTAGATATATGTATATGGCCTATTTTTCGAGGAATATTTGTAAGTATTGAATTTCGAGTTTCCTATTATTTTTATAATATGAAAACAACCTTGATAATCTACTACGCGACTTCAGTAGTACGCCATATCGTTGACTTTTAGCATCGTCGCATTTTCGGTGGCTGTCATCGGTTCCACGCGCCCGGCTGATTATTTTTTATAGCCGGTTAACATGAAAAATGAATATACCGTGGAAGTTTATCAAAAGAGTAACGGAATTGTACCTGAAGTCCCGTTTAGAGACAAATGTAGATTCTGTCGGACAAGAATTAGAAAATGAAAAGATAATATTGCGATTGCAAATAAAGAAAACGTCGCGTTGTAGTTAACCTCAATGTCCAATGTCGAATCTGTCCAAAGTCAAAACATATTTCATCGATTGTTGTATTATTTTTCCCTATCCCAATTTTCACATCATTTGCAGGTATAAAAAGGAACGTTTATTTTAAATGACGGTTCTCCCATGCTGAATTTATATATAGATGCGTTGTATAGGTACATGTCGCCAGAATAATTGAGATGCCTTTGCTGTACGTAAAAGAACTTCAAGTAAATATCGACGAAAGGCCTTTTATAATCCATTAAAAAATGTACGGCTTCGCACAATCATATTTTTAATTCGCGTTGAAAATATCCGATAGGCGTATCAAATTTGCGCGGGTATCCGGCGTTGCCACACGTCGAGCAAGATGGCTGCTGTTATGTCACGAGAAGTCTCGCTCTCCGGAAACTTCGGTTTTTGCGACTTTATTTCTAAATTTATTTCTTATTTCTGCGGTGAGCTTTCCAATTCAAGGTGCCTTATTGATCACAAACATTCAACGAACGCAACCATCAGTTTTTCTTACGTGTTTCTTGGCTCCAAGTAACACGAAAAAATCGATATATGAGAGGACAGGCACATTTTGTCGTCTACGTGTGATTAATTCACCAACTTTAACAATTGATAACTCGGAAAGTGTACGGTAAATCTCGTGGAAACTCCGCATACGCATGGACGAAGGTCTCGACGATGCTATAAAAAAAATGCGGGCTTTTATCTTGAACTCGTTCCAATCACCGTACCTCCTTAAGTCACAACATGTCGTACGTATGCGCGTAACGTTGCTACGTGATCAGACTGTGCTTGCGGTTAGTCCTCATCAGTCATTTGCATCATGCTCCAATTGAATACATTGCCAGAACTGTATAAATCGCAGAACTGCCGGAAAGACGAATTTTTCGAAAATGATTACCTGTTTTTCGAAACGTTACCGAACCGATACTTGGTCCGATTAGAAAAATTCCGTACTGCATATGAACAGAGTATATTTCGAGAGCTGATGGATCGATCATTCGTAGACTTGACCGGGAAGAACTCGGCACAGACACGCTTAAATGGTCATTTCGAAGGAAAGGTTTACGGTTAGATCGATAAGGCTGGGTGAGATTGAGGGAACGATTCCGTGAGAACGTAACGTTCAGACCATGCGCTTCGGCAGCGACAAAGGAAATGATGGCGATGTATCTTTCTATCGACTCTGACGAAACGAAACGACCCGAGGATCGATCTTTAAGCCGATCACCAACAGGTGTGCCAAGACGTTTCAGGCCAAACGGACGTACGAACAATGCTGATAGGTACGTACGAAATGCCTCGGGCATAATCGTGTGCATCATTGTTCAACGATTCCTCCCATCCACCAGCAGGGAATTTGCGTCCGTCAGAGCCGATTATAAAGTCGTTGTATGTATATGTAAGGTAGAAGGAATGCGCGACTAGAGATGGAAGAGAGATCAACAATATAGTCGTCGAATTATTATTAACGTTCCTTACCAGGAAAGCGTGACGCCACGTCTTTGCTGACCCTCTGACGAACGGTATGAAGAATTCCAAACACTTGGACATTCCATCAGGCAGCGCCTGGAGAGCTGGTACCAGACGCATATATATAAGTACGGCATTTTCTCGGAAGCTTCTTACAATGCCTTGTTATCTTCCTTGCACTCCTGCTCCATCTCTCGTTCCGTCTTCTCCGCCAATAGCGAAAGTCGAATTCTACCGGCACACGAGTATATTGTTCGTTGAGGAACGGCGGGAATGTCCTTATTATTCTTTGAAGTACAGAACCTCGAATGCTTTTGGATTATCGTGGGCGCAAGATGAATTCCCACGGCGGTTCAATCCAGCCTCCGGGCTAATGATACCCTTTCGATTGCATCTCTCTTTTCCACTTCCTAACTGAACCTCTTAATCCCGGCTCGATTTCACTCTTCGCTAGGACTTTTATCGGAGTGCATCGTAAGCTCGTGAATAATAATGAACAGCTCAACAAACGGCTTCGAGTCATACCGTGCTTTCGATTCTTTCAAGGTCCAACTCTCTATTCGTTGCAAAGTAATCGCCACGGAAATGTCTTCCTCTGCGAAAATTGGCACGACATCGTGCAGAACTTCAAAGTCACAACGACGTCGGGAACATCACGAAGTACCGAAGTCCGCGGCTTGCGGTCGAGCGGAATGCCAATTGCGCTCCTGTTTCACTCGTCCGTTAGCTCGTTCACGACAATTTCAATTGATCGCGATCGCCTCATCGTGTAATAACAGGGCAGGAAACGTTTTAGAAGCGGTTATCCGGTCGAGCAATATGGGCATAGATTAATGTGGAGTAGGATTCAAGAATGAATGGAAATCCCACAAAGTGCTGATCAACAACAGGGGCGAGATATTTTTGACAGGCGTCTATAGGGAAGGTGCAAAGTTGATGGAGGGCAAGTCGAAAGTACACGTGGCGCCTCTAGCCGTTATAAATCCGAAGCTTTTGTAGGTACTTTAACGTTTGAATGAAAGCATTTATAGCAAAATGCAGGTAGGGGAAGTCGGGGCAAGATGTTAAAGCTAAGGTCATGTTCAAATAAAACAATACATATATGAGTCAGTCAACTTTAATTGTTTTTTAAACTAATCAACATTTATTAATCTTTTAATTTTGGAATAAAAAAAATCAGTCTTTCTGATTTGTACCATACAATATATATTTTTAATTAAACCTTTATTTTTCCCATCTTACCTCGTATGCGGGGCAAGATGAAACAGCGCTGGGATAATGATGAGACACGAATTATTGGCATCTTTCGCATATAGAAGTGGTTTTATTCTCAATACCATCAATTTTATAAGCCAATCGTCTCAGTTCTCTAGGATTAGTCCGAATAATCTTGCTTCCATGTCATTTTGATCATTTGTAAGTTCTTTTTCTTCCCCTGGTAGAAACACCGGTTGAAAAGGAACCAAATGCTTTACTAGTTTCATTTCACCCTTTCTAACGTAAATAGCGGTACGTTGTAAAATATTCCGGGTTTGCGATAGCTTGTATTCATCTTGCCCCATTGGACGGCTAACGAATTAACAAAAAATCACGCAATAACCTTGAAAATTTCTGACAAACCGTTCTTATTATATTAATAATTGGTACTTCCATTGTGTTTACCTACCTGTCTCTAATCAATATCAGCAACTCAAATAAACTGAAACGATGTTAAACCTTTACCAAAAATTACATCGTTATGTCAAAAAATCGATATTTTTTTCTCACTCGAGACGCGTGCTTTCGCCACAGTTGATACTCCCACATTCATTCGCCTCACCGTCGTACCTCCAATCTCCAATGGGAGTACTGTAATCGCACGCACGGTTTAGTGGCTTAGCTTATGATTCATCTTGCCCCGCGTAGTCGTCTTGCCCTGAGTCCCCCTAATTGTATTTGGTTTTTCATTCATATCTGGTCAGACGTTTCGTAAAAGCGTAGAAGGACATGGCAAGAAATTGTGCGTGACTGGCCATGTCACTGATGTCGGTGAGACAATAGATATAGTGCAAAACATATTCACATAACCTCTTGTTGTGGTACAAACAAAAATAAATTTAAAAAATACTATGTTTCTTTATAATTTCGTATAATTTTTTATTGTTAGAAAAAAATTATATATAGGAAGCTTACAGTGACAACTTTCGTTTTTTTTTGTCAACTGGTTGACAATAGAAATATTGTTAATGAGTGGTGTCATCGTGTCGCAGGATTGAGTAAAACCTGCAAGAATATCAGTTCTGTAGTTTGTTACATAAATACCTATGCAAGTTCCAGATCCAAAGAAATGAGCACTACATATTCGGCTACTTGCTGATGGTTGCCAATTTTTCTCGTATGCGCTAAAACAATTTTACATCAGTTAAATTTTGAAATGGACTGTAATCAAAGGATATGAATTCAAATGAAATAGGCGAATAAATGAAATTTTCAAGATATCACGTTGTTTTGGAAATCACATTGTCTGCTTAGGTTTATGTTAAATAATTTCGGCTACCCACGGTTGACGTGTCTTCTGCTTTCAAGGAGGATGAGGGCTCTTCGACGGAAGAGAATAAAATTTTATTTCCGCTTCACCAGCTCCAGCATTCTTGGCATTATTCTTGCATCCTTTGAGGCAACATCTTATTTTCGACTTGCTCATTCTCAAATCCAGGTATATGTATAACCGAAATGCTGAAAAGTAATTCAAAACATTCTCACCCTAATGCATGGTTATTACTTTCCTGAATTATATATAAGAAATGAGTACTACATATTCGGCTACTTGCTGATGGTTGCCAATTTTTCTCGTGTACGCGAAAACAATTTTATATCAGTTAAAGTTTGAAGTAGACAATGCTGTCATCAAAGGATATGAATTCAAATGAAATAGGCAAATAAATGAAATTGTCAAGATAGGAATGCGCGACTAGAGTATAGAAGATTCTACTATATATATATATATATATATATATATATATATATATATATATATATATATATATATATATATATATATATATATATATATATATATATATAGTTAGAAAGCATTATATATATATTAGGGTGATTCGTTTCAGGGCAACTTTTTTTTTGACCCATCGTGCCCGAAAACCTTTAGTTAGTACCCAAAAACGAACTTTCGTGAAAGGGGGGTGTTGTCAAAAAATATTTAGATGTCGCGAATCAAAATTGAAGGTTTCCCATTTGATTAACATTGAAAAAAATGTTTTTCTCATTATTAGTGTTACCATTCCGCGAATTTTGATATCGCGATATTTTCCAAGTGGGTTCTCATAGGAAATATTATACTCCACAATAAAGTTCATTGAGCCATGGCCGTAAATTCAACCGTTTCAGCGGCATCATTATTTCAAGTGAATATTGTGCAAAATATCTATTCAAACGGCTGTAACGCCTAAGCTATTAGATATATCGAAAAAAATTCAGATGAAAACTTTGTAGAGAAAGTAATTTTCTACAAAAAAGTCTTATAAGCCGAGCCCGAAAATTCAACTCTTTCTCAGCTATAGGTGGATGAAGTAAAATAAAAAGATATTTTTTTAAACAAAAAAAATCTATTTCTTTTACTTCATCCACCTATAGCTGAGAAAGAGTTGAATTTACGGGCTCGGCTTATAAGACTTTTTTGTAGCAAATTACTTTCTCTACATAGTTCTCATTTGAATTTTTTTCGATATATCTAATTGCTTAGGCGTTACAGCCGTTTGAATAGATATTTTCATACAACATTCACTTGAAATAATGATACCGCTGAAACGGTTGAATTTACGGACTTGGCTCAATGAACTTTATTGTAAAGTGTCATATTTCCTATGAGAACCCACTTGGAAAATATCGCGATATCAAAATTCGCGGAATGGTAACACTAATAATGAGAAAAACATTTTTTTCAATGTTAATCAGATGGGAAACCTTCAATTTTGATTCGCGACCTCTAAGTACTTTTGACAACACCCCCCGTTCACGAAACTTCGTTTTTGGGTACCGACTAAAGATTTTCGGGCACGATGGGTCAGAAAAAAAAAGTTACCCTGAAACGAATCACCCTAATATATATATATATATAACTTCAAATAATTTCTCATCAGCGTTTTTCGGATAACTGTACACCGGTATCTTCAAACTTGTTGGAAAATTGCATTAAATCGAAATTATGACTCAGTTCATGTATTATTGGAAAATAACACTTCCGATACTTCGATTACTATGCGCCACCTACAAAGCATTCAGTTTTGACCACTAGAGGCGCACAGTTGAGTTGCACCTTCCCTATAGAAGAGAATAATCTTGCTACGTAATATGTTTATTATTTCAAGTAGCAAAGACGCCTGAAATTCATTTTGAAAGAAAATGTTGTATCGCACCGTCAGGCCGTTTATGCCAGTTCTTTCTCTTCGTGCATGCATACGCATCGGACTCTCTTCTTCTCCCTTCCCCCGTCCCTCTTTCATGCGTTCTATCGCTAGTGACAGTGGGAACCAGGCCAAGAGCACTGTCGAGGCCCGTGACATCAATCTTCGCTCCTGTCGGTTGCGTGTATACGGTCGGAGCTCGCTGTGTGTTCTTGCCTGCTACGCACAGTTCACCGAGCTGCACTGTGAATATCTATATACAGAACGTACATACGCTTCGTACAAAGCCTCATACGGGTATAGCTGCAGGCTACTGCGCAGTTTCGCTCGCTCGGCTTTGTCAAATATGTTTCGAGCACCGGGTGTGCAGCGTTTTCGACCAACTTTCGTCGTCGAAAATATTTTTATGGAACGAAACGAACGAGCAAAGCGCAAACTCCCACTGATTAGCGCCGAACCCATCCGGAAGGTGCAGGTTGAGCGAAGAACATCGTCACGAGGCAAGTCTGCCGAGAGAATGACGGCGGTCAACGAGTCGGTCGACTAATGACTGCTGATAATTACGTATACGGCGTTGAATGCGAGAGGAGCACGAGGGTGACCCGAAGCGGCATACGTAATGACGGAAAATGAGAATGAAGCCGCGGTAACGATAATCAAAGCTGTGAAGTGAAGAAACGGGTGCACAGAGATCAGAAGAGAGTGGCGGAGAAAGAGTATGAAGCCGGTCCCAGATACATCGCGAGTATTCGGGAGTGGAGGCACTCGCTGGTAGTGTATGAGCGAAACCTCGGACAGTATAGACACTCGTACTTGGCCTTCTTCCGATTAGTACACTGAGAAAATAAACCAATTGAATCAAAAAAATATATCGGTTGATCCAGATAAATGTGCTGCTGCGGAGTGCCACCGATATATGAGATTGTTTCAATACTATAAAATATTGGAAAATGTGATTGATTTAAATAACATATTATTTTATTTGAAAAAGCTCTTCTGTTCTCTCAATATCTACATTATCCTTCAAATGAAATTATACTCTATTTAAATAATTCTATATACAATCCGTAGATGTATTGGATGAAATAATTAAGCGGTTGCTACAAACATTTTTTATTTCGTACAAAAATATAATCGATAGAATTAATTATTTCTTTACTACATCGAAACGAATATGCCATGGGACGTAAGTTTTTCAATTTGTTTTAAATCTTCAATAAAAAGTGAGCATGAGAATGATCATCGACGATAATAGTGGAGAGAATATCGATATCCAATGGAATATCCATGGAGAGAATATCAGATATTCAACCGATTAGAACAGATACTACACTTTGATCTTAGCCACAGGCCAAGAAGCGATACTCTTTGGAGTTTCTCCAGCGTTTAAGTAGATTTTCAGTTCGCGCTACGCTTACGAGAAACGAGCGCGCGTGCGGCCTCTAGCGGTTACTCCGAGAACTACGGGTTTCGTCACACCTATAATTTCGGCGGCGCTCGGCCATGATTTGGTTCAATTTTTTCAACCAATTGTGCAACAAACTTTACTTTCGCATAATTTTTTAACCAATTCCAGACATTTGCTTAATATTTTTCAATCAAAATAAAATATTAATATTTTAACGAATAAAGTACTTAAAATCATCATCGGATATGGTGAAAACAATAAAATAACATATTTACTCAATAGAAATTTTATTCGAATCAAACGCGCGAAATTCAATTTTTCTTGTGTACTCATGTTATGAATTGAAAAGCTTTTTTCATTTGTTGCAGAAATTGCATTCAAAACTATATAATTTGTTCGCGATAATTTTTTAGATAGTTTCAATAATATATTGTTCTCGGCTAACAATATATCCTTTGAATGAAAAGAAACTTTCAATTTTATCATGTTATTGAAGTCGATAGCGTTTTGTTTGGACTAATAAATCCGATTATTTACACCAACAATTTTACAATTGAATCAACGAAATTTCATTCAATAAGACCAATGATATTGGATCAATGATTTTTTTTCAGTGTATCGATAAACTGTCGCGAGTAAAAGAAAAATTTTACCCGTCGTCGTATTCGTAAATGAACTCCCAGATCACTCGGGAATTCTCGCCATCCTTCGCGTATGCTTGCGGGCAGTCAGTTGCAAATGAAGCGTCGACTAACTGGTGCGTATCAATAAAAAAAAAACATCGCGAGTAGGGCAGTTGAGGACGGGCGCACAATTGCAAGCCCAAGTACAAGTATGTGCAAGTATGTACGAGTAGTGTGGGAGATCAGACTTGCGCGTAAATAATTGCACTCGCGAATAATCGCGACGTGTCTGGGACCGACTTAAGGGCATGTACAAGGTCAACATAACCTCGCAAATTTTCCAACCCAATTTTCTCATAGATCGTTGAATTTTTTAGGAAAAAACAAAGCATTGGGCTCTGGAGAATTCCCCGACGCAGAGCTTGATGATTTCCTTTTGCCCTGAATATTATTCATCCTCGAGAAATCTGTGTTCGAAAATTTCAGCCATCTCTCTTGCGCTCGTATGCCACGTCGTGGATCTTCTACTTCGCCATAAGACGAATGCCCGATTGCATTGTGGTGAATGCAACATTGTAACCGCAACGGGCGAGAAGCAGTAAATAAAAGATGAGGCCGCTCACCGCCGCCTCGATCAACCTTCGACTCGCGGAAGCATGCGCCCAGCGTTGTTATAAGAGCGCCGCCGACTTATGCAAGGTTGCGGTCTCCGCGGAGCTCGCCGATGAATTGGCGTCGGTGCCTCGCGAGCGCGAGAGGGACATCCATTGAGCCACCCAACCACAGGGAAAAGGAGAGCGAAAAAACGGGCGGGCGTGCGGGTGAGCGGAGGAAGAAAAATACGAAGATGTAGCGGGGAAAAAAAAGGAACGTAATTGCACCGACTGGCGCCTCCTAATTGCCCGTACATACGCCAACGTTATTGCACAATGATAATAGTTGTTTTTTCTTCCTGCGCGCTTCTCGTATACCTAGCTTCGTAGTCCGGGGTTGATGCTAAACATACTATCGCAGTTGATCCGCTTTACGAACTGCTTCATGGAACTACAATCGTGCTTGCTCCGAAGATGCCCAACTTTTTTCCACCCTGCGTCCACATGCTCTGTGCTTATGCACATGTCCGTTCGCAAAAAGATGTCCAACGATGATATGTCCGAGACGATCAAATCCGTGGAACGTCCGCGCATACGTAGGGGAACTCGGGGCAAGACGAATACGCGGGGTAAGATGAATCATAAGCCTAGCCACTAAACGGTGTGTGCGAGCACAGTGGTGAGGTTAATGAGTGTCAAAGTATCAACTGTGGCGGAAGCACGCGTCTCGAGTGAGAAAACAATATCGACTTTTTTGACAAAACGATGTCATTTTTGGTAAAGTTTAACATCGTTTCAGTTTATTTGAGTTGCTTATATTGATTAGAGACAGGACAATGAAAGTACACCGAGAAAAAAAATAATTGATCCAATATCATTGTTGTTATTGAATGAAATTTCGTTGATTCAATTGTAAAATTGTTGGTGTAAGTAATCGGATTTATTAGTCCAAACAAAACGCCATTGACTTCAATATCATGATAAAATTGAACATTTTTTTTTCATTCTAAAGATATATTGTTAGCCGAGAACAATACATTATTGAAAATATCTAAAAAAATATTGCGAACAAATTATATACTTTTGAATGCAATTTCTGCAACGAACGAAAAAAGCGTTTCAATTCATAACATGAATATTGTTGATTCGAGTACACAAGAAAAATTGAATTACGCTCGTTTGATTCAAATAAAATTTCTATTGAGTAAATATGTTATTTTATTGTTTTCACCATATTCGATATTGATTTTAAGTACTTTAGTCGTTCAAATATTAATATTTTATTTTGATTGAAAAATATTAAGCAAATGTCTGAATTGGTTGAAAAATTGTGCGAAAGTAAAATTTGGCACAATTGGTTGAAAAAATTCAACCAAATCGTGGCCGAGCGCCACCGACATTATATGTGTGACGAAACCCGTAGTTCTCGGAGTAACCGCTAGAGGCCGCACGCGCGCTCGTTTCTCGTAAGCGAAGCGCGAACTGAAAATCTACGTAAACGCTGGAGGAACTCTAAAGAGCATCGCTTCTTGGCCTGTGGCTGAGATCAAAGTGTAGTATCTGTTTTAATCAGTTGAATATCTGATATTCTCTCCACTATTATCATGTTTTTATGTTTTTAAGATTAAAAACAAATTGAAAAACTTATGTCCCATGGCATATTTGTTTCGATGTAGTAAACAAATAATTAATTCCATTGACTATATTTTTGCACGAAATAAAAAAAGTTTGTAGCAACCGCTTAATCATTTCATCCAATACATCTACGGATCGTATATCGAATTATTTCAATAGAATATAATTTTATTCGAAGGATAATGTAGATATTCATAGAACAGAAGAGCTTTTTCAAATAAAATAATATGTTATTTAAATCAATCACATTTTCCAATATTTTATAGTATTGAAACAATCTCATATATCGGTGGCACTCCGCAGCAGTACATTCATTTGGATCAACCAATATATTTTTTTGATTCAATTGGTTTTTTTCTCAGTGTACTAATTATTAATATTATAAGAACGGTTGGTCAGAAATTTTCAAGGTTATTGCCTGATCTTTTGTTAATTCGTTAGCCGTCTAATGGGGCAAGATGAATACAAGCTATCGCAAACCCGGAATATTTTACAACGCACCACTATTTACGTTAGAAAGGGTGCAATGGAACTAGTAAAGCCTTTGGATCCTCTTTAACCGGTGTTTCTACCAGGGGAAGAAAAAGAACTTACAAATTATAAAAATGATATGGAAGCAAGATTATTCGCACTGATCCTACAGAACTTAGATGATTGGCTTATCAAATTGATCGTATTGAGAATGAAATCACTTTTATGTGCGAATGATGCCAATAATTCGTGTCTCATCATTATCCCAGCGCTGTTCCATCTTGCCCCGCATACGGGGTAAGATGGGAAAAATGCAGGTTGAGTAAAAAATATATATTTTACGGTAGAAATCAGAGACTGATTTTTTGTTTCCAAAATTAAAAGATTAACAATTGTTGATTAGTTTTATAAACAATAAAAGTTGACTGACTCATATGTGTATTGTCTTATATGAACATGACCATAGCGTTGTCATCTTGCCCCGACTTTCCCTATACGGCAAAGCACATACGAGACACGCTCGCGGTGAAAAGAACGAGAAAAAGAAAGCAAACGAAGGACCTTCACCTTTTTTGAACTTCATTCTCGCCTTCTCACTCGCGCGGGCAGCTGCGCGTCGCCATCGACACCTGCCGGCAGGCCACGTGCTGCTCGAGATTAAGATGATGCTTACGGGGAGAAAAAAAAATACGGCACACGCGAAAGATGGTGGCGGAGGTGGCGTTTGACTGACGAACAGTGGTGCAACGAGGAAAATAGAGGCAACCGGTTGACCTCGGATACGACTCTCACCTATAGAGGCATCGGAGGGTCCATATGCTCACGGCTTCTACCGAAGGAACAAAAGTATTCATCGAGCGAGCACGAGGAACCGAAGTAACCATCTTGAGACTCGACAATCATTTTGCCACCTCTCTTGTCCTACGAGTGTGGGGAGCAGAGGAATAAGAAGCAATAGCCATTACACTGGATCGAAAAGCGCAAAAGCCACGTCTTCCACGTATTCATTTTGCAATGAAAGTAAGAGGGAAAAGGAGAGAGAGGGAGAACGAGCGAAAGCAGCAGCTGCAAAAACTGTAGCATTTCTATGAGAGAAAACCACAAAGAATGTATGACGAGAGAAAGAGGAAGAGAGACGTATGTCTGTGGAGAGAACGAGGGACAGGTATATAGGCTGCACGATCATTTCTTTTGCTCCCCATAGCCGATCAGTACGCACGGGGCACCTCTCGTGCTTGCGACCAAAAACATTATTCTTTCTGTTACACATACCTACCTGTGTAACGAATCCAGGCCAGCTGCTATAACAGTTTATGACGGAGATTTATCTGTGTCACGACAGAGACCGCGATTCATCCACGGAGCGCAAGACGGAGAGAGAGAGAGAGAAGGAGGGAGACAAAAAAGCATAATACCCTATATAACAATATCGAAAGAATACGCGACTAGGATCGGAAAGGTGCACAGTAGAGTCGTTTCTGGGGGGGCTCGCCTCAGTATTATTATCGGCCCCATTAGGCCTACAAACTCCCTCGGCTGAACTCTCGCGCGACCGTTTCGATCAGTCATTCGACGGGATCGAACGTGCACGCAGTCGTCGACAGGGAGGGAAAAAAAGAAGTCTGTCATTTTTCGCAAACGTCATATTACAGTATATTCTCGGAAAATACGATGACAGTTGGTCAGTAGGCCTCGGGGTGGGAACGAATTTGAAAAATCACATGCAACCGAACAGTTGTTCATACTTGCAGTCGCAAACGGTCGCACACACGTGTAGAACCAGAGATAGATCACCGAACGCACACAAATTGAAAAGTACACAAGAAGAATAGAAGACGAAAAAGCATAGAACAGATGGGAGAATACCACGGGCTCCATTTGGCTGAAAATCATATCAGTCTTCAATGTTTACCATTTTCCTTCTTTCGATTGATCTGTGATATCTGAAACTACGATAATCACGATGCAATGCCGAATAAACTCGAATTACATACTGGCACGCCCTTAAAGAGAAGACTTAACAAGAAAAATGGCGCACACGGAAGACTGATCAGGTCCCTTCGTCCTTTGATTCCGCTCTAACGCGCCCCCTTTGCCCTCGCCTTCTGCCGAAGTACCGTCGATGCTCGGCACGCATTATGCGCAACAAGACCGAAGCTGTCGGCCAATTAAGCCCCACCAAGGCGCAAAATAAGAAAAATAACGATATCCGAACTAAGGATGGCAACGGCAGGTGGCAGATCTTGGGGTGATGCCATTGTCACAATGTCTAAAGGCAACGAGGCAATCCAAGTTCCCTGCGTCTTTTCGGGGCTTCGTGTGATCAATAAGCCCAGGCTGTCTCGAAGATTTGGACGATAGCGCGGCAGTTTCAAAGCATAGCATATCTTCACATCGGGGATATTGAAAATTGGAATCGTCCTGACTTGTCTATATCAATCACTGCTTCAGCTTGGCTCTATCGGTTTTAACGGTCATCTCTTCGAGTCATAATATGATGTTCGTGAAGCTTGATGGTTACAAACTGCAGCCTGAGGAGTCCACCGCAGCAGGTTGCATCTTGAAACACGCGGTGGCCACAGAGGGGGCTCAACGATACGAGCAAAGGGGTTTATAACACGTCTCCGAACGAGTGCAACGAACGCCAATACGATGCACGAAGGTTTGCCTCGCTGCGGGCCCACCTGCTGCACGCCGCGAACCGAATGCCGTTCTTGCTCGTGTCGATGCAGCTTGCTACGAGTGTGCGTACTACTACGATGAATCGGCGCCAGAAGCACCGGTGCATGAGGGGCTTGGAACGAGACTCGAGTGAAAAAGAAATAAAACATATAGAAATAACCTTCCGCGCCTGTCTCTTTTTTTTTGGCCTTGCCGGCTGCGACTACCACTTACTACGTGGCGAGTACGTAGTAAATGCGTAGTAAGATTTTTTTCGCTTGGCTCTCTCGCTCCCTCTTGCCTCGTCGTAATGCCATATGCACGGTATGACGACGTAAGCAAAATTCACCCCACCTGCAAACGCTGGGGATCGATGATTTTTCAAAGATTTTTCGTGGCTGGTCTCTCGTGACGCTCTCCCGGAGCATCGATGCTCACGCACGAGACAAGTTGGGAGGTATTGTCATAAGTACATGAAACTGCCATTGCCCGCAACGAGGTACGCGCATGCGAATTTTTTTCGCAATCCATTACAGCCAATAGGTTTCTTCTGCATATACTCAAACACGATAGTCGATATTTGAAAAAATGTATACTTCGCGTTTCAGAGGGGAAAACAGCATCGCAGAAGGATTGACGTCTACGAAATGTTCGATCGAATTTTCAGTCTCGTACATCTGTAGAAATTTGTGTCGGGAAAAAGTACTGCCCCTTAGCTGCCTTCCCTGGATAATATCACGCTCTGGTCGGGTCTTCTACCCTAGAGGGTTCGCAATGTAACGGGTCTAATAGGTCCGGATCCACGGAACGGAGAACAAGCGGTAAATGATCAGGAAAGTTGTAGGGAATAGATCGGGAAATAACCAGGAACACACGAGGAAATTAAAAATGACGTTTCAGCGTTTTTGGAATCCTTGAGGAGGTAAAATCGGGAGTTTATTTAATTTAGTATTTCGATAGCATATTGTTCGTTGGTTATCTACTTGCTAAGGTAGTATATGAGTGTATACATACGCTTGGTCGCATTTCCTGGTAGGCAAAGAGACAGAAAAACGTACACGGATCACTATCCGAGCGAAAAAGGCCTAGAGTGCAAAGGGTTATTTCGCAAGTATCGCAAAATCATAAGCGTAAGTGCACGCTGTAAGCATACCCAGATGGACAGTCATGATCATCATGGCGTGCATACAATTGATGAAGTAAATTTTACAGCATATTGACTACATGTCATGATGCAAAGCCGTGAACTCATTTAGTATTGTGAATGTACAAAGAATTTGATCTCAATATGCCGTTTACAAATGCATCGTACGTTGAACTCATATCGCTGTGCTCAAGTGGCCACAATTAATATCTGCAAATTTTACGTCATATGGAAGTCATCCAATGACTTGTGTTGATGAATTCACTGGGTTAGCACTCGTAGTAGACATGCCATGCAAGCAATATGACGGCGATATGCATGTTTGTCAGTGATACATTCGATGGGCGCAACATGACGGCGATATGCGTATTGCTCCGTCATACATACTATGACGGTGATATGCATGTTTTCAGTGATACATTCGATGAGCGCAAAATGACGGCGGTATGTGTATTTTGTCAGTGATACATGCCACGAGCACAATATGATGGCGACATGCATGTTTCTCAGTAATACATTCCATGACGGCGATATGCATGTTTTCAGTGATACATTCGATGAGCGCAATATGACGGCGATATGCATATTTCTCAGTGATACATCCCATGAGCGCAATATGACGGCGATATGCGTGTTTCTCCGTGATACATCTTATGACGACGATATGCATGTTTCTAAGTGATACATTCGTTGAGCGCAATATGACGGAGATATGTATATTTTGTCAGTGATACATCCCACGAGCACAATATGATGGCGACATGCATGTTTCTCAGTAATACATTCCATGACGGCGATATGCATGTTTTCAGTAATACATTCGATGAGCGCAATATGACCGCGATATGCATATTTATCAGTGATACATCCCATGAGCGCAATATGACGGCGATATGCGTGTTTCTCCGTGATACATCCTACGACGGTGATATGCATATTTCTAAGTGATACATTCGATGAGCGCAATATGACGGCGATATATATATATTTATCAGTGATACATCCCACGAGTACAGTATGATG
Source organism: Ophion ellenae (assembly GCA_963210295.1). NCBI lineage: Eukaryota > Metazoa > Arthropoda > Insecta > Hymenoptera > Ichneumonidae > Ophion > Ophion ellenae. Next base: position 28,572,871 of record OY723389.1, on the reverse strand, counting down.
GCGATATGCATGTTTCTCAGTGATACATTCCATGACGGTGATATGCATGTTTTCAGTGATGCATCCCATGAGCGCAATATGACGGCGATATGCGTGTTTCTCCGTGATACATCCTATGACGGCGATATGCATATTTCTAAGTGATACATTCGATGAGCGCAATATGACGACGATATATATATTTATCAGTGATACATCCCACGAGTACAGTATGATGGCGATATGCATGTTTCTCAGTGATACATTCCATGACGGTGATATGCATGTTTTCAGTGATGCATCCCATGAGCGTAATATGACGGCAAATCCAGAATGATACAAATAGGCGAAGACACAAAGAAAGTTTGCACAAGTGTTAGAATGGCTAGGTAGGTAGCGCGCTCAGCTCTCGAACTAGAAGACGTAGGTTCAAACCGTAGGTAGGTAAAAACTTTAACTAGGCAGGAGACGTTTTAATCCATTTATCATATAGGCAGGAACATAAATAAAGTGCATGGATATGAAAAACCTACCAGATTTTTTTAATCGACATTTTTGGATTTTCATATTTTTCACGCTATAACACACATATGAGCTCCATATGAGCACAGCATAGTTACGTCGCGCCATGCCGCTAATATGAGCTCCGTATGAGCACTACAATTTCTTGACGCCGTGACACGCATATGAGCCCCATCTGCACTCATTTATTGTTAGATATTCGTGAGCCGATTTTGCTAGTCTGATGAATTCACTGCATGCATATCGCGTGAGAACAACTTTGCTTCATTTGGATGTATTATTGTGAATCGTCATGTGATGCAAATATGACTTCAACGGGAGCACTCCACTCATAAGGGATACAAAGCTGTGAGACTTTCTATGCCGCAGTGATAATGTACATATGATGCCAATATGAGGTACATCCGTCTATCTAGGATAGCACTTCTCTACGTGGTACAACTCACTGGAGGAACTTTTATCCTCGTACGATGGTACCTCGCTTACGCGAAGCACTTCGCTTGTAGTCACCTGGCGGACTATTGGCGAAATACGTTCAGGTAATGTCTTCCCAGCCAGAACATTGCTATTGCCCAACATGGCGACAAGGCGTTTAAAAACCACGAATGACCTGCTTTACTTGCTTGCCTCATAAAATAATTTGGCTATTCTTTATGCTCAAATCATTAGTTATTGTAGTCCCGGTATTTATGACAAGCATTGTTATCCTCGTCGATGATCATTGATGAAATGAATACTCCTAATAATGAATAAAATTACAACAGATGTATTAGTTTCATCCCAATCAATTATAAATATCTTTGATGTGGTGAAAAGCGAAGTAGCTTTTCTTCAGTTCTTAAAGACAGACTCCACTTTTTAGAACATGTCAATGTTCTGACCGGGTAGACATTACGTGAAGATGTACTTGCGCAATGTATCCCGGAATACAGCCAGAATATTTTAATTTCCAAACATAGAAGATAAGCCGCAAAAAGACTTTGCGATCTTCCCGGTTTGTTCCATGGGAGGGCCCGGTCGGTTAAATCAGACAAGGCAAGTCTGATCAGGGCCGGACACAAAGTAGGGCATGCCCAGTCACATTTCTGCACGGGGCACATGATCGGCTGCCTCTTGATCCGATGATTTATTCGCTGCAAATATTTTCCGTCTTATAATTTGTTTTCATTGTATACAAATGATTCGTGAGATTTTTCGTGCTGAATATCATTGTCGAATGCGAGGTACTGCTTTGGGAAATAACAAAAATCAATACAAGGAATGAGCGCCACCCCCACCGAAGTTGCCTACGCAACACCAGGATTTTCTTGTCGTTACGAAGCCAAATATAAAATGTGTAACGTAACAAAGGTGTGCGTGCACAGACTTGTGGACAACAAGTAGATGCATACCAGCAGCGAGAAGCCGCGTGCAATCACAAAGGGGCATGGGGCTGTGGAGCATTGAAACAGAGAGGAGCCTCTCGCGTTGAGACGAGCCACCTGCCGACAGATGTTTGGGTCTTTCGGGTAGGGTAGCGAAAAAAGGAGAGAAAGAGACAAATAGATAGGAAAGCCTGTAGGAGCGAACGGAACGAGCGAAAAGAAGCGGTGTTTTTGGGACCCTAACGTTCAACGACTTCGTCGTCTTGCATCTTTGCTCCTTTTTCCTTTTTTGCCCCTTCTTTCTTCACGCTTCGCTCTTTCTCTATCCCCCTTCATGCGAAATACTCTTTTTGTAGTTTGCAACGAGAATTTTATCGCGCAACGCACAACCGATCAAGGTGCAGGCCGTATAATCGACTGAGCTACAAAACTCCACAATTGGCCTCACCTGTCGTTCGATTTTACTAGGGAGGTCATCGCCAATACGTATTTTTCATTGCCGCAAGGAATCACGACTGTTGAAAAACCACAGCAGGGCCTTTGGGTGCAATTAAATTCACATTCTGATCGAAGATCATGATAATGCCACACACGATACGAGAGACAAGTGGAATTGGACTGGCGAGCGAAGTGTGCTGTTCCCTGTTATTTCTATTGGGGCCACTTTTTTCCACAACCACCAAGTGTATTATTAGTCTCGCGTTTGTCCAACTTCGAAATGAACCTTATTCGGAAGTGTCTAGTAGAAAAAGTTCGCAACGCAAAGAAGAATGTATCCCTTGAAGTCATAGCCAGTTTTGAATAATACGTTTGGTAACACGCTTCATTGCGGATTCCGAGTAGCAGAAGAAGAAGCGTTTGGAGGATAACGTGCAACAACTAAACGTGAGGCGGCATAAGACGTAATTGGTCCAGTCACGCAAACGTGCGGCTTCCTCTTTACCCGTGTTTTTCTTCACTTCATTTTTCGACTCTCTTCCCGGCTTCTTTTTTACCGCAGCGTCCTGACTTTTTTTTCGCCCCTTCCGGGTGATGACCAGAGTGATACCATAAGAGGATGAGTCTGGTCGTTTGCAAGATGTCGCAATTTCCACCGGGTCTCTATTTTCGAACGCGGCCAACGCACCTGTCGCTTGGTCATTGCCGTAGTGCACGGCGGGTTCAAGGAAGTGCATGGGGGAAGGTAAACAAGACCCAACCATCGCATGCAGTCAGAGTCCTCATAAAAAAAACGTCATGATCCTTTTGTCGTCGAACTCGTTGCTTTTTTGCGTGACTCTGCATTATGCAAACGTCAGAGAAGACGTGTTTTGCGTAAAGTTAAGGAGATACGTCGAAATTTTGCTTTTTATTAGCGTTAACTCTTCGCGGCCACACGTGCTGGCTATAACGCACTGGTCACAGGGGGTCGCAATGACCCCAGCCATGTTTCGAACTATTGCCGCGTCGACCGTATCGTTTCGAATGACTCATAAAAATGCAGGATATTAGTTTGAACATTCTAGAACGTGGCATTCTCGGTATTATATTTTTAACGAATTTTAAAATGGTGGGAAAAAATCGGCAAGCGGTCAATGCGTACACGTCCCTCTTACTGAAAACAAATCATAACTTTTGCGATTTTAAATTTCTTTTCAGAACATTTTAGGATGATACTGTTGAGATATGATAGTTTGAGGAAAAAAATAGCTCCATAGTGGGAAATAGTTTGAGGGGTTACCCCCACTTGCCATTTTGAAAAAATCGATTTTTTATTGCATTTTTTTGAAGTATAAGTATCTGAGAATATGTCCTGAAAATTTCAAGTCGATCCGAACAAAATTGACTGAGATATGAGCGTTGGAAGAGAAGAATCCGCGTTAAAAGAGCGTTGAAAGAGAAACTTTCAACGCGTTTTTCTCAAAATGGCATTTCTGAAGTCGGTGACCAAGATTACTCGAACACTAATGAACCGATCTTCTTGAAATTTTGCAGGCTTATTTAATACATAAAAATGTAGTCTTTAATCGTTCGATTTTTTTTTTTCGAAAAAAAAATGGCCGTTTTATAGAGCCAAAAAACGGCCGTTTTTTCGTTAAAATCGAACCATTAACTTTGACTGTCCGCCATTTTGTGAAAAATGAATATTTTTTTTAATCCTTCGATTAAAGACTAGTTTATACTTATATTTGACTAAAACCATCCGCATTTTTTTTTCAGGTGATCCACTTCGCCGCAATGTTGGTCACCGCAAACCGTGTATATAAAAACATTATTTCATTGACGGCCATTTGCCACTAAACAATGTAATATTTTTCAATAAAAAAATTACTGAAAGTTCTTCAAGATGTGTTCTTTAAGATGGTATATTGATCGATCAAAAAAGTTTTGTAGTTTTCTTTAAAAAAATTCATGAAAAAGGCCTTTTTGCGTTACAAGTAGGGGTAACGCCTTAAGGCAGAAACAGCTCCACGTTTGACCCTAGTGAGTACTTACAAAGGATACACCAAAGCATCGTTAGAAGGCAGGCCAGTCGCCTTAGCCATCAACAACTTATGATAGTAATTTTGACGTGAATTTGCGCTTGGGGTCATTTTGACCCCGCGTGTCCGCGGAGAGTTAAAGGTGGAGGGCTCTATACAGGACAAAATAGGTAGTTCGGTAGGATGTTCATCAACAATCGTATCGCTTAGCCTCAACGATATATTATTTTATCGCTTTGGTATCTTCAGCTACGTGTTCTTATTGGTAATTTCTCTCGATCGCTGATCTATCTCTCTCAGTGTTACACTTTCACTTTCACCGCCCGCGCGATCGCTCGCAGGCGTCCTTTCCCCTAGCATATACACAGCGTCAGGGACCTCTCGAGAGGAACAAAGAAGCGGGAAGAACGCGTGTAAAACTACGACGCAGTAAGAGGTAAATAGAGAGGGAGGGAGAGAGAGAGAGGATGCAGAGAGGAGTGCGGAGAGCCTCGTCGGAGAAACGACGCAGTCTCTTCGCAGTCTAGCCACATCCCCTCGCTATATACACACACACACACTATGATGTGATCCTGCTCTCGGCTGCGTCTCGAGCTTATAAACTATACCCACGTGCCAGAGCTCTATCTCGCAGTCGGACTTTCACCTACCGGAAGTACACCTACAGCTCCTCCTTCAACGTCTAACGGCTTCTCACGGCTGATTACATGCCATTCTATTTTTGCATTAAACTACGCCGTTTCTCACTACGTTTCTAAATGGCAAAATGGACGCCCATACAATGGGTGCCGCGCGATTTTTTTTCCCAAACCCCGAATCATTCTTCGAAATTGCGTTCCCGGAGATTGTAAAGACTTGAAGTCGAAATGCTGTCTCTCGTATCGCAGATTTGATGGGAGAATCAATAGTTTTAATTTTTGTTTAAATTAATTATATACAATGCCATACAGTCTTTGGTTTTTGACGTACAGGTAAACTTTTAAAACTAAACGCATCTTTTCTTTGTACATGTGTTGAACTTTTGGCTGGGTTGTGTCAGCACCTATAAGTTTAATAAAAACATTTCTATAGAATATGATAAAATATATCTGAATTTTTTAAACAATTTTCTTATGTATGATAGTTTTGCGTGGAAATGTGTAATATTGGCTATGAAAAAAAACCACGCTTATAGTAATTCTTATAAATGGTAAAACAACAAGATCATTTTACTGGGGTGAGTTTTTCGAATATTAGGGCTAATTTAAGGGGAGATATACACCTAGGAGCCGGAAAAAGGTCATTTTTGTGAATTTTTTCAAGGAGAACTATTTGAAATTTCGGATTGGGGTTTCAATTATCTAAAAGTATATACATTCAAAAATATGTTTAATTTTTTTTATTTAAGAATATCAAAAATATACAAGGATATTGGATGATTCTTGGAGCGTCGTAAAAAATCTGCGTATACGGTACCCACTGGCGTTTCTTCAAAAATCATCTGAAAAAATAACCAAAAAGATTATTATATTAGATACTATAATCTAGTACTTGTCATAGCCGATTTTGAATATATCGATTTATGACAAAATGGCGGACGTTTGAACATAAATAGTGATTTTTGAGCCAAAAATTAGTTATTATTTTGCCTATAAAACAAAAACTAAGTAACGGAAAAAAAATCCTATGACAAGTACGAGATAATGGTGTATAGAATAACCACAGAAAACCTCAAGGCAATCGGTTCATTGGTTTTCGAGAAAATTTGGGTACCGATTTGTAAAACGTGGTGTTGAGAAAAACGCGTTTCAAAATTTGGGAATGAATAAATCATGAAATTTGTCAACTTACATGGAATCATCGATACCAGGCCCATAGTGTAGGTCTTCTACGGTCGCCGGAATATTTATAGCTTCTTAATCCTCGACCTCGACCATCTAGGTGGATATCTCCCGTTAAGGTAAGCATTTTTATGTCATAATGTGTGTTTATTAGGTAGAAAAATATATCTAATTATTTATGTTTATTTTTCCTATTGGAGATCTTATCGGTCTTCAGATAAGAGTCGAGCTCTCATTCAGTTGTTTTCACTTTGTTAAGTTTTGTTAAAAAATTTTATCGTTTCCTTCTCTTCCGTTTTCTATGGGGTCGGATCTCCCCTATACTCAGCCCTGTTCGTAGCTCGGGTACATGTAGGGCAGTGGAATCTAACCAAAAGTATTTTGGGTCTAGTCTATGGTCGTCATTTTTGTCAACATTTGGTATAGTCATATCATATATGAATTTTTGTCTATCCATAGTGAAAATCGGATGTATGGTGAGGGACAGAACAGGTACTTTTGAACTATACTCACACCTTGATAATGTTTCAACCATTCAGCGTAAAGATTATCGCAATATTCGGCTTAATGCAGAATTGACGTCTGGAGATTTCTTTGAATCTTTCTTTTTTCTTTTATTTTATTAGTCTACAGAGTTTTCTGAATACGTCTGTGAAAACCGTTTAATGATAGTGATAAGATTGGCCGAGTGATATAAATTATAAGGAGTACGCTCGGGGAGCGCGGTGGGAAGGCAGCGACTTTAAGTGCGTTTTTTTTAGAAATTATTCTTTTCAAATCGGTGACATTATCTCGATAAACAACTGGCCGATGGAGCTCAGATTTGGCATACACCTTCAGAAGACAGGTTTTCAACGTTGGTGGCAGAACTGAGTCGAAATAGAATTTTTTTTATAACTCGTAGAATAGTCAGAAAATAGGGAAAAGTGATAATCAACGTTCAGCATGCCGCCATTTTGGAAATAAATATTATTTTGCTGAATCTGGTACCGAACATCACAACACTCATACGGATTAAGAATGTGTTTGGTTTTTTCAGATTCATACAACGACCACAACACTGGTCGCCAATTGGGGAGCGTTTTCCGCGCACCGTTGTAAACAAACGGACAAAAGTACATGATAATTATTTTTCGAAATTTGTACATATTCTTAAAGGATCAACAAACATGTGTATATTTTTATTAGTCATTTTATTCCGAAGATCACCTCCAAAACAGCACTTTAGACGATAATACTGCCTCAAGGGGTTATGCCTAGCTGTGTCCGTCGAAAACAGCTCATTTTTAGGATTTTCTAACAGAAAATCGTGATGATAAATTTCTACGAAAATTCGGTATTTTAAAAAATATCATCTGAAGAACACTCTATAATTTTTTCGTGTGAAAATATTTCATTATAATCGGTTTACAGTAGATGCCCAGGAAGCACCTCTCGAAAACGTCTTTTGCGGTGAGCAAAAACCCTTCTGAACCAGGTTATCTGATATAAAAAAATCAAACAGATTTCATTAGCATATTAATTTATTTTATGATTAATCGAAGGAAATTTCCGAAATTACAAATTTAACAAAAATGGCGCGTGTTCAATGTGAGTCTTGACTTTTGCGAAACAAAACGGCCATTTTTCGTTTTTCACATAGAAACTATGCATCTGAAAAAATCTTTCGATCAGATACAATATTTTTACATCTACAAAAAGCCCTAAAATTTTCTTTGACTTTGAAAGCGTATACTGTCGTGAAAAAAGCGTTTTATGTTTCGAACGACTGCGAGCGTTCCGACGGCTGTCAACATAACGGCCCATAAATCTGTTAATTATGATCCGATCACCTTGAAATTTTTCAGGGAACATTTACAAGGTGATATCCCGTCAAAATATATCAGTTTTGAAAAAGGTGGTTTTTCGACATTTACAACTCGGCGTAACCCCTTTAACGAGACGGCAGATTAATGTGATCTCGAGTGTACCTAATTGAAGCATTGGCGAAAAGTACCTGGTTTTTATTTCGGATTATTTGAAACGTTGGGTACCACAGCCGTGTGGTGTGCGTGAATCCTCTTGTATTATTCCGATTTATGCGCGACGTATTTTTTGGATGGTCAGCGTAAAGTGACATTTATTTTCTTGCCTACGCGCTTGGCCACGAGCCTCGACAATCTTTGCGGAATAAAATAAGGGGGATGAGGGCAGCCGGACGAGCGCCGAGGCCCTCGTTTTGTGGGAGCACGAAGCGACTTGTTCCTCGAGCCCCTTTTTCGAAGATCGCGAGACTCGAAGGAACAAGAACAAGGAAGAGGCGAGAGAGAGAGAGAGAGAGAGAGAGAGAGAGAGAGAGAGAGAGAGAGAGAGAGATGCATCGGCACGGGGTTATAGAGCTAACAGGAGAAAACGAGCGCCCAGCCCCCTTTTGCCCTGCTTCCTTCAGTCGCCCGAAAGATTCGAGGCTGAAGAGCACGCGACTACCAGACGGCAGGTGTGCAAGATTGTTGCACCCGCGGCAGATGGTGCCCGCGCTTATACCATGCGTTCCTTCATTTATCGTATTCTTCGTGCGTCCTCGCGTCGTTTCCTCTTCATCTTATCCTAGCCCTGCCGCTCCGTCAACCGGATGCACCCAGGTCGTGTTTTCGGACCAATGAAATATACGAAAAGGCGTATCTCAAATGCCCAATCGCCGCTTCAGGTCTTAAAGATGTGACTATTCCGCCGAAAAGGGTAAACACGAGCTACACTCTTGGTGACGTGCATGCTTATCGTTATATTTTTGTTGTTGTCCGATTTGTGCTACTTTGACGAAAAGGTATTCACTCCTTATTATATGATTTTATACATTGCGTATACCTAATTATACGTAATGACCTGGGTAGAAATTTCTTTACGTTAGGCAGGTTAGCATGATCCGGGTGAGATACGGGTAACACCTATTACGAACCAGGGTTGCGAAATTTGTAATGAAAAAGTAATGCATTGTTCATTACTTTTTTAATGGGTAATGAAAAAATATTTCATTACCCATTACATTACATTCAGTAATGTAAACAATTTCCGTTACTTATTACATTCGATTTTTTTATGTAAACAATTTTCGTTACTCATTACATTGGATTTTGTAATGTAGAAAATCTCCATTACTCATTACATTATATTTTGTATTGTAAAAAATATCCATTGCTTATTACATCTGAATTTGTAATGTAAAATATTTGCATTACTCATTACATTACATTTTGTAATGCGAAACATTTTCATTACAAAATGGAATGTAATGTGCAATGATGAAAAAAATCATTACACATTACATTGTAATGGGTACTGGACTTTTTTCACATTACAAAGTGTAATGTAATGAGTAATGGAAATTTTTTACATTGGAAAGTATAAGGTAGTGAGTAATGGAATTTGTTCACATTACGAATGTCATGTAAAAAATCTCCATTACTCATTACAAGGTAATATGGATTATTATTCGCTTTCCGTCGGGTCAGATCGACCCAGTGCAAAAACTGCTGCCCCTAATGGGAAACGAATAATAATCCTCATTACATCGTAATGAGTAATAGAGATTTTTTTACATTGTATTGCATTAGTAGTGTGAAAAAATTCCATTACTCATTACATTGGACTTTGTAATGTAAAAAGAATTCCATTACCCATTACATTGGACTTTGTAATGTAAAAAAATCCATTGCCCATTACATTACATTGTGTAATGTAAAAAAAATCCATTACTCATTACATTGGACTTTGTAATGGAAATATTTCACATTACAAAATGTAATGTAATGAGGAATGGACATTTTTCACATTACAAGATCTTATTCACTGAGTAATGGAAGTTTTTTTACATTACAAAATCCAATGTAATGAGTAATGGCAATTGTTTGCATTACAAAATGCAATGTAATGAGTAATGGACATTTGTTACATTACTGGATGTAATGTAATGGCTAATGAATTTTTTTTTTTTCATTACAAAAAGTAATGCATTATTCGCAGCCCTGTTACGAACATCCTGATTCTGTCTGGATCGGGCTGGAAGTATTTAGGCCCGAAATCGGGCAATAATAAAATGGTCCTACTAAGGCCGTCCCTGAAAAATCCCTACCAAGGCTTTCCCTGATGAAGTCCTATCAAGGCTTTCCCTGATGAAGCCCTACTAAGGCTTTCCCTGATAAGGCCCTATGCAGGCTTTCACAGGAAAGCCTTAGTAGGCTTTCCCTGATGAGGCCATAAACATGCTTGCCCTATAACTGCCTCAGCAGTCGATAGATGCACATAACCTCTTCTTTTTCACATGGAAACTTTGATTCGACAGCATCGTAGCTTTGGAGTTTCGATGTATTCCTGAATTCCACAAAAAAGGTGTTACGGACTGTCACGACAGAAAACGTTATGCAACTCGAATACGAGTTAGAAGATTTCGGCAGCTTTGTAAATCTCAGAGCACAGATCAAAGTGTCATCGTCGTGGAAACAAGGTATGCATAACCTAACCGTGTTTAACACGTTATTCATACGGTCAAGGTATCGGGGGCGGATCAATCACATGCTGACGCTCAATGAAGGCCTTAACTGCATGTGTATAAAAATCAACTATAGCACGATGTTTATATCATAGGACTCATCATAACAAAACATTCTAACACCGAGAGCGCAGCTTCGATCTGTACGAAAAATGTTGAGCAAGCCGTAGGAAAAGTGATTAACAATGCCAAGGATTGGGAGGGCGACCGCACGATTCGGAATAAAAATACTGCAACATAAAACTGGCTCGGTACCGTACAATTACATTACTTAAGTAATTTAGTGCAATTATCAAAGTAATATAATTTAATTTTTTTATTATTAATCCCTGCCGTAGCCAGGGATTATTAATCCCTGGCTACGGCAGGGACCCGGCTAGAAATTTGTTCAGGCTAGCCAGATTTATGATCAGTCCGTGATCAGGCAGCTGTGTGGCTATCCGTATTACGGGAATTTTGATTCTGCCTGCCGTGAACAGGCAGCCACAGGTCAGGCAAACTTATGCCAAACGTGAAAATGTCTATAATGTGGTTTGCCTTATCAGTGCCCTAATATGGCTCTATTAGGAGGCTCATGCATGGCAGTGCTCAGGATAGCGCTAAAGTGGTGGCACTAGTGTTGCTTTTAAAAACTATGCTTGCACGTGTGTCATTGTATACATCGTGTTCGGGTTAAAACTTGAAAGTTTTCGCGATATATAAAAAGGAGCACATAAAGTGAGAATGTTATGAAGCGCAATGAGAGGAAGCGGTATTTGACACGGCTGCGTGTTAGGAGATGTCGTTCGGAGAAAAAAGTTGACGAGTCCCGATCATCGGTACAAGTACCAGGTATGTATAACCTTACTTTTCCAACTTTTACAAACTTTATGAATTTTTGTACACTTGGGTATAGAATAATATCAATATATAATAAAATTTAAAAAAAGAGAATGATATACGTTGTTTTGTTTACGAAAAATTTGAATATTTACAGAAAGAGGCCCGAATGATAAAATTCAAGATCAGGAAAGTCTTGATAAAGCTACCAGCAAACAAAATGCCAGCGGAGAGGATTCGAGCACCAGCGAAGATCTCCATGCCAGCGGAGAGGGTTCTAATGGCAGCGAAGAAGATCCCCATGTCAGCAGAGAGAATCTCAACCCCAGCGAAGAAGATCTCCATGTCAGCGGAGAGGGTTCTAATGGCAGTGCAGAAGATCCCCATGTTTCCCCATCCCCAGCCCCATGTTCAGAAATATATGTTTTGTTGTCAAACTGTTCAGATGTAACTTGGTGTTAAATATTCAATAAACAAAAAAAGTTGTATGTTATTCGTTCTGTATGTTTTCTATAATACATCCGACGAGGCAGCCGTATACACGCCATCGTAAGACGCCAGGATAACAGCCCAATCAGGCTGCAAGATCCCGTCGTTATCAGGAACAGCGTTACATTTTTGTTCACGCCTTGATCAGGCTGCCATACTAGCGCCATATAACGGCAGTCAGGCAACCTGATCCGAGCGTGATTAGCACTATAACTAAATTTCCAGCCGGGGAGTATTATGATAACCTAATCAGGCAATACTATAAACGTCTGGACAGGCAACCCAATAGCGGCCTGATTAGGAAACCCAATAAGCGCCCGATTCGGCAAGCCGATAAGGGCCTGTACAGGCAGCCTGATAAGGGCTTCGTCAGACAACCAGGTAAGGCCTATATGTGAAACAACTTTACATTTTCTACCAGGGCAGTCAGGAAACCCGAACGCGCCCTGAATCGGGCCCCATCAAAATTTCTACACGGGTAACCGCCGCGGCTATGCCTGCGCTGAAATACTCTCGATGACAAAACGACCCTCAATTCTATATAAGTATCTTTATAGCGGAATTGGTCGAAAAAGTCCGTTTTTCGGATTTTTTGTGTACTAGATTATATTTTTTGTATTTCGTAAAGAAGGTACGTTATTAAGCATACGTAGAACTCATTTCGAGTACATTTTTATTTAAAAAATTAATAATCAACTTCGTTATTAAAGGTATAATAGAGCCTTTGTATAAAAAATGTGATCTTGAATATGTATACTTTGAGAAAATGCAAAAAAATCGATCTTTTTTACTCTTCACAGTGATGGCGTGTGACGTGCACCGTCTTAGGTCAGCTCTTTGCATATTTTTATCATAAGGGTCTGCTACACTGCCTTTGCATATTTTTATCATAAGGGTCCGCTGCGCCTGCGTATGTGGGATTTTAACCCACGAAATCATACTGCCTTTGCATATTTTTATCATAAGGGTCCGCTGCACATCGGTATGTGGGATTTTTACCCACCAAAATCGCTTACCCTCTTCCCGACTCTCTCATGCCCTTGGCTTGCAATTGATATAGTTGATATAAACGATCTCTAACGAAATTTACTATAACCTCCAAAATTACAGACAATGCACTCTTTACCGTTTTATGGCGTTGATGTTTGCATCGCTTGGATCCATCTGAAATTCTCCTTAATTGTTTTATTTAATTATGTTTATTAAGGGAATGTACAAAGTCAACATAACCTTACAAATTTTCAAAGCGAGTTTCCTCATAGACGATTGAACTTTTTTAGACAAAACAAAGCATCAGGCTCTGGAGGATTTCGCGACACAGAGCCTGACAATTTTCTTTTGCTTTGAATATTATTTATCTCTGAGAAATCTCTGTTAAAAAATGTGAGCTATCTCTCTCACACTCATACGCCGCGTGGTACATCCCAACTAGAACTGTTGCTATGGGGCAGACTGGAGCTGCATCCGGCATGGAGTATTCCGTACCACGGCACGGTACAGGCCGCCGGATCAGGGCTTTACTGGGTGTGAAACGCTTTTTTGCATCCGGCCATGACGCGGATGCCGGTAACGTAAACTGATCAGTATACATTTTCGGGCCCTGATCCCGTTACCGTATCGATGCCTGAAATGAAAAATGAAAAATTCCAAAAATTACAAATAAAGAAAATCCTGGTAGTACTTTTTTCCCCATATGCTTTATTTATGATCCTGCCTATATGATAATTGCAATAAAACGTATCCTGCCTCGTTAAAGTTTTTTACCTACCCTCGGGATTGAACCTACGTCTTCTAATGATAAAACTGAGCGCGCCACCTATTTAACCATTCCAACACTTGTGTAAACTTTCTTTTTTTTCCTTTGCATATTTTTATCATTCTAATACTATTCTAAAGAACGTCAATAATTTTATTCATGACGTCGAAGTTTGCATCGTTGCAATGCAACGATAATATTTTTTTCCGGATTTTTTTTGCTGCCTGTTTAGGCTGTGAAAATAACTCACACGTTTTCACACATTCTCATTGGAGTGTTACGACCGAAATTTGCAAAAAGGCTTCGGATGATGATTTTGTGAAAAAAAATTCAAGTTGTGCCACTAAAATGCAATTAGATTGATTTGATTGCTTACATTTTGACGATGATAAAAATAAACGAATGGAAAGTGAGGGAAAAAAGCGGTGCATTCCCACGATGCAAACTTCAAATTTATTTTCATTCGTTCTCTGTGTCTTGATTTGATGATGACGGCGTCCATATGGACGCCATGTTACTTTTATAAAAATCTTGCCGAAATTATACACGCAGCAACTCGCAAGTTGTTTACTTTGATGGCCCCGAATAAGGTTATCCGGTAAACATCCGGCGCATATCAGACATACACTTCGAAGTGCATGGCGGATCTGCGCCGAATGTTTACTGAATACAGTTGGCTAAAAAGCCAACCTCGAAGCACGGATGGGAGAAGGAAAATGGATCAGGCCTTGTACAGGTAACCTTAACAGAGCCATGTGAGGGACGCGTTACGGGTCGCCTGATGAGGGCTTGATTAATGCTGCCTTCTCACATCGGTATCTGGGAACTACTGATCCGGCAGAAATACGGCGCCGATCAGGCACGGACTTCGACGCTCCAACAAGACCCTCGCAAGATTGCCTGATTCAGGACTGATTAGTTTGTCCTTATTTCACTCGTTCTCCGGATTCACTAATCCCGTCGATATCCAGCACAGATCAGGCAGGCGCTTCCACGGTATTCCGGACCGTATCTTGAAACCTGCCTGATCAGTGATCCAGCTGCCGGAACAACATTTCCAGCCAGGATTGTATTTGTTCCTTTAAATTGCTCGAAATTGTCAGGAATTTCAAAGTGAAATTTCGCTCGGGACGATGTCAATTTTCATTTGCTTGTTCACCCGTTGATTTGTTCATTAACTTCCGCTCGGTTGTTTTTTAACGTGATCTTTGTTATGTTTGTTTATTGTAACTGTAATTAACTCCATAGCGTAATGCCAATTAGTGTAAATCCTCTTCCATACATCCAGCTGCGTTTCTATGAAAGATCCATCGAAGTCGAAATGCAGTCGTATCCGTGTTCTAAACGAAGAAGCATGGGGACCCTGCAGTTTCATTATACACGATGAGACACATAAAGTGTTACAGACCAATAGCACTCAAACTATTCATCATATCCAAAAATGTTTCAGACAAAAGTTTCAGTGTTCGAGAAGGCCGTCATACTGGACCACTCTATTTTTTTTTATCGGTGGAGGCGCTGAACCAACACCACTTTTTTAAATGGAATGTTACATTTCTTTCAACCATCTCTTGGACCACCTCAAGCCGCATAAAAAACGTTAGGCGGACAAAGTCGTTCAAGGTCACCTATTAAAATGAAATACAAATCTAAATATCTCGGTTCACTGCCAAATATTTGGTAGTGATCCGAGATATTTAGATTTGTATCATCGATACTGACCTTGAATGACCTTGAAAGACTGACCCCCTGATGTTTTTTACGCGGCTTGAGGTGCTCCACAAGATGGTTGAAAAAAGTGTACCATTCCATTTTAAAAAGTGGAGTTGACCTAGACGTAGCTTCAGCGCCTCCAACGATAAAAAAAATAGCGTGGTCCAGTATGACGGCCTTCTCGAACACTGAAACTTTTGTCTGCAACATTTTTGGATGTGATCAATAGTTCGAGTGCTATTGCTTTTTAACACTTCATGTGCCTCACCCTCTCTATGTAGTGATATGCAGATGCGTTGAAGTTTGGATCGTTCTAATGCGAAGGAATTTTTTTTTTATCATTCCAATTTTTCTTCGGTCGATTTAGACCCCGAAAACCACTCGAACGTTCTTAAGGGAGTATCGTTACAAGAGTTCCACGACCTCAATTGGTAAAAACAGCCTATGGATCTTAATAAAAGTATAGAAATAAAGATAATGGATAAAAATCGTTGGTTTTGAACGATTCGAACTTCGTCGTCATGATAACATATGCAGTTGGCTGTAAAGGCGAGTTCGACGGGCAATCACGGCATGAAGGGTCACCCAGCGTATAAACGTGTCGACGATCACGTAGAACAAAAATGGTCGAGAGTACCCTAGTAGCACTCGCATTCCTACTGCATGCGTTGGCACTACACGCAAGCTGTAAACGCAAGCGTGTCCGTGCGTCGCCTCTCTCTCTCTCCCTCTCTCTCTCCCCCTCTCTCTCCAATCGTCACATAGCATTTGTTGGGACGAAACGAAGAGAGGACTCGCGGCTTTTCACACCGAGGGGATATTCTCGGCTTCATTATTCGGGCCAGGTAGCACCGATTTAGCAAGCCAACCAAGAGTTCGTCCGTATTTACGCTTTACACGCAGAGTGATTGCGGTAGTCGTCGTGGCGTATACGTTGCAAGGCGCCTTGATGACGCCCACGACGCGCGACCAGCTAGACGATAATAGGCTTCACGACAATTAGGGTTAGCAAAGCATAGGATACAGTGGTGATAAAAATTCTACGTTTATCACGCAATACGAATTCACCTTTGACAAACCTCAATTTCATATTGGTGATCTTTGCGGATGTATGGTGAACGTAATAGCTACGACAATCAATGGATTTGTATCTCCGGTGCTTTGCGAGCACGACATTTCTTTGAAACAAAGAGATTATTGATACCTCGACGCCGGCGCCTACCACCGCTGGCTCATGGTTTTGAGGTTTACATCGTTGAACTCCAACGAAAATATATTTTCTTCGTATTGCCAATTTTTTTGGCGCACCAGGGCTATGAAAATAATAAACATTTTTGAGGATCCTTGTTGAAAATGTATAACCAAAGCCGGAAAAAAAAGGTTTTAGATAATGGTAAAAATAAAGAAAGGAAGAAAATCAAGAAGAATTTTCGTTGCATTCCAACGATGCAAACTTCAGCATCATCGGTGGCTCACACTACACTGCCACCCCGGACTGCGCGTACCACCAATATGTACTATAGTTCGTTGAATACATTTTGGTCAATGGAAAAGATTGCCATATTATTAAAAATTAGTTCACTTTTTGATCATTTCAAGAATTTGAGGTATATTTATTGAAATAAAGTATGATTTATTCAATGGTGATTCAATAATTATAAATATCACTTATGATTAATTATACGGTGATTGTTATTGGTGATAGGTAATTACTGATTTGTTTGGAAGCTACTTTTTTAAACATTTCAACAATTTCAAGTATATTTATTGAATTGAAGTATAATTTATCCAATTTGAATTCAATAATTATAATTATAATTTATAATTAATTATACGGTAATTGTTATTTGTAATAAGTGATTACTTATTTGTTTTTATTCAACTTTTCTATTTTTTGTTTTTATATAGTTTTGATTCAACTATATTGAAATAAAGTAAAACTTATTTAATTTCAATTGAACAATTATAACTACAACGTATGATTAATTATACAGTGATAGTGATTTCTAATAAGTAGGTACCTAATTGGTAAATGCCATTTTTTTAATATTTAAAAAATGTTCAATACATTTATTAAAATAAAGTAGGATTCATTTCATTTCAATTCAATAAGTAGAAATACAACTTATAATTAATTATACGTTAATTGTTATTTGTCATAAGTAATTACTTATATGTTGTCATGCAGTTTTTCAAAATATTTCAAACATAGTGCTGGCCAACTTTCACGAAAAAGGGCAAAACGGCCTTGCTCTTTCAGCTTTCTTTATGGCGCCATTTCCATTACATTCTAAAACAAAGCTATCATAAACGCAATTACTCAGCCGATAACGAGTTATGATCTCTTACTGATTACGAGAAAGCAGCACCGCCCGGTAAAGCAAAGCACTATCGACGGAGACACCATATGGCGAGAAACGCAAACTGCAATAGTGTTGCAATTGTTCCCTCATTCATGCATGCATATACGTAGTTTCCGAAGAATCGAAAGTGCATATATGCAGAGCATAATAAAAACTGGGGATCTCAAGCACACGCCAGCGTGTGTACGTATGTCCCGTTTTTCATACTTCAAATATATATATACATATATATATTTACACAGGGTGTCCCTCTTATCTCTGCCACCTGAAGTAACTCGGTATGATCGACGTCACAAAAAAATGTTCCGAACAAAAGTTGTACGGTGTGATGGGGCCCATCAAATGCGACCAATTTTTTTCATTTCGGTGGAGGCGCTGACGCACAGTGAAGGTCACCTCCATTTTTAAAAATGGAATAGTAAATGTTCTTCTAGCCATCTTGAGGAGCACCTCAAGCCGCATGACAAACATTAGGGGGTCACTCGTTCAAGGTCATTCAAGGTCACCTATTTAAATTAAATACAAATCTGAATATCTCAGATCACTACCAAATATTTGGTAATGATCCGAGATATTTGGATTTGTATCATCAATAGTGACCTTGAATGACCTTGAACGACTTTGAGCCCCTGATGTTTTTTATGCGGCTTGAGGTGCTCCACAAGATGATTGAAAAAAATGTACCATTCCATTTAAAAAAGTGGAGGTGACCTTCACTGTGCGTGGACGCCTCCACCAAAATAAGAAAAATTGGTCGCATTTGATGGCCCCCTTCACACTGTACAACTTTTGTCTCGAACATTTTTTTGTAACGTCGATAATTAGCGAGTTATTTCGGGTGGCAGAGATAAGAGGGACAACCTATATATATATATATATATATATATATATATATATATATATATATATATATTAAAGAGAGGAATATAGAGATACACAGATGTATATTTTTCTCTGTCGTACGTTCTCGCGTCGACGATTTTGCGCGGGACGAAAGTGCGAGCGCGGGCGATGCGTCACTCCCATTCATGATGCCCAACGACGAGCGAGAGAACCCAACACCGCACGTTGCGTTGCAGAGCGGCGTCAGCAACGAACCGGGGCCGCAGGCGTCGCGCTATTGCGCAACGCGAGAGAAAGACCCCCTGGGAATTCTTTGCCTCAAAAATAACCGACGATAACGCCGCTACGCGTCTCTTGAGGTCTCGCCTCTTTCGTACACCGAGAGAACTTTTGTCGCATCTGACGAATGATCAACCGGCACGATCAGCCGCGATAGGTGCCAAGATGCAGACTGTAGTATCAGATTGATCGATTCATTGGGCTGTGATTTTTTGTACTTTTCGTATAGCGAACAGAATTTTGTGCTCAAGGAAGAAAAAACCCTTTTTGTATCCGGAAGGTATGGATTTGTTTGCGTTTAAAATAAACAGTACCTGCTCGGAGATGCTATATCACAGAGTAGATAAGGTTATCTGAAATACCGAACGACGATAATGGAATATCCACCTCACGTATGATGTCCGTGTTTTATTGCTGGTGATGATTGTATTAAGGGGATCTATGATTGAGATACCTGGAGTGACGTATCGTTTTTTAAATTTTGGAAGTTGATAAATAAAATCGAGTATCCATTTGGGGGACTTCATGCACATGGCTTAACGGCTTGCCCCAATGTAATCGTCTAGCATTAAGTGATCTTTCGGGATTTTTGGGGGTTGGAGGAACAAGTAAGAGGATAATAATATTCAAGGATGTTATTAGTCATATCTTCAAGTGAGCAAAAAAAATTGTATTAAAAGATTATACAAAATATTGACGCAGGAGCCATTCTCGCGAGGCATGTTGAATTTGAGATGCTGTGCGGCACGCAGAAAACTGACGCAATTTGAATTCGGAAAAAAAATCGATCTTTTTATTTGACTATAGCTAGAGAAATGCGTAGGGGATTTCGTAAATATTGATATTCGTGTAATTGGCGAGCATTTAAGGGGTCTTCTCACTTTAGAGGCTAAAAAAGGCTATTTTCATTGATTTCTTGATAGGTTTATATTATAGATATTGATATAAAAGTTGTTACACTTGATAAATACACTTTCGAAATACATTAAAAAAAAAAATTTCTTAAGGATCGGTTCAGTAGTTTCGAAAATTTTATCATCAAGCCGTCGAAAAACGTTGTTTCGAGAAAAACGCGTTTAAAGTTCGTTTGGGTTACATAAATACATAAAAAAAATGTTTAAATGTATTTCAAAAGTGTATTTATTAAGTGTAACAACTTTTATATAAATGTCCATAATAGAAAATCTATCAAAAAAATTCATGAAAATAGCTTTTTTCCGCGTCTGAAGTGAGAAGACCCCTTAAAGTAAAAACTCAATTTTCGACAGAAAAAAAGGACAATCGTTTGTTAATAATTATTGTTATAATAAACTTATAGAAAATCCCGTACGTATTTCTCTTCGGAATTTTCCTTCAAATATGTGATGAAAATTTGGAGTGCAAAGAACGGAAATTGTTGGAGTTATGCTGCGTGCCGTTTTGAAAAATTGGGTTGCGAGAAAAACGGCCGACGTCTCGCACACGGACCAGCCACTGCCCTCGCAGACCCGCAGGGGCCTGCGACCCTTTGTTTTACAGGTACCAAACTTTTTCAGTCAATTAAAAAAAAAACAATTTTTGAAAATTCTACAGTGGTGTGAAACCATTTTTGAAATATTTCACTTCCGTGCAAAGTGACGGCGCTGGAACTTTGAAAGGGTGAGAGTAATAACACTGGAGTAAATCTGCTCCAGGGCTTGCAATATAAGTGCTGTGAATTGTGCCCTTTAAGGGAAAACCACCATTTTTCATAATCTGCCTGACATTACATATAAATACGCACAAGTTTTTCGAGACATTGTTCTTCATGGTAATGGCAAGCGTTTGAGATAAACGGTTTATTCAAACAAAAAATTGGTCATAACGAGAGGAGTTTTCGAGAAACCCTACGGATTTTTGGGGATCATTCAGCTTAGGAAGACAATTTGTTCAAATGTTTCAAGAAAAATGTTTAAGCTCTTAGGCTCAAGATATATTCACCATGGTGTGAAAAAAATTCAAGACGAAATATTAAGATTTGACCAAGTTACCGGCGATTTAGTGACAGCAGGTAGCGCAACGATTTACGTGTATACTAAAACTTTTAATCGCGTTTTTTTCGAAACAAATTTTCTTGTTCTGGCCGAAATCATAACTCTTATTACGATTGTCCTATTTTCGATAATTTTTTATATATTTTTTCATTTATTTAGTGTTTTTCAAGTCCCCGAATATAAGTAAATATTTCGCCAAAATTACGCTTTTTTTGAACAGCCATTTTGTGAAACTGTTTTGTTCGAAAAACAGCTACGTACAACGAGAACTACATCTATATAGATTATAAAACGTTTTTATCTTTATTTTTCAGACTAACCATTGTCAAGAACTTGAAATGGGGTTATTTTAAACAGTTTTTGAAAGTTTTTTATAGGTAACTTTTTTGAACATCCTAAATTCCAACTTTTTTTGCTCCAATAGAACAATGCGTCCGTTGGCTATCAAATGTATAAGAAAGTCAAGCCCCACCGCGCCCCCACAATTTTATATGTATTTTTTTACGAGCCAAAGTAACCTCGAGTGTGTGTTTTATTTGACAAGGCATTGAAATGCAACTTATGTCAAAGATTAAGGATATCTTTGACAACATTTTTATTTCAAAAATTAATATTTGACGCATTATACGTAGAATGAAATGAAAAATAACGAATTTTCACAATCAAATTGTCATTTTTACTAAGGAAACATTTTACATAAAAATACCAAGTACTTAGGGTACTATTATAGGTACTTAATCAATCTTATAATTATCATTGAGATCAAAATCGACTTTAGTAACATTATAATAAACTTGAACAACATATTTAAATACATTTAAATGCACAAACATTTAAACCGTATTTTGTCGTTTTGTTAAAGTAGCCCCAAAAACTGTCATATCACCCTTAATGTCAATTTAACCCCGTTTTACGGTATCTATTCCATCCGGCCGTTTGACCACACTTTTTGATACAGTTTTTTATATTCTATTATACCTCAATAACGTTATGCTTTTGAAACATTCTTAAATAAAAATTGATACGACATAAGTTCAATGTATGCTTAATAACATACCTTTTTCCAAATCCCAAATACATAATCTACTACATTTTTAAAAATCGTAAAAAATACCTTTTTTGGCTTGTCACAGTGGTGACCTCCCTCGAGCCAATTTAAAAATCGTGAATTCAAGAAAACCGCCACTAAGGCCTTGCGTCCCCTAATTTCAAGTTTAACAATAAAAATCTAGCGTGTAAAATGGCAGTTCCACCGTGTCACCAATTGCACCTTTTTCGAAGGCCCTAAAGACGAATTTCAAGTTGACAAAAATATTTCTTTTCCGAGCGACCGGATTAGTCTCTTGTCGCTTTAAAGTTAGCGCAATAAAAAAATTGGAAAAAATACTAGTCTGGACTGGTATACATTTTAAGAAATGGCAAAAAAAAATGTGTACGACCTTACAACGGCTGGGATTTTTCGACCGCAGAGCCACCACGATTAACGAGTAAGGATATATATGTATTTTTTTTTCTCAAACGAATGATCCTCGCATAGATAAAAATAAAGAGAGAGAGAGAGAGAGAGAGAGAGAGAGAGAGAGAGAGAGAGAGAGAGAGAGAGAGAGAGTCGATTCGCCTTAACCACAAAAAAGCATGGATTCTCAGTCGCTCGCGGCCCATTCGCGTGTACGATATACATATAGAGTACACGACGACGCGACGCCCCGGCCTCGTTTGCTTTAATTGGTTCTAATTTATCCGTCGGATTCCAGCGGATTTATTCCGGTGTTACAGTCAGGCTAAAAATAGCCACGGCCAACGGCGACGACACTGAATAAGTGACGTACCGTATGTATTCCCGCCGGGTGTTTACCGGGTACACGCGTCCAAGCATATACGTATATAAATCTCTCGCTGCAGGAAGAATATTGTGCCTCCGCTACGCGGCTAATACACTCCCCCATATTGCTCTCGGTATTCGCTCAATGCTGCAACTAATCGTTGACGCATTATATACATGCATGTACGTGACTCACCGGCTTGTTTGGGGCGAACCGCTCGAGAGTATGCGCAAAATTGCGGGCGCGCGATCGTTGCGGGACTTTTGCGACGATATTGCGGAAAATGAGAGTTATTCGAGGGGGAGAAATTGAGAGGGAATACTTACAAGTAGCCACCATGTTTAAAACTTACGATCGATGGGTAGACGTGCAGGAAAGTGCACTTTAAGGCGTTATGCGCGGTTAGAAATTTCAAAAAAACGATTTTTTTTCATTGCATTTTCGGAATGTACAAATATGCGAGTGTATTCCCTGAAAATTTCAAATCGATCCAGCGAATATTCTCGGAAATACACACATATTTGTACACGGAGAGAATTGAATGTTAAAAATTACCGTGCAGTAACGGTAACCAGATGCCAACCCTGAAACTTCGCTTGTTATTGCTGAGTAAAACACAGATTTTCACGAGAATAAAATGAAAATTTCGTCTTCAGATAGAAAATTTTACCAGATTTTCTAGTAAATTTTTATGTGTAACAAAATACGCAAAACTTGAATTTAAAAAATATATAATGTCAGCGAAATTTTACTGTGCATTTTCTTATTTTATGCCTTTTAAAAATCTCTATAAAAAAGTATCGTCTTTATAACACTTATTTTAAGATTTATTATAAAATTTAATGAGTGTTATAGGAAAATGTATTGTGCTCTCGGTAGAAATTATCGTGCGCGCTTGGTTAAAATTATCGTGCGGTACGGTACGGTAATTTTGAGGCGCTGCATGGTAAAAATTCCCCTTCGTACCAAGTAGGGGTGCGCGGTCTCGTTTCAGTGGTCTATCTATTCCTTATATGGCGCGATGGGAGTTCCCAAAAAAATGTCGTCTAAACTGCGTACATAAACTGCTTATGAAATTTTCAAGAGCGAATACGATTTTACGATTTCAAATGTTGACAAAATAATATGTGCGCATATTAGTCACATCACTCGAGCCTACGATGATACGAAAAGTATTGTAAAAAAATGGTAGTATTAAATGAAAAATAAATTCTAATAATTAAATTTCTCTCCTTATCCGTTTGTTGAGTATACCAATTTATATGAAAGAAAAAGAATTTCCCAACAAAAAACAAACAGCGTCAATTTGTACCAATTTTTTAATAATATATAATATTTATTATTATTATTATTTCGGTTATTATTATGATTATTATAGCACCGGTGTTTAAAGAAAAAAATACATGTTACTAAGGAATCTGAGCGATGGTCTAGTGGTTAGCGTGCTCGCCTTCAAACCGGGAGTCCCGGGTTCGAAACCCAGTTGCGTACATTTCGTCGTGAAATGTTTTTCTTCGGCATTTCACGGCTAAATAAGACACAGAGCGGGAAGTCGCCTGGGCCGCAAGGGGGGAACAGCGGAAGGTGGAGAGAAAAAAAGGTAAACAAAAACAGTAGAGGATAAACGGTCATAGTGAGGGGAAGATGTATAAATTTTACCAGCCGTTTGGGAAATTTTTCTTCTGAGGTTGACGCAGGTAAATTTTACTGTGCAGTATCGTAAAAATACCGCGTACGATGCGGTTGGTAATTTTTAACCGAAAGTAGGTAAATTTTCGAATAAACATGCTAAATTTTACTGTCTCCAATTTCTACCCTTCTTGTATAGTAAAATTTTGGCTACGTATTTGAAATTTTCTGTAACGTGAGTTAAAAAAAACTTGTCGCATACGAATTATTATGTTTTTCTCACTTGTCACCACATTGAAATATATCACGGTAATTTTCACCGTGAAATTCACGACAAAAATTACTTTTTAATTCTCTCCGTGTACCAAACAAATGCATGAAAATAGCCTTTTTTACCGTCTGAAGTGAGAAGACCCCTTAAGGATAAGCCTATTGATTGTCTAATTATATGCATTTCTCGATCGTCTATCGCCGTTCATTACCATAAGCCCCCTATCCATGGTGTCCGCCGACAAGGGACCCACCGTTCCTTACAATCAGTACACTCTGTCCGTAAGCTAAAGCCAGTGGCGGTCATCGACGCTGGTTCCGTTGCCCCGATACCCGCGAGCCTCGCGAAAACCCGTTTTCGCGTCAAGTATACATCAAAAGTTCGATTCGATCGAGGTAACATTTTGCCAAGTGTGCCGAGGCTCATCCCGCCTCGCCGGCTTACGAGCGAATAAATTTCCGGATAAAGTTTCACCCCGAGCGAGAGAAGAGACGGCGAAGCAATGATAATAACGAAAATGCAATCTGAAGCCCACTCACGCTAAAGGAATTGTTATAGTACCCTATTACTGCTATACTCTCGTACGAAAGAAAAAAAAGAAAGGTAAAAAACCTCTCCCTTTTTCCTCCTTTGGAGTGCACTCTCGTAGTGGCGTGCCATCATCGCCCCCTCGCCCCTCTCGGGTCTTCGCAGAGGTCACTACCATTCCACACGTGTGTATAACGACTCGCAGGTATTTCCCGACAACGAGAACGACTTTTTCCTCCTTCTCGTTTCAGCCTCGTCTCCTTCTCGTTCGCTTCCTTTGGCCGCTTTGCCCGTCTCACTTCGCGTCCCGGCGAAGCTCTTTGCGCGAGCGTGCTCCGAGGACAGATAGCCCCGAGGACTCTAGCGGGTTTATAAGCTCCCTCAAAGATCGTCCGCGCTCTACTCGCGCGTCTTTACTCGACTTGCCGCTAGAGGTCCAGGAGGTTATCCGAGGAGTTATGGCACAACGAAAGGGTGAGAGAAGCGTTCAGACCGGTGAGATATATACAGAGGAAAAGAGAAATATAAGAGAGAATCATCTTGGTTCAAGGGTTATACGAGTGGAGAGAACGAGTTCGTATATACGAAGCGAGAAAAATGCAAGAGGATAAAGATGACGCGTCACTTTAAGGGCCTCTGGCATGCGTGCGAAAGATCTCTCGCAAGCACGTTCCTTTAACATGTGATGGAAATAATACATATGTTACACGTATGGGGATGTGTGGGGAACCTCCTTGCCCAACCCGCATTGCATACACGTGTATACGCTTATGGGTATATGGGTGTACGAGGCTTTCTTTTCCAACAGCCGCCCCATGGTACTTGAATTTTACGACTCACCTCGAGTCAAGCATGCTGCCCTTTAGCGTGGATCTCATCCATACCGTGTGATACCAAAGTTCGTTCGGTACTTTAACAGATTTTTTTTCGTTCACCATTGACCTCACGCTTGTATATATATTTTGTGGTTATTTCACACACACACACACACACGCACGCATACAGGGCGTCCTGGTGTGGATGGATAATCCTGAAACTGTCGATAGGTCGGATCATGTCCTACTAGTAAGGTGGTAAAGGGCGATAAGAGTACGCAGTTGAGCTACTGCGCCAGAATAAAGATTTATTAAGGACAAAGGAGTTTGTCTCCCGGCGAATAAGTTTTCTCATTCGTATGTCGGCCTACTACGATTTTATTAACAGTCAAGAAAAATTTTAACTCAAGTTTACGCTTAAGATTTACTAAGAATTTTTCTTAATGTCTAATGGGATTTATCATAATCCCTCAGCTGGTTTTTTTTTCGAGGAATTGTGTCATTTCGTCCGTCATTATTTTCTCACTTGAACGTTTTTTTTCTCACTTTATATTCTTACTTACACTTAAGGGAAGGGTAGGGGTTTGCACTTTTGGAAAATCGATTTTTTTTCTTTTCTTATAGTTAAACGTTTCAAGCATATAATCCCAAAATGTCAAGTCAATCAGAGGAAAATTCTCGAAGTTATTGACTATTTAGTCCTGCTCCTCTAACACTGCAGCTCCGACAGCTGAAACTTCAAACGCGTTTTTCTCGAAACCACTTCTTCAAAGTCCGTGTTCACTGCCATTTGAAAACTACATGACCGATTTATTTTGAACTTGGTACACACTTTCTACATATAAAATACCTCCCCCCAACGATTAGTTTTAGACTTTTTTTTACATTGAGGGGGTTTTCCACCCCCAAAATGGCGGAATTTTTCGTGAAAAATAGCACTTTTTACTTTACATGACCACCAAAAATTTAGAGATGAAAAAAAAAAAATTATCAAAGACCGTTGGGGGGAGGATTTGATGATACTTTGACTAAATTTAAATGGTACTTGATTTCAGATCATTTCTAGCTGAGATACAGTGAACACCGCAAAACGTGTTTTTCGAAAGGCGTTCTTGGAAAAGCTTTGTCACCGGCTTGTTTGTGGATATTTTCGCGTACAAATTTTACGGAACGTTCTTGAAATGACACTTAAGGTAGTTCCTCTGCGAAAATCTCAACCAAAAGTTTACATACCATGTTCATGTTTAAAAGATTGATGATTGGTTTAATTAGTAATGAATAAAATTAAAAACTACGCAATATTGACTCGGTACTAGTAGATAATACGATGGATATCATTTATTGCCGTAAAATATATTTTGTATTGTGTTTTTGATCGACCATTGCCAGTAAACTTTTTGCCGGGACTGTCCAGGCTTTGCCCCAATTGTTTTTTTCCAGGCTTTGCCAGGCTTTGCACCAAAATTGTGAAGGCTTCTCATGGTTATATCTTGGAAACTAGATGGTGAATCATTTTCATTTTTTTTTCACATTATTCGTGATATCTTACTGTAGCTTATCCTCGTTTTTTATCAATTTCTTAATTTTAGTTTTGACGGTAGAATTAATGATGCTCTGTTTGCCCATCATAACGCATTTGTTACGTGTAAACCAAGCCAACTTTAAGTGTAAATATCTCAGGTTCGGGGTGGTCAAACTTATTCAAATTGCACAGATGTTTGGATAATGTATTAAATAACGTATATGCCAAATTTCAACCATTTCTTAATTCAACTCTTCTGTGGAGGTACTACCTTAACAATGTACAAAAGGTTTCAATAAATTTACTTTATCCATATAGATGAAAAAAAATCGCAAAAAAGTGTTTTTTTTTTCACGCTGAAACCCCTACCCTCCCCTTAAATCATTCCTCACTTTCGAGTTTTTCACTTCCGAAACGCAACACTGACACTTGTTCCAAAACATGAGCTACATGTCTTTGTGCCAAAACATGAACTACATGTTTTTGTCCCAAAAACAACAACAAACCCAAACAAACTTTATATCCGAGGGTCATTTTGTAGCTGGTGTCATACTGAACTAATGGCCTTTGATTTTTTGTTTCAGACAAGCCGTTGCCGAGTTGTGATGGAGCTGCCTAGCTCACCTATTTTTGAGGCGTTACGTTAAACTATAGTTTCTCTACTTAAAATTGAATAAAAATGAATTAATTTTTTTTTAAATGTACTTCGAGACTTTATTTATCAAGCCCAACGACGTTTATAATCATATTTTTTTATAAAATCCTAAAAAAAAATCGCGAAATAACCTTTTTTCGTGGCTCCAAAGTGGACTGGCTCTTTAATTGATGTGAAAAATCGGCACGTAACAAAACATATTTAGTGACGCCGAATAAATGCTGTAGTTGGAATCACATAAAATCTGTCTCCATACGAGTAAACATTTATCAATTTCTAATAAATTATGTTCTAATGTGCCAATTTATCAGAACATATTAAATCTTTTTTCTGAGTGTGACGAAACGGTTTGCTAATTGAAGCTAACTTCTGTTGTGTTTAGACCGCCTAACAGGGTAAGGGTTACTGACAACAAAGAAACCAAAGTGAAATAAAATGGAGAGGCTAGGCAAGGTTGAAGTTTTAGTTGCAATTTCTTGTCTATTTTTGGCATTTTTAAAGCATTACAAGTACGAAACACAATTTACTTCTTTTTAAAACAACTATTAATTTCGTACGCCGGTTTACTAAGGTTGTTGTTCGAATGAAAGTAATTTCGCGTCTCATCAATAAATGGCAGTCACAGTCAAGTTTGTTTAAAATTTGCAGGTGGTATAAGAGCACCCAGTGCTTAGGTGTGTAGGAGTACATGCGTACAAATTTTTTTGTACAAGTGTACAAAGTTTACAAAAAGTATATATATATATATATATATATATATATATATATATATATATATATATATATATATATATATATATATATATATATATATATATATATATATATATATATATGGGACATTCCACGCCATTTCACCTATCCCGTGACCCCAACCATTTTTGGTTTTCCTGATTTTTTTTGTACGATTGTACCCCCATGAAAGGAATATCCACACCAATTTTTGGATTTTTATCTCTTCTCTTTTAGGAGTTTTAATTTTTCAAAAAATGTCGATTTCAGGAGTATTAGAAACGTCTAAACTCTGATAACGCCTGAACTAATTGACATATCGACAAATGTCACTATATCATTCTTTTTATTTTGAAGCATACTTTCGTTAAAAAATATGAAAAAATGATCAATTATGTATGTCAACGTTTTTCTTGCTTCTGAAGTGAAAACTATTGTTTTAAAAGATGATTGCATTTGTTTATTTTTTTTTTTTCAAAAAATTCTCTCAAATGGAGTGACCCATTCTATGATTTTTAAGACTAGTCTCATTGTCGGCCGATTTTTTGTTCTATTTTTTTCTTCAAATTAATCATATTTTCTTCAGAACACCTTTATCGTACGTATATACGTATCTAGTATACGCCATAACCTTTGGGGGGGGGGGGGGGTAAACAGGATTTCGGTGGACTTAGAGAATGCCGCTTGGTTCATTTTGATATCGTGATTATTTTTCTCAGAAAGTGCACTTTCAAAACGGCCGACATAGAGGCAAACGGGTACGTATGAAAAATAGGTGAAAGTCAATGGTCCGACTTTAAAATTCTGCCAAAAATCGCAAAATAATGGCAGCACGATGAATCAAGAGGTATTTTGAAAAATACACACTTACAAAAAGATTAAACGCAGTGTGAAGTTTCAGATCAAAGGAGAAAAAAATGACGGGCGATTCAATGAGGTCACAATTTTTTTGACAAATACAACGAAAAATCGATTTTGAATGTATATTTTTTTTAAGTTCTTATCGCTGTATTTTTAACCCCTGAATACAAGTTCACCATTAATTTCCCCCAAAACTCTCAGTTTTCATTAAAAATGGTCAAAAATGTAGGGAATGTTGAGCTTGCCCCTCAACTCGCTATCCGGCACAAATGTAAAAATACGTAAACTTTTAAATGTGAGGTCGGAGAAGGAAAATCAAAGGGGTCGTTGAACCCTCAGTTTTAGTTTTTTCCCAATATACCCATAGTGGATTTCTGATTGCTTCGCAATAGAAGAATTTTCGTTTTTGTTTTACTGACATTGGTGGACTGCTTGCGGGTGAAGCAGAAAAATCAGCCTTTGACATGCTTCACTCCGAGGGGGTAGTTTCACCCCCAAAAAACAATTTTTCCGCCTTAAAATAAAAACTAATTATCAAACGTCAACTGATTTAGATGAACAGAAGAAAAAAAATTGTTAATGCTATATACTCTTCCGAAATGCACAACCAATAATTCAAGCAATTTGCTTCGCGTTCGAGCAGGAAGTATCTGTAACAGTATTCTACACTACCAGATCTAACAAGGAACATCCCTCAGGTGACACCCTTCGATTTTGTTGAAATTTGGATATGTTATAAAGCACCGAAAAGTAAGCGATACGTATTTTTTTTTATCGGCGGAAAAACGGTTTTAGGGGGTGAAACCACCCCTTAGTGTAGGGGTGGTTCACCCCTTGATTTTTTTTGCAATGTTTCTATAGTGGATTTTTCATTTCTTCAGATTAGAAGAATTTTCGTTTTTGTTTCATTAAAATCGGTGGACCCCTTGTGTGTGGAACTGCTATATTACCCCTAGAGATGCCTTTTTCCGAGGGGTGGGTTCACCCCTTACACGTGGGGGACAAGTGGTATAAAAATATGTTTAGCATAGATTATAAATGAACATTTATCTGCGTCTGCATCGAGATAAACGCAATACGAACAATAATAAGCCAATAAAAGTTACCGTGGGAACGAATATGCTTGTGTTTTTTTTTTAAATTTAATACACAGATTAATATTCTTAAAAAAAAGGACGGCTGTGTATTATTAAACGGTACTAAATTGCAACTATTGGTCACAATTAATATTATGTTAATGTTTTTTCCCGATACTATTTCCTTTGTTTGAAAAAAAAAAATATTCATAAAACGAAGATTATAAGATTATAAGACGTATAAGAATAATCCCATGGATTATAAAAGAGCAACTGGTGCACGAGAGTGTGACGAAGATATAAGAGCGGAAGTGGCGGCCCGTTATGTGTGCATGTAACGAGTATTACTATACGCCGCGTATCCTCGGCGAATGAAGAGTACGAGGCAGCAGGACAAACGTACAAGCCGAAGGAACTGTATACCATGTGTGACTATATACATTTGCACTTTGATATCCATCGGGCATTTCATTTCAAATCAATCAAGGTCGACTCGATCAAAACGTCGATTTTCATTTTTTCCCTTTAAAGGCTGATTTAAAAATTGCATTCTTCGGAACACGATAAATATTCAATGCTTTCTACATGTCAATTGCAATTTCCATTCTATCAAGAACGACACGATCGATGTTTCATAAAAAAAAGTTTATAAATATTCGTGACATAAAATTGAACCTTCGCACCTGCCAAAGGTGTCGAACGTTTATTCCTTTTTCATTAAATCGATTTGGCTGTCGAAACATTGATAACAAAATACGAACTTTGGCCAGAGTGTTTTTTCTTCTCTACACAGCAACCAAAGTCACTTTCATACAGTAGAAGTCAAGTCAACGCTGCTCCATAATTGTGCAACATAATCATCATTAGGCATTAGCCACCGATCAATTTGGTATAGAAATCCCCGTATCCGCGCACAGGTAAAAGTGTGCAGGGTGGTGTGATGGAGACGAGGGAGTAAAGAAAAATGTATTGCTCACACGTAAATCGAGAGCGTAGGTATATATGCACAAAAGAGCACTGAGAGTGATAAAAAGCGAGAGACAGAGAGAGAGAGAGAGAGAGAGAGAGAGAGAGAGAGAGAGAGAGAGAGAGAGAGAGAGAAACGTGTCCCTCCAAGTTGCGGTACATATAAGGCATCGTGTACACCTACACGGAAAAACGGATACTATATACGATATATCAGCGGTCATGAGAACGTGTAGGCATTGCAGCGCTCCAGCTTCACCCACATACGTGCACCTATATATATATATACATCGTGGGAGCTCTTTATAGAGACTCACACGAAAGGAGGCGCGCTGAAGCCACAGTTTTGATATATATATATATATATATATATATATATATATATATATATATATATATATATATATATATATATATATATATATACGTTTCGTTGTGAGTGCACTGTATATAGTATATTCTCACTTCCTCTCTCGTGGATCGCGTTGAATTCATGAATGGGACTGTGTGGGTATCAATGGGCAGGCCCAACGACCCACGTACCGTATTTTGTAAATATCTATATGTGTATATTTGTCTGTGGATATGCATGTGTGCGGATGTGTGCCCATATATATGTGTGTGTGTGTGTATATATATATATATATATATATATATATATATATATATATATATATATATATATATATATATATAATTTCATGTACGTAAGCGTACTGTGTAGCGTTTTTCTCGCTCGATGATTTTTCTTTGAGGCTGCCCAAAGAATTATAAATATCGTACATGCGGGCTGATGTAATGATGGACTACGGCTAGGTGTCAATGAATTCCCGTATGTATTAACATGTAGATTTTTTTTTCTTCGCACAATCATAGTATTCAGCGGGCGATTGAAAATATGAAAGTAATAATTTCACAACGTTATATTATCGTTTTGGGTATATGAAAAAAAGCGCCTGATAACTAGTATCATTGATGTAAAATTATTATTTAGAATATCGACGAAATAATTTTATTGGAGGAATAAGCAGTGGGTTTAATGCCAAGAATAGGCAAAATGTTATGCACTGATAATCGCCAACAATTTTTGTTGGCTATGGATGAAAAATGGTGTATGATGTACACTTATTTTTGCGCATCGTTGGAAACTCAACGCACACTGGTAGTTCATACGCTTTGACTACATTCCACCGATATTTTATTTTATCCTATATTATGTCTTATAATTGGGAGCTGCCAACGGAAACGTTTTTAAAATACGGCTTATCACCGATCGGAAAAAGATGTATTAAAAATCCGATGAGCGATAGGCGCCCTAACTTTTTAAATGTAGTCTTTTAGTTTAAGGTGAAAAACTGGAGGAAAAAACCAGGCTTCACATCCCACTGAATTTCTTTCCTCATTGACGAGCTGTCTCATTGATGGACTATTCGAGGAATTTTTCCCAGCACTCTTACTCAAGTCCAGCTCTCACGCTCGGAATACCCGTCAGCACCTTTCTTTCGTCCAGTGGTTTATTTTTCTTTTTCTCTAATCGCATTACGTTATGTTTCGTGGCGGTGTATCTTTCTCGCGTCTTGAGACGACGGCCATGCGGGTTGGAATTCCGTGTTTGTGCCGCGTGGACCAATGGATTATATTGGGAGAGAGAGAGAGAGAGAGAGAGAGAGAGAGAGAGAGAGAGAGAGAGGCAGACAAACAGATGGAGAGGAATTTCATTCTTGAGAAATTGAGCGTGACGTGGCGTATGGGAGGTCGCAATGCAGGGCATTTAAAAATGACAGATGATAGAGAGAGAGAGAGACCGTCCGCGATAGCTAAACTTAAAAGATTGAGCGCTCCCGATATCGGGCAGATTAAGTGGTTCCAATTTTCTTCAAAGCGACGGTTTTATCAATTTCATCGTTCCACTGTGAGTGGTAGGGTGAACCGACCAGTGAATGGAGGAATAACGGCACTGTAAGATTCCGATGGACTGTAAAATGGAAATATTATGAAAACAAATGTTCCAATCGCTTTAGCACCCAAAAGATATTATTCTGACAGTAGAAAAAAATATTCGAAGTAACAAATAATACCGAGGAAATTGATAAATAAATAACGAAATGACTAAATTCCCAGTGAATAGACAAAATTACGAACGGACAGTCGACCGCCAGTAAATAGACGTTTAGTGTAGATGAACGCTGTAAAGGATAACGATTGATTTTTATCAAATGCTAGATGTGGAGATTACTGTGTTGTACAAATTAAAATATTCTCGAGAAGAGTACGTGGCTTCCGGATAGAGGCCGTGTTGAGGATCCGCGTTGTGCATAACGCCGATCCTCAACACGGCCTCCATCCGGAAGCCACATACTCTTCTCATTACATAAAGAGCCGTGAAAGCCTTAAAACTAAAATATTCTTATGAATATAAGTATTTTTATTTTATTTTTTCATCGTAGCTTCCTTTTGTACAGGGTTCTGCCCCTTATTACGCAAAATGATAGCAGTACGAAAATACGCAAAGCTTTTATTGCATTTTACCGTGACATTCTCAAAAAAACTACCAAAGTTTGTTTCGACAGAGAAATAGAAAATTAAATTTTGTCAAAACAAAAAAGAATGAAATCATTTTATGACAACACAATGAAATATACATTGCCATCTCTTAAGGCGTTACCCCCACTTGTAGCGCAAAAAAGGCCTTTTTCATGAATTTTTTCAAAGAAAACTACAAAACTTTTTTAATCGATCAATATACCATCTTAAAGAACACATCTTGAAGAACTTTCAGTAATTTTTTTATTGAACAATATTACATTGTTTAGTGGCAAATGGCCGTCAATGAAATAATGTTTTTATATACACGGTTTGCGGTGACCAACATTGCGGCGAAGTGGATCATCTGAAAAAAAAAATGCGGATGGATTTAGTCAAATATAAGTATAAACTAGTCTTTAATCGAAGGATTTTAAAAAATATTCATTTTTCACAAAATGGCGGACAGTCAAAGTTAATGGTTCGATTTTAACGAAAAAAACGGCTGTTTTTTGGCTATAAAACGGCCATTTTTTTTCGAAAAAAAAAATCGAACGTTTAAAGACTACATTTTTATGTATTAAATAAGCCTGCCAAATTTCAAGAAGATCGGTTCATTAGTGTTCGAGTAATCTTGGTCACCGACTTCGGAAATACCATTTTGAGAAAAACGCGTTTAAAGTTTCTCTTTGAACGCTCTTTCAACGCGGATTCTTCTCTTTCAACGCTCATATCTCAGTCAATTTTGTTCGGATCGACTTGAAATTTTCAGGACATATTCTCAGATACTTATACTTCAAAAAAATGCAATAAAAAAAATCGATTTTTTCAAAATCGCAAGTGGGGGTAACCCCTTAAGAGTAATTAATTTTG
The DNA here is from genome assembly GCA_963210295.1 of Ophion ellenae. NCBI lineage: Eukaryota > Metazoa > Arthropoda > Insecta > Hymenoptera > Ichneumonidae > Ophion > Ophion ellenae. The sequence continues at coordinate 28,537,651 of OY723389.1, read as the reverse complement.
CAATTTTCGACAGATCTGCTACATTTTTCACTCTGCTTTAGGAATTATCAGGAGAGAGGCCATATGTCCATTCGCTGGAAAGAGGTTAGAATACAACGCCAGTGAATAAACATGTCTAATACTGACCTGTTATTACGAATTCATAAAAAAAAATTGCAAAAAATCAAAGATTCATTTTATCTCAAGTAATAAATAATACTTACCCGCAAAACTTACAAATTGTTTTCGGCTTTGGAACACCTACTGTGCACAGTCGTATCGTAACCAAGTTGCGCGGTGTGCAAGTATTACAAACTAGAAAAATTCCGTGTGGCATCAAGATTCGATATTAAACTGATAAATTGGTTATACCGACACCTGTGATTTTTCTGCTGAATTATAGTGATGCGAGTATCGACAATTCATATTCTTTACTGATTTTAAGTACAAGTCAGCTTTCGGCCATTTACTGGTCCATTCACTGGTCGGTTTGCCTTATCGCTCTACTCAGAACCAAACCGAAATTCGCCCCATGCCGACATTTAGCTCTTCCCCACAATTTCTTCTTCCAAAAGTTTCCATATACAGGGTGTCCCTCTTATCTCTGCCACCCGAAATAACTCGGCAATTATCGACGTCACAAAAAAACGTTTCAGACAAAAGTTGTACGGTGTGAAGGGCCCCATCAAATGCGACCAATTTTTTTTATTTCTGTGGAGGCGCTGACGCACAGTGAAGGTCACCTCCACTTTTTCAAATGGAATGGTACATTTTTTTTCAACCATCTTGTGGAGCACCTCAAGCCACATAAAAAAGATCAGGGGGTCAAAGTCGTTCAAGGTCATTCAAGGTCAGTATGAATGATACAAATCTACATATCTCGGATCATTACCAAAAATTTAATGAAATATTTGGTAAATTTGGTAAAATTTGGTAATGTTGCGAGATATTTAGATTTGTATCATCGATACTGACTTTGAATGACCTTGAACGACTTTGACCCCCAATCTTTTTTATGCGGCTTGAGGTGCTCCACAAGATGGTTGAAAAAAAATGTACCATTCCATTTGAAAAAGTGGAGGTGACCTTCACTGTGCGTCAGCGCCTCCATCGAAATGAAAAAAATTGGTTGCATTTGATGGCCCCCTTCACACCGTACAACTTTTGTCTCGAACATATTTGTTTGACGTCGATAATTACCGAGTTATTTCGGGTGGCACAAATACGAGGGACACCCTGTATACAACGGCGATTTATACACGTTGAAAGCAAGGGCATTTTTTTTTGGCAGAAAACGATTTAAAAAAATATCAACAATCTTTGTCCCATTAGAATCGGAATTACCGACGTATAATAATAATAATCATAATGTTTATTGCGATTTTTGTTCAATACTTCCAAGTCCCGTGAACCACGATTTGTGCATGTGCTTCACAAAGGAGAGTGGGAGTAAAAGTGGAAGAGTGCTACAAAAGAGAGACACGCGGGAATTATACATGGGGCATACGGTAGTCACAGAGTGTCGACAATGCCACCGGAAATTGACGTTTCCATTGCATAATGGTGGACTTCCGGTTGACCGCGACACACTCGTACATAACGCAGGAATTGAGACTACCGACTGTTTGCTGACTGTAGTTGTACATAACGCCACTGAGCATAAACATATACGTGTATTTCGAGTGTGGACATCCTGTGCGTCTCCGAGGCCCCTGTCATTGTCACCCATTTTTCTTTTCTACGCAATATAATAGAGCTACCGGCTTAAAAGAGCGAATGGCGCGCCATTGGACTATGGTCATCGGTCTTCGAAGCGACGAGCAATGGAGAAGCGTATGGAAATATACGGAGCCGCGGTTTTTTTTTACGTCTTTCCAGCTATATTGATAAATTTACATTTACGAATGAACTGTATGTAATATCAATACATTATCAGTTTTTCATAGGATGATTTTGACGTGCTGTATAGTTATTGTGTAATTATTGGGATTTAAAGAGTTTCGGAACAATTGACGAAGTGTTACGATTTGATTCGAATTTATACAGTTAATTATCTGTACTGAATGCACTCTTCAAATTTTGAAATCGATCGTCTACATCGTTTCTATGAACTTTACAATTGACGAAACACTTTTTAACATAGAGATGCCTATGTTGTAATTGTTGTGATTTTCAAATCATTCAGTACATTATGAGACTGATGACGAAATTGTCAGGATGCAGAACTCGGTGCATTATGACAATTTCGCATCTCTCTATGTTAAAAAGTGTTGCTTCGATTGTAAATTTTATAGAAACGGTGGAGACGATCGATTTTTAATTTTGAGGGCGCATTATTTTCTGTTTATGATTGTTTTCTGTTTATGACTGTGTTCCGTCTATGATATTTTCTGTTTATGACTGTTACTGAATTATTATTCTGACCAGGTCGCGATTTTTGGCACCAAGGAGAATTGTGACACGCTGTCACAACTCTCCTATTTCAAGTTTATTTTCTGGTTAGCTTATTTTACATTCTTTTTACAATGTTTCTTTGCGTTTATATGTAATGTTCGTTTATTTTAGTCAATTCTCATAACCTACGTTTGACATAAAAAGTATTCGGCAATTAAAGTCTGCCTTCAAAATGACATTTTTGTCAGGAACCTATTTATGCATGTGGTTTGGTGTTGTATGCTGAATTGCTATTGTTTTGTTTCAGAATGCCTAATAATTATACACGAAAGTCTGTCATAACTGTTTATCAGATTAAATTAAGATTTTCGACTGATTTTAAAACGACTGATCTCGTACTGATGCCTTAATTACTTATAAAAGATTTAATAATTGTTGTGTTAATGTTCCATATTATTGTCGTTGCTACAATTATTAAGATTTTTAACTGATGTTAAAACGACTGGTCTCGTTATTATGCCATGATTACTTATTAATACTCGTTATGTTAATAATTCGTGTTATTGTAGCACAATTCTGTCTGATGATAATTAAAGTACTTTTATGCAAAAATAAAAGTGAGTTTTGCTTGTAATTCAGATAAAAGTATTTTTATCTATCAAATATAGTCTAGATACACAGCTGTCACAACTTACCTCGGTACCTGTCACAACGTACCTCGGTGATAGGAGAGTTGTGACAAAGGGAATAGTTTCAGTTTTCGCGGATTTTCTGAGAAACCTTATAACTTTAATTAACTTTGATGACTGTTTTTAAAAGAGGAAGGACTGAGATATGTTGAGGCATAGAGTTCATAATCGTGGTATGTCTCGTTATTGAGATATGTTCTTTTAAGTAAAAATTGTCACAACCCTCCTCGCTCTCCCCTACACACACAAAAAATGTCTTGTCAATCCGGCGAATATTCTCGAAATTACACACACACATTTGTAATGACGTGTCAGAGCGTTGGAAAGTGCTTTTGAAACTTCAAGGGCGTTTTTCTCAAAACTGTGTTTTTAAAGTCGGTGAGCAAGATTTCTCGGAAACGGCTGAATCGATCAGTCTCAAATTTTAACACATTGTCTTCAAGTTTATTTTTTAGGAATTAATCGAAGGTTTCTTCTCACCGATAAATATTTTCTATTTTATAAACAATTTAAAGCCTAAATATTTGTCAAATTTTTTTTTTTCGGAAGTCGCCATATTGTCAAAAATTATTATAATGCTTATTCCTTCGATCAATTACAAGATAATCCATTATATGAATGAAATATTTTTGATTTTATTCATTTTAGATGATCCAGTCCAGAGATATCGTGCTCACTGCAAGACGCCTTTTTAGAGGTGCTTCCGGAGATCAGCCATAGCGGCTTTCAAAATGATTATTTTTACAAATAAAAAATGTTGAAATACAGTTAAAAGTTACCATAATATGTGTACAAATTTTTACGTTAATAGATTTAGACGTCTTCTGAAGAAAAATTCTTGAAAAATCGATCTTATTGGGCCTCCTGACTGTATATAACCCCTTAAGGCAATATTCTAGTCTAGAGGTCTAAATTTTGCGTGTTTTTCGGGCTTGATAAAAAATGTATATATATCCTTTTTACCAACCATTTTTTAGTATTTTTATCGATGTTTCAAGAACTTGCGAACCAAAATTTTTGTAATAAAAATTAGGAAAGGTTATGAGCCTATAAATATGGCCGTGAAGGGTTGAGGCGGTTGACATGATTCCAAAGCTCACATTCATCTGAAACAGAAATAAAACCAATTTTCTTCGTCAATAAGATCGTCATTATAGCAGGTGCAAAGAGAGAATTTTTTTTCAATGACGATTGAAAAAAGTAAATTTTTCCCTCTATTTTTGTCAAAGTTAAATTTGTTTAATATGCTATAATAATTATATAATTATTTAAATATAGTACTTTAAAAAATATATATATATATATATATATATATATATATATATATATATATATATATATATATATATATATATATATTAATAATAATAATATTAATTTTGCAATGCCCGAGGTAGGGACGATAGAGGGATATATACTGAAGGTCCATAACACATTTGAAGTCAAACGGTTGGACAGGAAGAAATTTTACGTCAACCAGGTTGAAAAAAGTAGTTTCGAGAAAAATCGCATTTAAAGTTTTGACTACAATTTCAGACAACCGCAACTGCCTAAGTGGTATAATGGCATGTTATACTTTAAAATGAATTAAATGTTATACTTATAAATTAATCGGCCCTTCCTGTCCCGTAAAGTGTGCGTTCTTCGGCATCGAAATCATTATTTTCTGAAGCTCGTTCTTACCTGCGAGCAGTTCTGGCTTCCTCAGAAGCTACTGAACTTCGTAGCTCTGACCGGTCGATCCTATTCTGGTCTCATTTGGTGGCGCAAATATTGGGAATTTTGAAATTTCCTTCTGAGAACATATTCTTAAGAGTCTATACTTCAAGAAAGTACAAAAAAATGGATTTTTTCAAAATTCCAGACTAGAATACTGCCTTAAGGCGGGAGCCCGAATCAGAAGGTCCAAAAAAACGTCTTTTTTTTATTTCTCAAATCGATAGATAAACTATCCAAGAATATATTTACAAAGTTACAGAGGCTGTAAATATTTCCGAAGATACAAGGCCAAGAGCAGAGAAGCGATTGATATTTGATATCAATATTTCCTCCTATGGAACATTTTGAAGCGCGTTTTCTCCAGTTTTCATTTTCACGATTTTTACAAATCGGCGGGCGTGATAGCAAAAAAACTAAACGACCTATTGAATAAAATCAAAGTTTATTTTCTTCAGTATGCAAATTCCTCTAAGTGAATTAAAAAAGTCGTTGAAAAAGTCTTCTTAAATCATTTTTATAGCACGTTAAAGTGTTTTTTTTTAACACTTTTTTCAAACCTGAGAAAAGTTATAATTTCACGATTTTTTCAGCTTTTTCTTAATTCACCCATAAAAAATATGATAACTGAACATTTTATTGGTTTATTTGGTTCAGTCAAGAATTACGAGCTGCATTGTTTCCGCGAATTGGGGACTGAAGTGGCAAGACGCACATGGAATAGGCTAAAAAATCTGCAGTCATTTATTGTTCCATGTTGAAATTTTTTTTATACATTTCAAATATACATGACAAGTTACCTCAATGTTCACTGGGCTCACTTGTTTCTTCCCCTTCTAAAGAAATCGTGAAAAAAACGCTTTTTTGGACCTTCTAATTGAGGCTCCCGCCTTAAGGGGAAATATCATTTTCAATAATTGTATTAACATATCAAATATTTTCACAAGACCGAATCGAATTTATCACGCGTGTTAATCAGCTTAGCGCGGTATGTCAAGTTTCTACACGCATGATGGATCAATATATTTTTGTCGCGTGTTCATTCCTCTCCGTTACGTATCTCAGTCAGATCCGATTATCGAGTGACGCAGGGTGTATCCAATTAGCTACGAGCTGTGGACAAATGAATCGTGAATTCTCCCATTCCATTTCTTTCTCGCTCACTCGTTTCCTTTCTCTTTTGGTTGTTCGAGATGTCCGTACATTGTGATCTCGCCGCAGAGCAAATTTCTTTGGCCATGGCGTGACTTCGTACGGGATGTTCCCGGTGGCTATTCAGTGTCGCCGGCTCGTTTAAAGTGACACACAAAAGCGGACGTCTGACTCTTTGCTGTGGTCGCAATAACCCGCGAGTGGTAGTTCCTGTACAGCAACCATATAGAGTACCGGTTTTTTCCTTCTCGCTCTTTGACTTATTCTTTTTCTGCCCGAGGTATGCTTCGCGACATTTTTCGAAATGTAACAACGGCGTTCTAATTCTGACCACGCAGTCTTCATATTTGACTCAAAATAAGACTTTTTTCAAGAGCGGTAAAAATCGAAATTCGACCCTTAAAGGGCGAAACGGAGGTTTTAAAGTTTATATGAGACAGCATATTTTTTGGTCAGATTTGCTCGAAAGGGGGCATCCATTAATTACGTGAGGTGATTTTGGCGATTTTTCGACCCCCCCCCCCCTCTCCCCCTGGTGAGATGTCGTGAGATTTTGCTCGACCCCCTCCCCCCTCCCCTAATCTCACGTGAGATTTTTCAAAATGCATACGTTCATGAAAAATAAATTGTAGTAGAAGTAACTGCGGTTGTAGTACCATTTACTCCACCATGTAAAGTAGTAGGGAGACTCTCCCTACGTGATAAAAATTACGTGATTACTAAAATTACTAAAATTACTAAAATTACTAAAATTACGTGATATTTGCCGAAGCCCCCCTCTCCCCCACGTGAGATTGGGTGAGATTTCGCTCGGCCCCCTCCCCCCCTAAACGCCTCACGTAATTAATGGACGCCCCCAAAGTTGGTATACATTCACTCGAATACAAATAATTAAACATTTATTTCAGCAATTTCCAAAATGTAACCTTTAAGAGGGTTAAACGGGAGTGTTCAGGTTTCTATGAAAAAACCTATTCTTTGACCAGATTTACTTGAAACTTACCAAATTTATTTTATATATACCACTATACCATGTTTTCCTCGGTGTTCGGTGCGTGTAGACAGTCAAGTACACTGCAAAAACAAATGTGTTGTTTTTACACACTTTAGGTGTGTAAATAGCTGTAGACACTTTACACGTTTTAACGCGAGTGGCAAATAACGGTGTAAAAATAACACGGATAAATGCGTTCAAACAACACACTGCGTGTGTTATTTTCTTACACACGTTAAAACGTGTAAAAAGTTTCCACAGCCATTTCACACTCAAAGTGTGTAAAAACAACGTACTTATTTTTGCAGTACTGTATATACATGGGATGCGTCGGAATAATAAATGGAATAACAAAAGCTTTTTATCGTAAAAATATATGAATTTATTGAACTGAACTCAACAGTACTTATATATTACTCTGTAGTATGTATGAGAGGTGTCACTGTTTTCCTTGTCTTCGCATAGGCTAGGTCCTCATACAGCTTCACGATGACGGCCGCTTTTTGCTTGTCGGTGATGGCCACGAAACAAAAATACGTCGCTAAAGATTCAATGCAGCTATCGAGGTTTCGGAAAATAGATTCCAATTTCAGGTTCTTCCACGTGACAAACCCAAAAATGATCTCTAAATGAAACAAAAGTTAAGACCAAATGTGGTCGTCAATTAACCGGTTAATCAATCGATGTCAAATCAACTAATGAGTTTCACGTGATGCCGTAACCAAGGTGATTTTCAAAACATATGATCAATAACTCGCAATTAACACACTCAAACAGTGTTGCTTTTTTCGTGTTATTTTTGCTCGGGTGCTGCTATCATATTGTGTTGTGTAGTCCAATGTGTGTAAATATGTGTCTTGTATGTTGATTCCACACGCTTTACTAGGTGCGCAAATAAGTTTCCGGATTTTTTTGACCAATAAAAGATCAAATATTGCAAGACAAATACAAAAAATGGTTCATTCGAAGTATTGTCCCTCGCTATTGACACATTTTTGCCATCTTTGCAATTCATAAGTACCGCGACGATAAAAAGACGCGTCGTTGGACTGAAACCATTCGTCCAACCAATTTTGTACTGCATCGTAATGGGCCAAGTGTAGCCCACCCAAGCCATGCGCCATCGACCGAAACAAGTGATAGTCTGAAGGGGCCAGGTCTGGCGAATACGGCGGGTACGGTAGCAGATCCCATTTCAGTGTTTTTATGGTGTCCTGGACGATGGAACTGCGATGGCACGGAGTGTTGTCGTGCTGCAATATCACACGTTCGTGTCTCGTGTCCCATTCTGGCCGTTTTTCGAGCAATGCGTGGTTCAAATTGATTAGTTGTTGTCGGTAGCGATGCCCATTGACAGTTTCGCCCGGTTTCAGCAGCTCATAGTACACGATTCCTTTCTGGTCCCACCAAACGCAGAGCATTGTCTTTTTTTCCGAAGCGATTTGGCCGTGCCGTCGATGTTGACGCTTCGCCAAGTGAAAGCCACGATTTTCTGCGTTTGGGATTCTCGAAATATATCCACTTTTCATCATCAGTAATAATTCGATGCAGGAAACTCTTTCTGTTCTGCCGCAAAAGCAAAATTTCGGAAGTGGCTCTTCGATTTTCCATTTGTCTCTCAGTCAACTCATGATGCACCCACTTTCCTTTCTTATGAATTTTTCCCATGGCGTGCAAACGTTTCGAAATACATTGCCAAGTCACATTTAATGCCTCGGCAAGTTGATCTTCTGTTTGAGTGTCATCTTCATCCAATAACGCTTGCAGATCGGCGTCCGCAAATGTTTGCGGTCTTCCCGAGCGCTCCTTGTTCCCAGTCACAAAATCGCCACTTCTGAACCGCTCGAACCAATCCCCACACGTTGTTTTTGATGGTATATGTTCGCTGTAGACCTCCTCAAGTAGCCGACGTGCTTCAGCTGCTGTTCTTTTTTAGATTGAAGCAGACAAGCAATGCTTCCCGCAAATGCTGGTTATTTGGCACAAACTTTGACATTTTCGAGGTTAGAAAAAAGGTCGTTGTGTTGCAATATTTGTTTGTATTACGACTGGGTATTCTTAACAGATGTCCAAGCTATAAAGACACCCAATTTCAGACCTGTATGCCGACTACATGTGTCGCTAGCGCCATCCATGTGTGAAACCCGGCAACATAGTTGCGCACCAGTATGTGGGTTCGAATAAGCGTTTTATCGATGGGGACAGCTACGAAGGTGTGTAATAATTCAATGCGTAAAACTTGCACACTCCCGTGTGTAATTTTAACGCGTTACGTGTGTAATTGTAACGCATTACATGTTACCAAATGCATAAGGTGGTAGAATCAACATGGCAACGCGTGTCTAGCCTTTCTGTCATGTTATTTCTACATACTTCGAACACACGTCAAACACGCCTAGTTTTTGCAGTGTAGCCTTTATGTTGTGTTACTTCTACATACTTTGAGCACACGTCAAACACGCCTAGTTTTTGCAATGTGGTACTTTTAACTCCTTAACTGTGCATGTCACACATAGGTGAGCATAAAAAAAACATCCAAACAAACCCAAACTTTCAACCCCTGTTTCACCCCCTTAAGGGTAGAATTTCGATTTTTATCACTCTTGAAAAAAGTCTCGTTTTGCGTCAAATATGACGGCTGCGTGGTCAGAATTAGGGGCCACAGATACCGTAATATCCCCTTCATTACGAATGACACTTGAACTGTTCGTATTTTATAACTAGTCGATAAAAGATCAACCCAACAGCGCCGTGAAAATTCCTGTCTATGCGTCAAATTCCGATCGTATCGTGTACGAATGGATCGACGGATCAGACTAGAGAATTCTCGAAGCCCACGCAGTGGTATTCGTAGAAAAGCCTTCAGGGGGTGTGGAGGAATGGAAACTCGATCATCGAATGGCCCAAAGGTGGCTTTTCCCAAGGCAAAATATCGAATAGTGATCGAGCGACCCTGTGAGTTTCTGGAAATGGGAAGAATCTCAAGCTCTCCGGCGAAGCTTGAAGATTTGCGACGAGCAGCATTAAGGTTTTTGACCCTCGCAAATGGACACTCATGTATTTAGATTCTAATCACAAACGGATAACGCCGCCTACCGTTGATATACTGTTGCAGTGTTTGGTCACAGACATCACGGAACGCGGATGAGGCTAGAAATGGGGAGAAAAATAAAACGGCATCAGGGTGATCAGGGATTTTCGAAGATGGGTGGCGGAAAGGGGAGGGGAGCTTTACGCGCGATCTAAAGTGATCTATACGGGCTCCGTAGTACAGATCGGGGATTAGGCTGGATTGGATATCTCATTCGAGTTCAGTGATACGTTCTGTACATGTGTATCTGATACGGTGGTATTAGCGAATACATTTGGAGAGGTAAATTATCGAACGATTGAAGCTCGCATTAACGTTTCGTTCGTTCGTAACGGATCTTCCGATAAATTCCACAAAAGAAGCCACTGACACGATTATGGGCCAAGGATGGACACGTAATACAATTAGGGGATCAAGGGTCAAGAGCCTTCTCGAAAATTCCTCGGAATAAGAAATCTTGTAAATAGATCCAACCGAATAGTAACGAGTCTGAGTTAGAAATCGCTAAACCTGGATGGGAATTCGACAGTTCCAACTTGATAACCGAAATTTGCTTGTACTGCAGAAAATATTGTCGGTTCCATAATTTATAAAATGGAGTGTTTGGTAAAATGTTCATTTTTCGGGACTTTTTTGTATTTTGATCATTTATGCTGCAGTGATTGAAAATAGTATACGAGTCTAAGTTTTCACACGAGTTATTATCGATGAAAAGGACACGTAAAAGCGATATCGTCGAAGTGTGAAGTTTTCTATGTCGCCTCGTCTGACCATGCAATATTCACATTGATAGACTGTTGCAAAGTAGAACTCGTTGACTCCATTTCCTACATACGGTGTTAGTCATTGTTCTCTTTTGCAGCGATGTTACGTGCAAAAAGACACGCAACACGCTGCTCGTCAATTGTCTCTTGTCGCACGATTCGCAATTTTAAGGTTGTTATGGGGTTAGGTCAACAGGTTACCACCGAGTTGAATTTTTTTCTGGACGTTTATAACCTCTTTGCTGATCATCCTGTGCAGTTTGGACACGATTCTAGAAATTCCTATGCAAAGACAAAGTAAAACGGAACTTTTGTCATACATTTATTTATTTATTTATAAAATCGCAAAATTATTAAATTATTTTATTCCTCCCAGATTATAGACAGCTTGGGTACACAACTTTTCTTTCCAGCGAATTGTTTTTCGTCGGGCTGATATTTGGTGACAGCTCCTTGGGCCGATATTGAGGACCTGAGCATTATCATAAACCACGATTTACAACGTTGCCATTTCGTCTCGCGTCGATTGAGCGACATTTATAGAAAATTATTATACAAAATAGTGAAAATATTTAATATAATCACCGAATGTTCAAAAATGCATATTTTTGGAAATAGATGTAAAAAAATATTTCAAAAATGTACGTTTAATGTGATGATTATTTGATAGCTAACAGTTCGTAACAGTCAATCGGCTCCATGCATAAGCATAGGGCGCTACCCTCGTACTTCGACCCCGACGGATAGACCCCATAACAACCTTAATTGCAGTTCAAAAATATGTGTATGTTTGGTCGATCTTTTTTCAATCGCTCTACAAAGGGGAGAAACTCGAATGCTGTTGACGAGACATTTGTAGTCACGAATTTGTTCTGGGCAGATGAAGCGCTACGTGTAGAAGGGAACGAACACTCGTTTTTTTTTACCGGCTACATGTACCTTGGTGGGTCAAAAAATTGCATTCTCCAAAAATATTTTTATTCGATAGTATCACCTTTGAGCTATATTCCCTGAAAATTTAATTGAATATTCCTGAAATTGAATGAGTCTCAGCCTCTAGCAGTCTAAATACTGTTTTTACAGTCGGTGGACGTGATATCGCGGGAACCACTTGATAGATTGTTTCCAAATTTACAGGAGATCTTCATTTTTTAGTAGTTACGTAAAAATGACGACTTTTTTTCATAGATTTTTCATGCTCGACGTTCAATTCATCACTATGTAGTTTTAAAAAAATATTTAAAAAATCGACAATCGTCAATGAGTCGTATTTATAGTTAAGGCGGGATATACATTTAGACGGGAAAAAATAAGCAATTCTGAGAGATTTTAAAAACTGAGGAATAATTATTCTACATTTATCAAACTGTAGGCATACTTGAACAGTATATTTAAGTACACTGAAAAAAAAGATTCGTTCATCCATCCAAAATTCAGTTGGCTTAACAAAATTGTATCTTTAAATACGTTCAACTTGATTTTTGATTGGCATAACAAAACAGTATAGTTGGGCAGTAACCAAAGATACATTCAAACTATCTGCTTATTTAGAATGTCTGAGCAACTGTCAAAACAAAAAAAATTCGAGACAACAAAATGCATTTTGCACATTCAACGATTCTTTTTTCTCAGTGTATACAAAACAATTTATTTAAATTCATTTTTGATTAATATTGCGGAGCTGTGGCAGAGTGTTACAGCAAGATTGCCGCGGGAGTTGCGAATCCGCGAGCAGTCTAGCGTCCCGTAGACTGTGATTTGCAAAAAAATTCAAATATTATTTCAGATCGAACATGTATAGATTCTATCGGACGGTAATTAAAAAAAAAATTAAATATGAGAGTATGTCACGCAATTACAAAAAAAATCAATATTTCACGCAAAAATTCCGTAGAATTTGGATTAAAAAAGTAGTTTTTTTTCTAATTTTTTCAAAATAATTCTCATCAAGTAGAAGGTAGCAATATTATCCATCTATGTATTTATACCAAGTTTCAAATCAGTCGGCTTAATAGTCTGTGAGTAATTCCGCACGCCAATTCCGAAAATGAAGTTTTACAAAAAACGCGTTTGAAGTTTATATAGAATTTGAATTAAATTGCACTAGGTATTTGTGGTAGCTAATCACTTAATTAATCTGTTACAAAGTAAATTAATTATCAATTACAGTGGTAATTATAATTTTTGATTGTTAATGTAATGACTTTTTGCCCATCACTGCCTGTCCCAAGTTTTTCGAATTTCGCTTCGAAACCTCGGGAAAATATTCTACATATATAGTTCTATCATTTAACGAAAAAAAAAGCAAACACTTTTTTGATCGTTGTACATTAAAATATATCCCGCCTTAGCTTGAATAACCCGTTTGGTTTTTAGATTTCGTATTGACCACTTAAGGAGTTATACCTAGTTCGAAATTTCAAAAAATCGTTTTTTTTTATTGCATTTTCGGAATGTACGTATATTTGAGTATATTTTCTGAAAATTTCAAATCGATCCGGCAAACATTCTTAGAAATACACGCATGAAAAAAAAATTTAACCATGTGTAAAGGACTGTTGAAACTTTGGACGCGTTTTTCTCAAAACGGTGTTTTCAAAGTCGGTGAGCACGATTTCTCAAAAATGGCTCAACTGATCGGTCTGAAATTTCAACACAACCTTCTCAGATATATTCCTCATGTATTGATCGAAGGAATAAGATTTCCCATAATTATTTCTATTTTTCCTTACATACCCGCGATTTTGTCAAAAATCAAAATTTCGACTATTCTTTCGATCAATACGTAGATTCATCTATCCACTAATAGAATCTTTTTAGTTTTTTTTTAATTGCATATTACCCAAACCGGAGATATCGTGCTCACCGCCAGACGCCTTTTTTTTAAGGACCTCCAGGAGACCGTCTACAGGAGCAGTGCAGATCAATATTTATAAAAATTCCTATTATGAAGTTAAAAGATACCACTACATGTCTTAATACTTTTTTTATTCGTAAAATAAAATCCCTAAAAAAATCGTTAAAAAACGATTTTTAACAATCAAGTTGGAAGGTGTCCACTCCCAAACGTCGCGAAAAAAAATTTCATCATCTGCTGGCGGCCATGTTTTTGTTGTTTATCAGTATTTTTTATAGATTTTTTTAAGTCTCTCAATATATTTGAGACTTATAGTTAAACCTTTGAGTTAACGGAGACTTTGTCCTTGGAGTGCCATATTTCAGGTGTTTACATTTTATTTCTTTCAAAGGAAACGAGTAAAGCTTTTTGAGTGCGGTTTTTTCTTGCTTTTATTCATGATATACAGAACGTTAAAAATTTTTTTTTTCGAAAAAAAACCAAAATGGCGGCCGTTGCAGCTCCGCGAAAACAGGTCCTCAAATCGCGGGACGTAAACGGCTGACATCACTGCCCCCTCTTTGTTGATCTGAAACACAAATTCAAAGCATATTATCAATCTGTGACCCTTTGGTCATGGAATGACGGATGGGTTTTTCGTTTAGTACAAATTTCGGAAAATGGCGGCAATTTAAAAAAAATCGAATTTTCGCGTTTTTTTTCGCATAAAAAGATAAATAATAAATGCAAAAATGTATCTATCGAAAAAACGATCCGTCATTCCGTGAAGACGTATTTTCTGAGTATGCTCTCCAAATTTCAGGTCGATATGTAAATTACAGCGGTCAGGAGAATGTCAGCCATTTTTAAAAACGTGTTTTCGAGAAAAACGCGTTTAAAGTTTTGTAATGTGTTTACACAAATGTGTTTATAATTACCGCTAATCGGCAATGCTTGGTCCATAGAGGCGTCCCTCCTCTTGTTCTAGCTGCTTATGTTGAGCCGCTAACATCTCCCGCCGATTTCGAGAACAAAGTCTCCCTTAAGGGGTAAGGCAACAGTAGAATTTTCAAAAAATCGATGTTTTTCTCACTAAAACGGTGCTTTATATTACATCATACATTACATCATAAGAATATTACATATATATTACATCATAAGAATAAGTTACTATTCGATTTATAGCAAGAAAATTTGAGAGAGAGAGAGAGAGAGAGAGAGAGAGAGAGAGAGAGAGAGAGAGAGAGAGAGAGAGAGAGAAAGAGAGAGAGGGGAGGGAGAGAGAGAGATCTTACCACAAACAGGAGAGAAGTTCGTCCGTCCGAGAGATGAGAAAAACCGCGGCGCATACAAGGTAAAGAACACGACCTCGTAAATGTTTTTTATCCGAAGGAAGTTGCTTCTCGTGTCAGACTCGATGAACCTGTCGATCTCGCAAGCATAACGGCAGAATGGAATAATATGTTTACATCCGCCGACGTGGCAAATATTTACTTCCTCTCCGTAGTATTACATGGAAAAGTTGTTTTTCTCGTGGATATGTTTCGCCGCTTTTTTGTTGTTTTTCAATGCTCTGCCACACGACGTTATCAGATAAAAGAGGGAGGATTGTGCAACAACAATGACGATGTGCCAATAATCGCCGGCTGTTGGAACGTATCACGATGTATTGCGACGGATTGACTGATGAATGAAATATTTTTTTTTTTAATTTCCTTTCGATATCGTGTTCGAGGCACAATTTTATTGCACGAACACAAGCACACACGCGGGCATGTGTACTGTAATAGTTGCATTACGCTTTTGATCACGCTTCTGTTTTTTTCCGCGAGAGTGATTACTAGCGAGTTGCGTAATGTTTTGGCAGCCGTGGCGCCGTCCGCCTTCGTTGTACGGCCGCCACCGGATTATTGCCGCATCATCATCTCTTGGCGCGCGCGCGCTCTCTCAAACAGCGGAGCGACAGCAACAGCAGGCGTCAATCAAAGCAAAAGACCGAGGAGGCCGCCACGGATACCGACAAACGTGGCGCGAATCATATTGTTTGGAATCTCTGGATATTTTTCTACTTCTCCTGTATTGCATCGAGAATATTCGAACCGACGTATCTACTACGAGGGAAAAGTACTATCAAGCGTATACAGAGTGTCCCGCTTATCTCTGCCACCCGAAATAACTCGGTAATTATCGACGTCACGAAGAAATGTTCCAGACAAAAGTTGCACGGTGTGAAGGGGGCCATCAAATGCGACCAATTTTTTTTTTCGGTTTCCGATTCCGGCACCATATGCGCGTCCTTCCTCATCATCGAGAGCGTGTTCTACGGGCAGTTCGGACCTCTTTTGAGTGTTATTGTGCTTTGATGTCCGCTTTCGTTACACGCACACTATTCCACTAAAATAGGTGTAACTTTGTTAGTTTTTAGAATTTCAGGGTCCGGTTGGTCTTACAATATTCTTGAAAGTTCACACTACAACAATAGGCAAAAAAACGATTTTTCGAAGCTTCCAAAGAGGGAGAGCTTCCATACTTCGTTTTTGTTTTACAGGCAAAATAATAACTAATTTTTGGCCCAAAAATCACTATTTATGTCCAAACGTCCGCCATTTTGTCATAAATCGATATTTTCAAAATCGGCTATGACAAGTACTAGATTATAGTATCTAATTAAATAATCTTTTTGGGTTTTTTTTCAGATGATTTTTGAAGAAACGCCAGTGGGTACCGTATACGCAGATTTTTTTACGACGCTCCAAGGATCATACAATATCCTTGTATATTTTTGATATTTTTGAATAAAGAAAATTAAACATTATTTTGAATGTATATACTTTTAGATAATTAAAACCTCAATCCGAAGTTTCAAATAGTTTTCCTTGAAAAAATTCACAAAAATGACCTTTTTTCCGGCTCCTAGGTGTATATCTCCCCTTAAACAAATAACCAAAAAATACAAAAAAAGAAAAAAAAACATGTCCGCCGCCAGATAATGACAATTTTGCGCGACGTTCGGCGGTGGACATTCTCCAGCTGAAACGGTTCATCTGAAATCTCAAAACCAAATGGGTTATTCAAGTTAACAATAAATACGCGTCGTTGACGCTCGTCGATTTTTTAAATAATTTTTTTAAACAAAGTAGCAACGAATTTAAACTCGAACATACAATATTTATGAAACAAGTCATCATTTTTACGTAACTATTGAATAATGAAGATCGATTTAAAAAAAGTGAGATCGTCAACGACCTTTAAATGTTTCACCTCGTATTTCCTGTAAATTTGGAAATCATCCATCAAGTGGTTCTCGAGATGTCATGGCCGCCGACTTGGAAAACAGCATCGTCTGTCGGCAGCCATGTTTATGTTGTTTTTCTGTTTTTTTTTAGTGATTTTTTTACGGCTCTCCATATATGTGTAGTTGTGTTTAAAAAAATTCGCTTCTATTTCACCAATGGTTTCCCAGAAAAAAGTCACAAATTGGGCATTTTTTTGGTCTTTCGGTAGATGGAAGCCCTTTAGGAAGACTACCAATCTAGAGCCCCGGAAAAAGGTACATATCGACAGTTTTTTATGGACATCCAGTTTATAGAATAAAAATTTAGTGGCTTTTATTCTACATATCTTCGAGTATTTTAACAATTTTCGTCACAAGATTTCGAAACAAAATGTAGGCGTTGAAGCTGGATGAGGCGAGTCATATTTGTCGATAGTGTCGGCCGGCAACTTCAATCCTCCAACCATTGACATTAATTTCTTTTCCAACCTGAAAACTTTAAAAGCTGCAAATTTTTTCCGAAAACGACACATTTTGCAATTTTGTTACGGAAAACAATTATTTTTATAAACAGGTACCATTTTATTACGAAATCGTTATTTTTCGATTTTCCTACGTAGTTCGAAGGCGAATCTTACCTAGAACTCAAATTACTTTGCATTTTTATTTCAGGTAAAAAAATGGAGGAGAAACTTTTGCCGGGCTACGGGACGAAGATGACTCGCTTCATCCAGCTCCAGTGCGGCTAATTTATTGTAAAATCTCGTAAAAAAAAAATTGTGAAGAGTCTTGAAGATATGCAGAATAAAGGCTACTAAACGGAATTTCAATTCTATCGACTGGTTATCCATAAAAAAATATCGAAATTCACCTTTTTTCGAGCTCCCGACTGCTTTCGACAAATGAGGCAATTCCGAGATAAAACTCGTGCTTTTCGTCAACGGCTCACCCTTGGTACGCTATTGCTCGGACTTTTCCATTTCGTCATGACGAATCTATTGCGCGATGCGCACTTGCCGCGTTACAACTGAATTGAAGCGTCGAAGGCCATACCATATAGAATACACTTCCTCACTTATCACCTTTTGCAAACATTTCCACCAGGCTTTAATTACGCGGCCCATCGGCGCGGCGCTCAAGATTGACAACTACCGACTCGTTGAAAGATCAATATTTTTATACAAATTTTCGTGCACGAAAAGTAAAAAAGCGCTCGTTCGCAAACAATTCCGAGAACGTGGCACAGATTCGTTAGCTCTTCTGCGTTATTTCCCGGGCGTGAAGTACGGCTATAAAAAAATAACTGTGACCGAATGCATCGTAAAGATGGTGGGAAGCGGCGGTATATTCCGGGAGAGAGAGAGCACTTACTCGATTTTGTCTGGAGACTCTGACTCACCCATCCGTTTCTCATTCCCAAGATGATGCGGGGCCATCGCCCACCGACGAAGATAAGTAACAAGTACATACATATATCGCTGTCTTTCGCCTCTCAGGAGCCGAAGACGGGAAGGAAAAAAAAACGAAACCATCGAAAGAAAAAAAGGAAGGCAAAAAAGCACAAATACGTCTGTTTGCCAATGGCTGGAAGATAATGGGGGATCGTCGAACGGGGCGAAGGCTCTCAATCGTGTGCTCTCGCGCTTGGGGGTTAACACACCGACGGCTTTGGACCAAATTTTCCTCTCACAATTTAATCCTCTCCCACGTATTTCGCATCACCGCGAGGTACGAAATGGCTTTTTCTTTTCGTTGTTATTCGATGCACGCGGGTCTATAGATATATTGCAACGGATACGATTATTAGCATAATCCCTTCACTGTTGAATTAGCATAATCGTTGCACATACTCGAAGCGGATATGAAATGCTCGCGTCTTGGAACGCCTTTGAGGTGTGCAGAAGAATGAGCCGGGAAAGGAGCAAACGACCGAGCGAGAAGGAAGAAGAAGGGGGAGGGGGGAGAACGCGGGGATATTTCGTAACGAGAGCCGGAAACCGGAAAAGCCCCGCTCGAATTATATCCGACTATCCCAAACGAGATTCCGTTGATGGTTGTTCGCGTCTTCTTCGTCGTTCACGATTTGGGGTCGGCCAAACTTGAATGGCGCTTCGGTCTTCACTTCCGGTATTCGATCTCTCTCTCTCTCTCTCTCTCTCTCTCTCTCTCTCTCTCTCTCTCTCTCCCTCTCCCTCCCTCCCTCCCTCCCTCCCCCCTCTTTCTCTAGGCAGTAAATGATAAAGAAAACTACAGTGTCGAAGCTTGCATCGATTAAGGGGCTATACCAGTGTGACACTTTTAAAAAATCGATTTTTTTTGCCTTTTTCGACAGCTTTTACTTTCAAGAATATTATTTTAATTTATATCATTTAAACCAGGAATTATCCGATTGACTTGAAATTTGAACCGACTACTGAGAACAAAACGACCATTTCATAGGCAAGAAAACAGACTGTTTTTCATAACTACGCCATTTTGTTAGATTTTGATATTTTTCGAAAATCCTACGTCATTGTACAAGAAATACCTTCCAGTTTAACGACATTTTTTTCTTTTTTCGTTTCAAGCTACTCAATCGGCTGGAATCATGTCAGCAGTGGAGGAACTTTTTTTCGGCACCTCCGAAGGCAGCGCATAAGTCGCTTGGATCTCAATATTTTTCTATGAAAAAATTATGTAATATAGGTCAAATATAGCCATATACATTCGTAATTTTCCGAAGAATTTAATCGAGTACCTTTCTTCCAAATTTTTTTCGCAAATCACCCAAATTTTCAGCGTTCCCACCCATGGAAATTTATGTATGTAAAATATATGCAGACAGTATATGCTACATATATATATATCGGTCGCATATATAGTGACGAAAAATATAATAATACGTATATATTCAGTATATATGCACCAAATATATGACGCATATATGACCCATATATTTTCGATATATTTTTCTGACCAAAAAATATATGCTACGTATAAACACTATATATGATGCATATATGAGGCATATACGACGCATATATTTTCGATATATTTTCTATCTATTTTTTTGTCGGAAAAATATATCAAAAATGTATGCGTCATATATGACTCATATATGTGTCATTTATGCGTCATATATGACGCATACATTTTTGATACATATTCCTGACAAGAAGTATATTCTGTGTATAAACACTATTACAGTTAAACTTCATAAAACTTAAAACTTAAACTTAAAAAAACTTAACTTACAGTTAAAGTACACTACTACATATAAACACTATATAAAAATATGCTACGCATATTTGTATATATGTGGCATATATGTACCATTTATGCAGTATATATGTGGTATATATGCAGTGTGTATGCAGCATATATGCTAAATATATGTGGTATATATGCAGGGTAAATGCTACATATATCATTGATATATGATACATTGATATACAGTAATACCACGCATATACATCTCATATATAAAAATGTTACGAAAATTAAAATTTGGCACACATATGCAACATGTATTTTCAATATATGGCATACATTCCACATATATTACGATTATTAATAAAATAAATTTGCAGTATATTTTTGGTATATAAATTTCCATGGGGGTCACCCTGGTATAGCCCCTTATGTGCAACGAAAATCCTTCATTTTTTTGTATTTTTTCCTTAACTGAACTATCTTTTAGCAGTTCTAGGTTATGAATCCCCAATAAGAAACTTCAAAAACAGTTCAGTGATATTTGTACCCTAAGAGTGTCAAAAAGTTGGGCAAAAAAAAAAATTTCGTCGCATTCTAACGATGCAAACTTCAATACCATCACAAGCTGATGAAATTAATCGGTACAGCTGACTAGTCAATAAATTGCCTGTATCAGGCGTGTGTCGTTGAGTAAAGAGAAAAAGATGAATCGAAAAAGACGGCGATCTTCCGAAGGAACGTTGACAAAATTCGCTCGGTTCCTTTTACTCACACGGTCCAGCCCATACATACGGTAGCTTTTTGACAGCGCTTTCTCCGTCCTGCAGCGTACCCTCGCGGCTTGGAAAATGGGTTGCATACGACGATGGCGACGATGCAATTCCGTTATTGGCAAACAGCCCACCGGAAGTCGATTTGCTTCAGCGGTATGACACGTCCGGCCATGCCCCCCCCCCCCTCCCTCACCTCGCTCACTCAATCTTCTTTTTGTCTCTTTATTCCTGGCATGGTCATGAATAAAGAAGGAATCGACAATTTAACACACGTTCGCTAAAACGTATTGCCGAAAAATATCTTTCCTTTCTTTCGAGATGTCTAATCCAAATGCTAACAGCTTCCGCGACAAATGTTTTCATGTTTCCACAGTTCGTACGATTTTTATAATCTTCCAACGCTCGTGTTTCAACGCACACAGGTTGGCCTGATTTTTTCCCCAAACAATTTCTACAGTACCGCGCATCGCGAGACTATTCGTGAGCACGATGTTGCGCCGCATATTTGTTTTCATTGCAACAAGCTGCCCTTACATCCACGATGAATGGAGGACGAGAGGGGAAAAAAAAAAACGAAAAGAATGGAGGGAAATAAACATGTTACGCGGTGCAACGCACGCGAGCGTGCATGAAGTCGGATGCACGGATCGCGAGTACAACTTGAGGAAGTCGCCCGCGTACGCGAGCTCACGGCATCCGGCGTACGCACGCTAATTGATAAAGAACGCAATAGCCTCGCAAGATGCGCATAAACATGCATATGTATTCTTTTCGTCCACCGTGTACGTAATGAAGTACCATTGCGCTCGACATTATACAATGATATACGCAAAATACATTGTTCGTTTGAATTACGATGCAATTGACGTGGACAATGTTGAAAAGTAAGTATATAGCGCGGAGAAGAAATACAGGGGTACGGCAGTCGGTACTCCCTCATTAGGCTCGTCTATCTAAAGGACAAGTGTAGGGAAATTCATCGTTGGCAACGGCCGTCGCCGGTTTTCGTATTATACGATAAATACGAAAAGAAAAAATTAACATACGATTCTCTACGGATGAATTTTTGAGTAGAAAATCGGGCACTACACGGACGAGAATTTCGAGTTACTTATGAGTGCAATCGCGTTACCGAATTTTCTCTAGCCGCTGAATATATAAATCCTATCGTGCGCGACAGGGTGCAAGTCATCGAAGATGCGCAGCAATATCTCGGAAAGTTCGCGTCACGAATATACTCCGGGGCCGGAAGTACGGCGCCGATGGGAATGCAAGCCAAATATTCTGGGTGCGTCGGTCGCTCTCCGGGAGATTAACGGATGAGAGAGAATGAAACAAGAAAAGAAAAGAATTGAACAGCCAGGGAGAGAGGGAGAGGGAGAGGGAGAGGGAGAGGGAGAGGGAGAGAGAGAGAGAGAGAGAGAGAAAGAGAGGCGAAGATAGAGGGAAGGAGAGATACAGGAAGGCAGGGAGAGGCAATGTCTGAGGGAGGATCGGCGAAAAGGGGAGAAGCATTAAAAAGCAATGAGAAGCGAAGAAAGATCCGTTGCGCATTATCAAGGAGTGAGTCAGCGGAAGTGCGGATTTCATCTTGCTCAACATGTCTTTTTTTCCTGTCTCTGCATATGCATATACTAAGTACCTTACATATAAAACATTCTAAATCGTTCATGGTACGCATCATTAAATACAAAAAGATATGCATACCTGAATCTCGCATACCAAAGATCTAATCGTCAATAAAGTAATGCAATTGGCGAACAATTATTGGACACTAACGACGCAATACGTTGCGCCCAAACGACTGGAATTTGATGGACATTCATTGATAACGTTCATCCATTGGGTAGTAGCCTGGTCTAGAAATTTTACAAAATCGATTTTTTTTTTAATTTTATTATTCCTTAGACGTTTCTTAAGGCGCTCGTGAAAACCGTTTATCGATATTTCAAAAATTAGCAGACCCGTGCGGAAATTGAGTTGGGGCTGTGATCGGGCCCCAATAATATTCCCCTAACTTTATTCGGGCCCTCATCTGGAAACCACATGAGGGCCGTTAGCGGCCGGTCACACTTTGTCAACAAGGGCCATTAAAGGCGCAACGACCGGGGCCTTATAAGTTGCCTCAATGGCGCCTCATCAAAACCATTTTAGCGCCCTGAAAATGCCTCAACGACGCCTCATCGTAACCATTTCAGCGCCATAAAATATCCGTATCAGTGGATATACGTGTATGTTAAATGCGTCAGGGTATATCTGTATTTGTTTTTATGTAATTGTTCACGTGCATAGGTGTGGAAGTGAGTACATGTCTATGTATGTGTGCACGCCTAGAAATGTGATTGCGTATTTGCATGTAAGCCTTTATGACAAACTGCCATGACAAAATTAATATTAAAAATAATCCATTCTAAGGAATGGATGTGTAGTAGAAATAAAAAAAATATATGGGTCTACTGAATCACTAGAATCTATTTCCATTGAGGGAAAGATCTGGAAAACAAAGACCAATTTATTTACTTATCCTACAGTCAGATAATGTTTATGAATGGGAAATATCAGCGAAGTCTTCAGAAGAAATAATTTCCCCTATGATGAGTATTGAGCGGAAATTAGTTGCTATAAAAATGTCGAGAAAACCGGTTGGGACTGTTCACACTTATGCGTTAGCATTTCTCCATGTATAAGTGAAACCACGAGTAATTGTTTGTATCTATGTAAAAGGTTTCTTTAATTTGATAAATAAATACTGTTTGATGTTTGTCTGCATATTTGTGTTCTTCGTTGATTTTTTATTTGCTAATGCCCTTACGCTTTTTCCCAATTTGTGTTCGATAATATTATTTGATCGATGTATATAATCGATTTGAATAATTGAAATACCATCAACCATGTAGCCTAAGCTATTTATACTGGTTTATCGCTATAATAGTCAGATCTGGGCCTATTGTGGAAATCCCTACTTGTTTATCCCTATACTGGCCAAGTCTGGGCCTATTGTGGAAATCCCTACAGGTTTATCCCTATAATGGCCAAGTCGGGTCCTATTGTGCAAATCCCTACAGGTTTATCCTCATAATGGCCAAGTCGGGGCCTTTTGTGGAAATCCCTACAAGTTTATCCCGATAATGGCCAAGTCTGGGCCCATTGTGGAAATCCCTACTAGGGAAAGCACTAGGGAAGCCCTGAAAGGCCCTTATTTTTATTAGGGATGCCCTATCAGTTTTCCGCACGGGAGTAGATTAAGGATGAAGCAAAATCTTATTGGTGATAATCGTATTTGCAGCTTTAAACGCGTTTTTCTCAAAACTGTATTTTTCACACTGGTGACCACGATGTCTCGAAATCTATCGAGCGAATTCCTTTGAAATTGGAATGACTTATTCAGTACTCATGTAGACACTTTACAAACTAGGGTAATTCTGATTCATCAAGCCGTTTTTTCCTGTTGAGCTAGTCGTGAAAAAAAACACCAAAATTCATAAAAAATGTCGAGCAAGATGGCAAAAATATACCTTTCAATACTTTTTAATAATCCTGGTACAAAAATCAGTTCATACTTCACAGATTAAAATGCCGTTTGGTGTTTTTGTTTCAGATAAGCAGAACGCCGGCAATCGTGGTCAGCGCAAAAAACTTTTTTTGAAGATGAGTGGCTAAGTTGCCTTGTATTTCAGCAATGAGCGACGACTTCGGGCTGAAAAAATTGTAAAGTGTGCTCAAAATATAAATAAATATGTGGTAAAAAATTCGCAGGTGTATGTTTATTTAGTTCACCAAAAAAAATCCCAAAAAAGCGAAAAAAGAGCCTTCACACGGGATGATTGACGTAAGGAATTTCTTTCGCGCAGAGCCGTATCTTATGGGGGCATAAGGAAAGCCCTTCTGAATCATTGGTAAATGACAATGGCGCTCAATAAAAATAAGTCACAGTCAATAATTATGCCCAACGATAAACTGGAATATGAAATTTCGCGCAAATTTATTAGATTTAGACATTTTTCCATTTTCTCGAAAAGGTCGCGGCTATGAGACTTATTCTGCTAGTCACATTTTTCTAAGTATTATCATTAATGATTTTTTTTAACATTCGGTGACCCTTGGTTTTTAGTGTCGTTACGGAATCTTTAGAACTTTTACACGCGTCAGCAGTTTATATTAGGCACCTAGAGTTATTAAGGGGTAACTGTGTAACTGTGTAAACTGTGTAAACTGAGATTGAAACTTTAAACGAGTTTTTCTCAAAATGGCATTTCTGAAGTCGGTGACCAAGATTACTCGAACACTAATGAACCGATCTTCTTGAAATTTTGCAGGCTTATTTAATACATAAAAATGTAGTCTTTAATCGTTCGATTTTTTTTTTCGAAAATAATGGCCGTTTTGTAGCCAAAAACGGCCGTTTTTTTCGTTAAAATCGAACCATTCACTTTGACTGTCCGCCATTTTGTGAAAAATGAATATTTTTTAAAATCCTTCGATTAAAGACTAGTTTATACTTATATTTGACTAAATCCATCCGCATTTTTTTTTCAGATGATCCACTTCGCCGCAATGTTGGTCACCGCAAACCGTGTATATAAAAACATGATTTCATTGACGGCCATTTGCCACTAAACAATGTAATATTTTTCAATAAAAAAATTACTGAAAGTTCTTCAAGATGTGTTCTTTAAGATGGTATATTGGTCGATTAAAAAAGTTTTGTAGTTTTCTTTTAAAAAATTCATGAAAAAGGCCTTTTTTGCCCTACAAGTGGGGATAACGCCGTAAGTGTATACATTAATTGATATCAATGTGGCCGTAATTTCTTGTTAAAAGTTCGGCAACTTGGCGTGCAATTTTACCAGTATATTGGGATGTACTGCTTTATTATAGACGAAAATCAGTCAATTCTTAAATATTCGGGTTCGTGAAAGGAATACCTCAAGCCTAACGTGAGGCTACTTTAATGCTAGAAGTGCTACTATGAAACTCAAAGAGTCACTCAAATCAACCTTTGTAGTATAGGCAGAAGATAGGCATGTAGGTTGTAATTTCAATTCCATGTGTAGGGGAAATAATTTCTTCCAAATCAATCATTTCAGGTCAGGGAATGACGAATTACGATACAAAATAATTGAGGTAGAACTCTGAACTAAGTATTCTAATTTATTTTGGACTTATTCAATATTCTATGCATTTAGTAGACGGGCTGTGATGTCTGGTATGTCATCAGTGTATGTCTGTATACATGATAGCGTGTATGTGTGTGCCGGTATATGCCTGGCACTCAAGAATAGTGTATCGACATCCTACTTAGCGCCCAAAAGTGGAGAAAAGGGAAACTTGTTCCCGTTTTAGACATTAAGTACGAGTTCATCTCCTATCAAGCTCGAAGCCATACCTTACTACCTTAATCGCGCACCACTGTAAAGAGGAGGGTCAAAATAGGCTGGAAATTTCGACTCGGGAACCCTAGGAGTGAATCTATCAGTGGTCGAGTTGATCGATAAGTGTCGCAATCACAATGATCGAATAGAGTTTCCTCATGTCGCACCATGCCTCATTTCGATCGACTTGATCACGGAGGAAACGCGTCCAGGAAGGTGGAAAAATCTATTTGTATGTTCTTGTAACGGAGAATTGTCAGAATTTCATCTACTCGAAGCTATCGGTAGATTCAGTACAGATGGTAAATTCGGTCAAGGGTTCATCGTTTACGATACGATATATGTGTCACGGTATGTCTGTTCCAGTTTACGGTTTTCAAAGACGTATACAGGGTGTCCCAGAACTGAATGCGTTCCCTGAAATGGGGGGGTTGAGTGTGAAATTCTGAGTCGATTGATATAAGCATGTGTGGGTCGCAGATCAACCCCTGAATTATTGTTAATTTTCAAAGACGGGCCAATCAGGTGCGCCCGATGAGCCAGCGTACGTCGGTGAGCGTTACGCGCGTTCAGTGGTGCCTGGCGGGAGCACCGCACCCACATGGCACCTGATTGGCCCGCCTTTGCAAATTAATAATAATTCAGGGGTTGATCTGAGACCCACACATGCTTAAATAAATCGACTCAGAATTTCACCCCCAACCCCTCTCTTCAAGGAACGCATTCAGCTCTGGCACACCCTGTATATAAGCCTATCAAACGTACCGGCAACTCCACTGCATCGTAGTATAGACAGCGTTCCATATTTCGTACGTACTTTCATTTCTCGATCATCTACATTTTTTCAGTGCTTCCGCAACTTCGCGAAGACTCTCCTGCAATGCACACGAACAATGTTTATCGTATTAGCATACAATAAAACACATCGCTCGTGATACCTCTTGCACCAATGAACACAGAACAATGTCGCTTTTTACGTTCCCTGTTCTTTTTGCTTTGTGACTTACAAGACATAGCTCGGTCGCTTATTGTTAAAAAAACACTCTTGAGAACAAGTTCGAGGACGTTGGATTGTTGACTATTTTTAGATAGCCGTTTATCCATACGGAAGGTCACGACGACAATCGTTGCGAGGTACGAGATCATTGAAAATTTGGTATATGGGGCAGAAAACAGCATGTTTGAACGACCCAAAGATTTATTATTTTCATGGCAGGAACAGGTACTTCTGGCTGTTGAGTCACACGCAGATTGGGCGAACGAACAACAGACGCGCACGTATAACGTGCCGAGAAGATCGAG
The DNA here is from genome assembly GCA_963210295.1 of Ophion ellenae. NCBI lineage: Eukaryota > Metazoa > Arthropoda > Insecta > Hymenoptera > Ichneumonidae > Ophion > Ophion ellenae. The sequence continues at coordinate 28,510,123 of OY723389.1, read as the reverse complement.
AGTAAATGCATACGTGCAGCTGTCTATGTGTGGGTGCATGCGCTACATATGTTATCATCCAGACTCGACAAAACAAAGCTGCACTATATTTTTCTCTCGCATCCGTGACACAGTCTCCAAACGACGTTGCACGCGTGACAAAAGTATATACACCTAGTGCACCATGTTGCTCCATTGCACTTTCACTAGTGCAATGTCCCACTTTGACATATGTGTACACGGACACATATGCGCATGGGGAAGGGGAGAAGGGAGTGCTATAGAAAACTCACTCGGTTATACCTATATACGAATTACAACGAGGGCTCGTAGTATTTCCACGTCGCAAATACTTTTTTCTCCGATCTATTCTTCGCCGTCTCGCTCATCGTGTTTACCGCCTTCGGCCCCACTCTCGTTTACCTTATTATCGGGATATTTTCAGTTTGTTAACGGACCGAGATCAAGCCACTTTTATGCAAGATGGAGTAGGGGAGTGAGAGAATTAGAGGACGAAAAATAAAAGGATCATCTTGTATTTGCACATTGTAGTATATATATCGGTCGCAAAATAACATTGGCCGGATTAACTAAGGTTTTCATTCGTATTATTAGGATAATTGTGTACACTCTTAAGGCGGGACACCACTGTGATGGGTAAAAGAAATCGATTTTTTTCAATTTTCTCAAAGAATACGTATTCAAGAATGTGTGAAAAAACATCAAGTTGAAATATTACAAATTTACCAAGTTACAGACGATTTAGTGAGAGCAGGTAGCGCAACGATTTGTGTATACTGAAACTTTCAATCGCGTTTTTTCTCCAAACGACTTTTCTCGACCAGGCCGGAATCCGAAGTATAGCTATAATTATCCAATTATCAGTTAAAACAAAAACAAAATTTTCACAATTGCTGTAGCTATCGTTATACATAGTCGTCTTTTTAAATCTAGGATTGTCTTACCCCCGAATATAAGTAAAAATTTCGCTAAAATTGCACTTATTTTACAACGAAAACTACATTTATATAGATTATAAAACTTTTTTGTCTTTCAGACCAACCATTCCCAAGTTACCGGGTCGGCCGTTGGAGCAGATTTTTTATACAGAAGCTCCATTATGCCTCGATAACGTTGTTGATTTTGAATTTTTTGAATAAAAAAATGTACACGAAATAAGTTCAATGTATGCTTAATAACATACCCGTTTTCGAATTCCAAATAAATAATCTAGCAGACAATTTTTTTTTATTCAACTACCTTTTTCGACCCGCCATAGTGATGTCCTCCCTTGACACCCACGTATCTCTTTCGTTTTTTTCTTCCTGTATAATACACATGCACACATATGTGTGTGTATACTTGTCTAAAATACACACGTACGTGGGACACTTATGCACATCGATGTAAGGGTGTACACATGCATATATCATACATTTATCTACCACTATCTTCTGTCGTCATTCTACGGCAACCCGGATGTTATTTATAAATGTCTCCGAGTCGTACGCAGCGAGACCCGGTTTAACGCGACGGTAACCGGTGTATATATATATATATATATATATATATATATATATATATATATAGGAGTGCTCGAAATTTCAATGTTTCGGTACGCGTTTGCAACGCGTATGCCTTAAACCAATAACCGTGGCAGCTTGACATTTTTATTTTGCTTCGGTCCAGTTATTTTTCGTTCAACTGTACTTTGCGCCATGACCCATATACGAATGTATATTGTATTCAATCACTCTCGACACACATCAAAGTCTTTAGATTCTTTTTTTGCTTCGAACATTTCGACAACTCCAACAATGGACTTCGGAAGAGCCTTGAATTTTTGAAAAAAAAAAAAAACATTTTGCGTTTGAGCCCATGTACAATTGTGCAAAAAACTTTCAGAGTCGTATCGGAAGTCGCATTTCGGAATATCCTTTTGTTCCTTCCACTCGAAAAATGTGCAATGCAGATCACTGCATTTACAAATAACGGCTGAGTCCATCAATTAGCAATTGAAATGAGATACTTTTGGACACTCATTAATATCGTCCAATTCTTCAACGTTTGTTTAAATCTGTGTCAACTCGATGGATTTTTTAAATGTTTATTCATTGTCGATGACTGTTTTCTTTACCCCCGATGAGCGCACCGAACGCGTCTCTTTGTTGACTCGAGAGACTTTGGATCCGCGTATTATGCAATTTGTTGTCGTGTTAAGCTGGCGCTTTCCATGCTGCCACAAACAGGCACACATTTTACTCTGGGTGGTGCGCTCATTGCCCGCCACAGAAAGTTGCTTCGTAAGACGTACCTTGACCCGTTTGCTTGCGGCGTATACGGTACACCTGCACACAGTGTTTATACGGCATATACACCGGATCACCACACTTATACCGAGCTGGAGATTCGAGAGTACACGAATAAAGGAACGAGAGAGAGAGAGTGAGAGAGAGAGAGAGAGAGAGAGAGAGAAATAACACATCTGGTGTCTGCACTTTGGCCGATGATCCTCATTACCCCAAGTTTTCCCATTTTCGTATAAAATTCCCCAACTTTCCCGAATTCGTATAAAATATATATTTTCGTAAAATACCGAAGTCAGTTTTGTTGACAGTTTGTTCTCCAGCTATTCTTTCAAATATTTATTTCAACCACTGCTGCTCGAAAACAATTCGTCCGAAATGAAAAACTCAAACGCATTTCGTTTTTGCATGAAATTATCTAGTGCTTGAACGAAGGATTCAGTGAAATATTGATTTTTGCAAAGATGGCTGCACTCCAAAGTGAAAGTATTGATTCTTGGTGAAAAAACGCTCTATTTTCGTTGATAAAAAAAACCATGCATCGAAAAGGAAATTCTTTCGTTCAAGCACTGATTTTTTATGTGTAAAGGAAAACTTGTAAAATTTGACGTTTATTGGTGCAGTGATTTTTTATATATCGCGGTCAGCAATTTTGAAAAAGTCATTTTTCTCCCTCAATTTTTCCGAAATCGAAAACCCGACTTGAGGTTTTGAGAGAATATTTTTTGTATGTCATATTTTGCGAATCCGTCAAAAACCACAAAACGATATTTTCGAAAACTTCCACTAGATGTGAGCCCTTAAGGTACAACAAGCGCGCGATCTTGTTTTCTATAGATTTTGTTTGGGTTTCCACAGAATAATTTTCCGTAAAAAATACTTGTCCCCAATAATAAAAAGACATATGGTAACACCGCATCGTTTCACCTATCCAATGTCGAAGGTTGCGCGGCATATTTAAAATAATACTGCAACACAAATTTTTATTTGGAAGTCATTTTCAATCGAACTAAGTTTTCCATTAGTTACGAATTAACCAACACTAATTTGTCAATGAAGATAACATAAACAATATAAAATATCAATATTTATAACACAAATATTTTTTTTATGATAAAAGTTTTTAACCTTAGAAACACGATAATTTTTTTTCTCGAAATATTGTACAACACTGTTCTGCGGTTTTGCGGTCTTCTTATTATAGAGGACAAATATTTTTTACAGATAATTATTCTGTCTTTCCTGAAAGTTTCTAGAAAAACTGAATAGTAAAGGCAATCCAAACTTTTTTCACCCTTTCCCTAACTAGTTTGCCACTAAACATAATTTTTTTCAAAATTTATAAACCCAATAGAATGGCAGAACGAATGATGTGACCTGACTTTCGGTCAGTGCAGACCCTGCAGTGTTAAAAGTTGCAATTTGAAAATCCATTATCTCCCAATCTAAATAGTCGACGGTTCTGAAATTTCGCTCAAATATGCATAATCATATGAACAATGTTTGGTTAAAATTTGAACAAAATCTATAGAAATCAAGAACGCTCGCTCGTTCCTACCTTAAGCAAACGGTGTAGAAAACGGTAACTGAACAAACAAAAAACCAGATCGAAAAACATATAAATTCAATATAAAACACTCGTCAACAGACTTATTGAATTTATGCGTTTCGTAAACGAATTGTGTTCCTATGTATATAGTTGTCCTCTGTGAGTGAATTCACGTGACAAATCATCGCTACTTATTCGTCGATGTACATCACGCTATAAATATATATATATATCCATTGCGCATGTGCCATTCTATCTATATACACATCAGCGTACATGCGCAGAAGGATGTTGTTATGTTTCTTGTAATTTTATCATTAGGACGCCATCACTCAAATGCTCAATTTTCATTGAAGGGATAGAAACATAGATGTATATACGCACACTCGCATAGCATATACCTTTTGCCACATTGGAAGAACAACGTGAAGAGCTCTCCCGAGAGATGACTATCTCTTTGATGTACGTCCCATGATGTCACACTGGGAGAGGCGGGGAATGGGTGAACAAGTACGAGGGCTATATATACGGGTAGAACACTCGTCCGTACGTCCAGCACATTTCTGCTTTTGCTTTACTTCTTTTTTTGCCTACGCTCTCGCGTACATGTGTTCGGTGTACTTTGCCTAGCACGTCCTGGCACGGCCCGACCGCCCAACTCGAGCGTTGGGGACAATCAGTGATAGTACTTTATTATGTACCGTTAGTGAAACGCGCAGTAAAGAATGCACATATGTCCCGAGTCGTTTTCAGCACCGACTTGAATAATTTGTGGATCGTAGAATATTTTTGGCAGCGAACCTACCGATGGGCGAAGCCTTAAGGGGGTTTCAGCTTAACCTTGCAATTTCATAAATTCGACTGTTTGATTGCATAGTTTATTCATTCATAGCCTAGGACCTTAAGGGAGACTTTGTCCTTGAAGTTAGCGGGAGATGTTAGCGGCTCAACATGAGCAGCTAGAAGAGGAGGAGGGATGCCTCTATAGACCAGGCATTGCCGATTAGCGGTAATTATAAACACATTTGTGTAAACACATTACGAAACTTTAAACGCGTTTTTCTCGAAAACACGTTTTTAAAAATGGCTGACATTCTCCTGACCGCTGTAATTAACATATCGACCTGAAATTTGGAGAGCATGCTCAGAAAATATGTCTTCGCGGAATGACGGATCGTTTTTTCGATAAATACATTTTTGAATTTATTATTTATCTTTTTATGCAAAAAAAACGCGAAAATTCGATTTTTTTTAAAATTGCTGCCATTTTCCGAAATTTGTACTAAACGAAAAACCCATCCGTCATTCCATGACCAAAGGGTCACAGATTGATAATATGCTTTGAATTTGTGTTTCAGATCAACAAAGAGGGGGCAGTGATGTCAGCCGTTTACCTCCCGCGATTTATGGACCTGTTTTCGCGGAGCTGCAACGGCCGCCATTTTGGTTTTTTAACGTTCTGTATATCATGAATAAAAGCAAGACAAAAACCGCATTCAAAAAGCTTTACTCGTTTGCTTTAAAAAAAAATGTAAACACCTGAAATATGGCACTCCAAGGACAAAGTCTCCGTTAACTTTAATTTGCATGAATAATTTTGTTATGATGATTGCTGTGAGGTCTCAGATCGCCCACTGCGTTGCAGCGAACCTAAGGTATACCCTTTTTTATTTTGCGTTTTTCTCAATACTATGCTTTATAAAACGGTGTAAGCCGCATCTCAAAATATATTCGTCCGATTTACTTCGAATTCGGACGGACGATGCAGCCCTCATATTTGACAGAAAATGAGATTTTTCAAGGCTGGTAAAAATCGAAATTCGACCCTTAAGGGTCGAAACAGGGGTTGTAAACTTTGTATGAGACAACATATTTTTGTTGTTATATTTGCTTGAAACTTGTCGTAAATACTCTACAATACAAATAATTGAACACGTATTGCATTATTTCCTAAAATTCGACCCTTAAGGGGGTGAAACGGGGGTTCAAAGGTTATGTGAGACAACATATTTTTTGGTCAGATTTGCTTGAAACTTGTTATAAATACACTCCAATAGAAATAATTAAACACGTGTTGGTTGGGTTGGCATAAATAGACCAAACAATTCCAAACGAACCCGAACAAATACACGTTTAATTATTTGTATTGGAGTGTATTTATACCAAGGTTCAAGCAAATCTGACTAAAAAATGTTTTTTCATAAAAACTTTTAAACCCCTGTTTCACCCCCTTAAGGGTCGAATTTCGATTTTTACCACTCTTGAGAAACTTATTTTGAGTCAAATATGAATTTTGCATGGTCAGAATTGGGGGCCACAGATATCGCAATACTGCCGGACAAGGCATAGTTTATGATATTTTCTATTGTACCACCTAATGATTAATGGATATGTGTATCCATTTGTCAATAAAAAATTATTAAAGTAGTTTTTTCGGTCGCAAATCGAACTTTTTTTCTACAGGATGCCATTTTCGTCATTTTCAAAATCTCGAAAATGTATCCGGTCAACGGAAATTTTGTTGTTATACTGAAAGTTTATTTTTTGCTTTTCATGTTGGATCAGCTTGGTTGCCAAAACCACCTACACCAATTAGCCACGCAGCAATAACGGCTCTTTGTTAAAATCATAATAATTTTATTGTTTATCAATGTTGTCCAATAAAAACTCACGCTTAGCAAGCTTAGCAAGTGCGTATCAATTGCGTGTAAGCTCACAATACTCTGATCAGAAAAAAATTCAAAAACGACCTGTTTTTTGGGCCCTAAGCTCGATGAGATCCGTTAAGGAGTTTCGGGACAATTGACAAAATATTACCATTTGATTAAAATTTATATAGTAAATTCTTCGTCCTTTACTGAATGAACCCTCCAAGTTTTAAAACGATCGTTGACACCGTTTCTATAACATTTGGACTTGTATAAACACTTTTCAACATAGGGAGATGCCTACGCTTATCGCTGAATGGCAGTTTTACGCATGAAAAAGTGTGAAAAAATGTTTAATTATGCAAAACCGTCTAATGACTCAGTACATTATGACAATTGTGTCATCGGTGTCATAATGTACTCCTTATGTTATCTGATCATACACTGGGCAAAAAAACCAATTGAATCAAAAAAATATATTGGTTGATCCAAATAAATGTGCTGCTGCGGAGTGCCACCGATATATGAGATTGTTTCAATACTATAAAATATTGGAAAATGTCATTGATTTAAATAACATATTATTTTATTTGAGAAAGCTCTTCTGTTCTCTGAATATCTACATTATCCTTTAAATAAAATTCTATTCTATTGAAATCATTCTATATACAATCCGTAGATGTATTGGATGAAATAATTAAGCTACAAACATTTTTTATTTCGTACAAAAGTATAATCCATAAAATTAATTATTTCTTTACTACATCAAAACGAATATGTAATGCGACGTAAGTTTTTCAATTTGTTTTAAATCTTAAATAAAAAGTGAGCATTAGAATGATCATCCACGATAATAGTGGGAGAGAATATCAGATATCCAATGGAATATCCATGGAGAGAATATGTCAGATATTCAATTGATTAGAACAGATATTACACTTTGATCTTAGCCACAGGCCAAGAACCTATACTCTTTAGAGTTTCTCCAGCGTTTAAGTAGATTTTCGGTTCGCGCTACGCTTACGAGAAACGAGCGCGCGTGCGGCCTCTAGCGGTTACTCCGAGAACTACGGGTTTCCTCACACCTATAATTTCGGTGGCGCTCGGCCATGATTTGGTTCAATTTTTTCAACCAAATGTGCAAGAAACAAATTTTACTTTCGCATAATTTTTTAACCAATTCAGACATTTGCTTAATATTTTTCGATCAAAATAAAATATTAATATTTTAACGAATAACGTACATAAAATCAATATCGGATATGGTGAAAACAATAAAATAACATATTTACTCAATAGAAATTTTATTTGAATCAAACGAGCGAAATTCAATTTTTCTTGTGTACTCGAATCAACAATATTCATCTTACGAATTGAAACGCTTTTTCGTTCGTTGCAGAAATTGCATTCAAAACTATATAATTTGTACGCGATAATTTTTTTTAGATAGTTTCAATAATATATTGTCCTCGGCCAACAATATATCTTGTGGATGAAAAAAACTTTCAATTTTATCATGTCATTGAAGTCAATAGCGTTTTGCTTGGACTAATAAATCCGATTATTTACACCAACAATTTTACAATTGAATCAACGAAATTTCATTCCATAACACCGATGACATTGGATCAATGATTTTTTTTTCTCAGTGTAGGCATTTCCCTATGTTAAAAAGTGTTTTTCAATTGTAAATTTTATACAAACGGTGTGGACGATCGATTAAAAATTTAGAGAGTGTATAAATTCGAAGCACTTCGTCATTTGTCCCGAAACTCTATAAATAGAAGAACGAATTACGACTTGATATTGCGGTTGTTCAGTTTCGTTTATTCACGAAGCCATTCGAATATGCCAGCTCCGGAGACAAGTATTGCACCAAATGTAAACAAAAATAGACTAAGTGATGAGGTACGAGTCGGCTTCCGAAACATCCGGTCATTTGATCATAAATTTTCGTGTTACAGTTTTCCTATTTGCGTATGTATCGGTGTAAAACAAAGTTGAGTACTTTGGGGTGGCGTTTTCGGTGTCATAAAACTAAGGAGGTTCCTGGATACGTCGTGTGCGTTACAGTATTGGTTACGGGACGATATTAAAGTACATTTAGTCAAAGGGAGCGAGAGGCAATACAACCAGGCGAGCGAATCGGGGAGAAAAATCAACATTGGGGAACCCAACGACGACACAGAACGATGTTACGTTGCACGCGTTTTTCCAATGTGTACGTGACCACGTGCGTTGGCCCCCACACTAAATGCAAATTATGGCATGGATGTACGTGCCGTGAAAACTGTGCCACGTGCCGCACAGCTGAATATTATGTATTCACACACACATATATATATATATATATATATATATATATATATATATATATATATATATATATATATATATATATATTCCCCACACATAGAAAACCCATGCATCATTATAGATATTCCCCGTATACCTACTGCTCGTAGTTAAAAGTTCCGAAGGGTGAAACTTCCTACCAGTTTGTCTATTATTTATTACAAATTCGAATGAATATATAATGAATTTGAATGGGGCGACCGTGCACGCTCTCACTCGATTCATTGGTGAAAATGAACCAAAGCACGATATCACATCAGTTATTTCACATCCACAAGATTGGGAGGTTGCAATGTTACGGAAATATGGATGGCATGTACCTCGAGAATCGACATAGCAAACATAAACGTGAATCGACCAAAAGAAATTTGAGCAATGAAAAGAAATTTATTTCCGTTGTATCACAACGATGCAAACTTCAATATTGTTAACTCATGGACGTTAATGTTTGCATTGTTGGAATGCAACGATTTTTTGCTCCGATTTTCCATTTCTCATTTTCATCATTATTCACTATTTTTTTGCAAATTACGGTCGTGAATCTCTGATAAGAATTTGTGAAAACATTTGAACGATTTTCACAACCTGGAACGGCCAAAAAAATTGAGCAATGTAAAATAATGATTTTCCGTTGCATCACAACGATGCAAACTTCAACGGCATTGACTCATGACGTTAATATTTGCATCGTTGGAATACAACGATTTTTTTCCTCAAATGTTCCATTTTTGCTTTTTACCATTATCCAGTCTTTTTTTGCAAATTGAAGTGGTAAGTCTCTGATGAGAATTTGTAAAAACATTTGAACGATTTTCACATCCTGGAACGGCCAAAAAAAATTGAGCAACGTAAAATAATGATTTTCCGTTGCATCACAACGATGCAAACTTCAACGGAATTGACTCATGACGTTAATATTTGCATCGTTGGAATGCAACGATTTTTTTTCTCCTATTTTCCATTTCTATTTTTTGTCATTATCAAAAGTCTTTTATTTAAAAATTGAGTCCGTAAATCTGTTATAAGAATATGTGAAACATATGAACGATTTTCACAGCCTGGATCGGCCAAAAAAAATTGAGCAACGTAAAATAATGATTTTCCGTTGCATCACAACGATGCAACCTTCAACGGCATTGACTCATAGCGTTAATGTTTGCATCGTTGGAATGCAACGATTTTTTTCCTCCAATTTTCCAGTTCTGCTTTTTACCATTATCCAGTCTTTTTTTGCAAATTGAAGTGGTAAGTCTCTGATGAGAATTTGTAAAAACATTTGAACGATTTTCACAGCCTGGAACGGCCAAAAAAAAAGAGCAACGTAAAATAATGAATTTCCGTTGCATCACAACGATGCAAACTTCAACGTCATTGACTCATGACGTTAATATTTGCATCGTTGGAATGCAACGATTTTTTTCTCCTATTTTCCATTTCTATTTTTTGTCATTATCAAAAGTCTTTTATTTAAAAATTGAGGTCGTAAACCTCTGAAAAGAATATGTAAAACATATGAACGATTTTCACAGCCTGGATCGGCCAAAAAAAATTGTGCAACGAAAAAGAATGAATGTCCGTTGCATCACAACGATGCAAACTTCAACGTCACAATAAATCGACTTTTCGTCGTGTGGGTTTGAATTTGCAAGGATATTTTCCTTGGTACGCCACGTTTCAACAATACGAATACCTCCACGAAAAAAAAAACACGTTACCATTCGGAAAGCCATTCTTGGCAGTAGTGTGTTTCAAAACTTTCATCCTACTTTTACGAGACAACATAATCATCGCTTGCATAAAACGTCAACCATAAATTCTGTCTACACACTTGACGAATAACTCTTGGCAAATATGTAAAATATAACAAATAAAACTTGACCGTACAATCGTTATCCATAGCGACGCGTTTGCAATATCGCAAAATGAATTACGTTGAGTTCGTTCGAACCTCTTTTCGATGGGACGAAATGACGCCACTCACGATATCCAGGTTCGAAACACCTCCGCGTGTCATTGCGTGGCTACAGTCACGTTTGTTACCGAAAGGCGTCGTCACCGTAACCGCCATGTTTCGTTGCATTGTATTATAACGGTCGGTCGTATAAGCGGCTCGCGAGATACAGGTTACGTGAGCAAAAGTACAAGTAAACAAGTTAATTGAGCGTTATTTGAGGTTTGTTGTGTGTTCTCAAAATTGATTTTGCAAAGATCAATATTATTAGGCTAATTTGCCGTTTGTGCAGAGCTCGTATGCATCGCGTTACGTTTATTTCTTTTTCTTCGTCGTTTCGTACTCTTCAAATATTAATTTGCACGTTGCTCGGAGTCAATTTGAGCAATTTACGTAATTCGAAGAATGGCAACCTGTTTTGCAATAGGTCTCTAGAACGAGTGGGCGAGAAGTGAGAGAGGGGTCGAAAGGAGGTTAGGGATTATGCGAACGTGCAACAGCGGAATTCGGTGACGTAGGTTACCTCCCGGACATTGACGTCATACAATTAGAGAGAAAAATAAGGCGACCTGGAACAGCAGGCGGCATAAGATCAACTGTCCACCGTAACCGCTGCAAATAGAACGCAGAAGAAGAAAAAAAATAACCCGACGGGCGAGTAATTAAATATTGATCTATCGGGGCTACGGAGAACGAGGAGTGAATGTTTGCGTGGCAGACAGACCAAAGGAGCTCGACAACTCGTCATTCCGTTCTACATGATCCTTTATAACTATTTAGCCAAAACTTCTACTCGCCGATGAGATACAGATTGACGATCTTCGATATCCGGATTGACAGACATCCCAATAAGGCTTGCGTGTAATACATATCTTCTGTGTTTGTCGAATGACTCATTCTCAGCTTTACTCCTACAAGCTTATCCGGTCGAATGCAACATTACCACCTCCTTCCATCCGACCCGAAATAAGGACACTCTCAATAACGCCGAATACTTATGACGAAATTATATTCAAGTTTTTATCGCTCGAACGCCACGAAAGTTTCGTAGCCCAATTTTTTTTGCCACGCCCTCCAACATCACTCAAACTTTTTTCAGGATCCTAATTGGAGATCTTCCGCCTAAATATGGAAAAAAAAGTTTTGGATGATGATAAAAGAAGAGGAAATAAAAAAATGGAAAAGAATTTTTGTTACATCCCAACAGTGCAAACTTCAACATCGTTACGACAAGGCGGTACCCAAAATGTGACTTTTCAGGATTTTCACATTACTGTCGCTCCATTTTCTTTTTTATACCAATATATTTAGTAGAGTCGTGCTGTGGCTGAAAAACCCCGTGATCGGACAAAATAAGAAGAAGGCCAGTTTTTTGACAGGTGATTCTGTAGGTGCCGCGGGTGCCAAATCCACGTTTGCCTAAAAATCAGGGTGCAACCTTTTTTTTCAGGGATGAAGGGGTATGGGGGTGGATTGATGCCAAACTACACCCCCTACACTTTTTGTTCAAATGGTAACGTCGTAGCCGTTGAAAAGACGCGTCGTTCAAGTATTTGATCATCGCTCTCCGATAATATCTACACCCCTAAAGAAATTGTTGAAATACATAAAAAATATTGTTTGTTGAATAACTCAAAAACAATAGATTTTTCACGTAATGTTCAAATGTACGCAATGTAGAGAATAATTTTCTCTATATTTTCGTTTCTATGGACCACCCTTGAATTTGGATTTTTCAACCCCTCTCGGGGATTGGAAATTAAAAATGTAATTCTGGCAAAACTATTGACCGCACGAATTCGCCGTCGTGGAACAATTTGTAGTTTGACCCCTCAGCTACATTTTTGTCTACAGCGCCACACTCGTGTCTCTTTATTTTCGGTCAATAGTTTTCCCAGAATTATATTTTGAATTTTCAACCCCCGAGAGGGATTGGAAAAAAACAAAATTCAAGGGTGGTCCGTAAAAACGAAAATATAGAGAACGTTATTCTCTACATTTAGGACCTTTAAACCTTCCCCGAAAAAAACGATTATTTTTTAATTATTCAATAAACAATTTTTCTTTGATACTTCAACAATTTTTGTGGAGGTGAAGATATTATCGGAGAGGGATGATCAAATACTCAATCGACGCGTCTTTTCAAGGGCTACAACATTCCCATTTGAACGAAAATTGTATGAATTTTTCCTAAAGAGTTATCGAATTAACCATTTTAATTTAACGAAGTTAATGATTTTTTTCAACTTCACCCCGCTTTTTCACCCCCAAAATGAACTTCCACGACTTCGGTGCTGTGGACAAAAGCCCGGAGTTTTCTGAACATTTTGTCTCCCGGCGCCGACCTCGTGGGGGTTGTAGTTTGGCATTAATCGACCCTTCATCCCCTAAAAAAAACCCGATTTTCAGGCAAACTTGGATTTAGCACCTGCGGAACCTACAAAATCAGGTGTCAAAAAAGTAGCCTAAGTTTTTCCGATTCCAATATACAGCACGACTGTACTAACAGTTACATGTGAATGTCCCGAAGCTGCATGTACATATTGTATCATTCGGCTTAATCCTTGCAATTTGGTATTGTCCACCACGTGCAGTTTGGTGTTTACGACCCCCTTTTTTACCCTCCGCGTAGCTGTGCCACTAATGGTTCGATGATTCGATGGCTCGTTGCCTCGTTTCGTTGCAAGCATGGTTTTTAACATGAACACACACCGTAACGCTCCTGAACGCGGCCACCGAATAACGCTAAGGAGCAGACATTAACCTCTGTGTGTGTAGGTATACCTTTGCATAAAACACACACACACACACACACACGCACACACACATTTATGGATCTTACGAAAGAACGAGTCCTCGGCACAACGAGAGGGTAAGAGCCTCTTCGATGGAAATTTCAGGTCGCCCGTGCCAAAGTAAATTGAATGGAAGAGAAGTGGAAGATATAGGAGTGCGGAGAAGGCAGAGTCGAACTCTTGGATGAGAGACGGCTTTGCAGAGCATATAGAGAGGACTCGAAAAAAAAGAAGAAAAAAGAACGAAACGGACTCTCTCGGGTTGATTTATTCTTTGGATGTACCTCGAGCTTTTGCTTATTACGTTCGCTCTAGCCTCCCCGTTCCTTTCACTTTGTTGTGCGCGCTCTTACGCTTCGTGCGCAACCCTGAAGAGATGCAACGGGGCAACCTTTCGTTCCTCGATCTGTACCCAAAATAATCCGAATGGATATGAAATAAAAGCAAAAGAAACATGCATCTCCATGTGTACAGAGTGATTCAAAATTATTTTCCGGAATAAAGGAGAAGCCGGCGGTAACAATGTCGATTTTTCGACAAAACGATGTAATTTTTGGTAAAGTTTAACATCGTTTCTGTTTATTCGAGTTGCTGATATTGATTAGAGACAGGTAGGTAAACACAATGAAAGTACTAATTATTAATATAATAAGAACGGTTTGTCAGAAATTTTCAAGGTTATTGCGTGATTTTTTGTTAATTCGTTAACCGTCGAATGGGGCAAGATGAACACAAGCTATCGCAAACCCGGAATATTTTACAACGTACCACTATTTACGTTAGAAACGGTGAAATGGAACTAGTAAAGCATTTGGTTCCTCTTCAACCGGTGTTTCTACCAGGGGAAGAAAAAGAACTTACAAATGATATGGAATGAAGATTATTCAGACTAATCCTATAGAACTTAGACGACTGGCTTTCAAATTGATGGTGTTGAGAATGAAATCACTTTTATATGCGAAAGATGCCAATAATTCGTGTCCCATCATTATCCCAGCGCTGTTTCATCTTGCCCCGCATACGGGGTAACATGGGAAAAATACAGGTTCAATTAAAACTATACATTGTATGGTAGAAAATCAGAAAGACTGATTTTTTTGCTTTAAAAATTAAAAAATTAATAAATGTTGATTAGTTTAAAAAATAATCAAAGTTGACTGACTCGTATATGGATTGTTTTATTTGACCATGACCTTAGCGCTATCATCTTGCCCCGACTTGCCCTATTTATTTTATTCCCATAAACTTTTTGTCGAGGAACAGAGCAACATCGAGCACTGACATAAATCGCCGCCAAGACCCTGAAACCCTCTGTACTATTAGGGAAAAAGTGCCGAGAGCGGCACAGCTAGAAAGGGTACATGGGGCATACTCGAAGGCGAAATTCATCGAATATTATTATCCTGAAAACTCGTTGGAATTTAATTAACGGTCGGTTAGGAATAAGGGTCGAGGGATGGTGGGGAAGTGGTAGTGCACTCGCGGTGTCTCGAGAGGGGTCTATTAATTTGCGAGAAGTGGATAACGAACGTTACCGCGGCTCGTGCGAC
Source organism: Ophion ellenae (assembly GCA_963210295.1). Classification (NCBI taxonomy): domain Eukaryota; kingdom Metazoa; phylum Arthropoda; class Insecta; order Hymenoptera; family Ichneumonidae; genus Ophion; species Ophion ellenae. The sequence continues at coordinate 28,494,990 of OY723389.1, read as the reverse complement.
TTCCCACTTGGCTGTTCTAACGTGCATCTCTCCGCGTATTCGTAACAGTTGTGCATAAACTTCTCCGTGTCAGGAAATTCCAAGTTTTTCATTCGTATATACACCAAAAGTACTAAAAGTTCCACGTGTATTTAATTATTTTGAGAATATCATTCGTCGGTGAATTTACGTAATTTCCAGTGTTAACCCTTCGTTGACACACTGGGTCATTTTGACTCAGACGAATTTGAAATAAAACACTCACGTTCTCAAAATTGAAAGTTATCAATCATTTTTCACAACAATTTAATTTTATACTTTCCGAATCTAAATTATGCAGGAGTATTGCGAAATATTTGTATTGTAAACGTGTTTTTTTTTCCAATAAAAAACGGTCAATGGTTTGTGAACGGCAGGTGGTTTTTATTTTTTCAAATTTGATTTGATTATTCTATAGACTTTTCTGAATACGTCTTTGAAAATCGTTTAAGGCAGGCATCGCATGTGACAGGTTAAAAAAATCGAAATATTTTGTCTCGTCCAAATTGCACTAAATGTGTTCACAGCAGGCATAGCAGACTAGTGGTGAGTCAACATTTTCTTTGTGTAAATCATACTTGAACTTTTGAACGCGTTTTTCGCAAAACTGTATTTTTCAAATTGGCTTCCACGATATCTCGAAAACTATTGAACGGATTTCGCTCAATTTTTTATGGTATAGTCAGCACATCTACTTTAGTTCTCAGCCGAATTAGAGTATTTCTGATATTTGCCATAGTTTTTTGTAAGCTAAAAAAGTCGAACAAATGACAAAACTTGGAACTGAACTTTTGAAACCGTGCCAAGAAGTAAATTTTCGATATTTTTCCTTTACTCTAGTTCCAGCGATGGCCTCAGATCTACAAATTGAAATGCCGGTTTCTTTTTTCATTTCGGACGAGCACCTCCGGAATAATGGCAGCCGCCAACCAACTTTTTTTTAAACATGAGTGTCTTCCGAATGGTGTAAAGTCGATTCAGCTCGTTATTTTAGTTTGATAAAATTCTGCGGAACTGTAAGAATGTTAATAACTATGTGGTAAAAATTCAAAGATAGTGTGTTTTGATGGTTCATTAAAAAAAAAATCCCCAAAAAAGCGAAATGAAATAGCTGTCACATAGGATGACCCCCTTCATGATACTCATAAAATTATCCGAGTTATAGACATTATAAGGAGTACGATCGGGGAGCGTGCTCAAGACGCAGCAACTTTGAACGCGTTTTCTCGAAACCATGCTTTTCAAATCGGCAACCACGATAACTCGATAACCAACATTTGGCCAACAACAAACTCATTCAGTTTGACCTCAGATTTGGCATACGTCTTCAGTCAACTGTTTTTTCAACGTTGATAGCAGAATTGAGTCGAAATAAGTTTTTTCATGTCACTCGTAGAATGATCAGAAAGATAGGAAAAATTCATAACCAAAGTTTATCAGACCACCTCATCGTAATTTCTTTTTGTTTAAATCTGGTACCCAACATCACAACACTCATACAGATTAAGAATATGTTTGGTTTTTTTCTTTCATATTCAAACGTCCACAACACTGGTCACCAATTAGGGGCGTTTTTCGCGCACCGTTATAAACAAACGTACAAAGGTACATGATAATGATTCATTCCAATTTCTACATATTCATAAAAGATCGATAAACATCTGTTTTTTAAGTTATCCCATCCTAAAAATCACATCCAAAACAGCGCTCTAGACAACCGCACTGCCTGAAGCCACCCCTTTGCACACGTAAACGGGACGAACCGCAAATTTTCTCGTTCCCTATTATAAAGTTGAGTTGCCTTTGTTAATCACGTTCATGGCCACGGCCACCGCACGTATATTCCGACGATCATATTACGTAAACTGGCATTTTGTCGCGCAAAACGTATCTTCACATCGAATCAAAGCTGCTACGCGTTCAAATATTTTCAATTAAAGAGAGATATACACCTAGATGGTCGAGGTCGAGGATTTAGAAGCTATGAACATTCCGTCGACCGTAGAATACCTACACTATAGGTATCGATGATTCCATGTAAGTTGACAAATTTCATGATTTATCCATTCCCAAATTTTCAAACGCGTTTTTCTAAAAACCTCGTTTTTCAAATCGGTACCCAAAATTTCTCGAAAACCAACGAACCGATTGCCTTGAGGATCTTTGTGGTTATTCCCTACACCATTATCTAGTACTTGTCGAGGATTTTTTTTCCGTTACTTAGTTTTTGTTTTATAGGAAAAATAATAACTACTTTTTGGCCCAAAAATCACTATTTATGTTCAAACGTCCGCCATTTTGTCATAAATCGATATTTTCGAAATCGGCTATGACAAGTACTAGATTATAGTGTCTAATTTAATAATCTTTTTGGTTTTTTTTTTCAGATGATTTTTGAAGAAACGCCAATGGGTTACCGTGTACGCAGATTTTTTTACGACGCTCCAAGGATCATGCAATATCCTTGTATATTTTTGCTATTTTTAAATCAAGAAAATTAAACATATTTTTGAATGTATATACTTTTAGATAATTAAAACCCCAATCCGAAATTACAATTAGTTTTCCTTGAAAAAATTCACAAAAATGACCTGTTTTCCGGCTCCTAGGTGTATATCTCCCCTCAAATTAAATTCCAATTGTTCGTTAGCGCTTTCACATGTTTCCCATGCTTTGAACGAAAAAAGCGGCGATAACAGGGAAAAAGCACTCACAAGTAAATACTATGACATCGTTGATGTTGTTTACACGTTGTAAACCTTTTATCGCATGCCCAAGAAAATACGCAGTGGTTTTACGTGCAACACGAGGCAGATAGAGATATCGGAGGGTAGGGAGATGATGAGATAACGCCGTAGATGGCACACGAGAGTGAACTACGCACAAGGGATGAACGCCACGTGCTTTCGGCCGACGGTCGAAGCGCGGGAAGCAGAAACAATAGCGCCCTTGATAGATGGGCATGTGCTTTCCCCAAAGGCGATCGATTTCCCTCCAATAAGGCGAAAAAGATCACAGTCATGGCCTATTTTCGTGCGCACGTGCGCCACTCTCTGCTGATCGACAAGACAGTAGGTAATCTCAGCGACTAATCCTTGATCGTGAAAAATGTATACCTCCGAGTATACATGTGTGTACGACCACAAGTAACATTCGACGGGGTCCAGCAGGGTCAGGAAGAAGATTGTGCCCTCCTATTTGTTACTACATACGTATCTTGTGGTAAAATCGATCCACTTTCCAATCCTAATGTACGTTATCCATCACAGAAGACACATATTGGCTTCAGTTGGTTGGACACGTGGCAGCGTAGACGAAAAAATATATGCATTTTGCAGTGATTTTCGTGTTGTTTCAAATGACGACATCACAGCGGATGCAATGAGAGAGTGCATACGATTTCATATGAACATTGATGTGAATAATATACGGACACAAATGCGTAGGCTCGTTACATGCAGTAGGTAATGGTCAGTGTGACTCGTCTTCCGTCACGTGGAGGGTAGATCGATCGTCCTTGAACATCAAGGCTGTATTTCCGGGAAGCGGGGAAAGCAGGGGTGAACTAAGTTGCCGGTGACAAGAGAGGAAAATTGGTTCGCAGAGGGTGAGAAACGGTGAGATTGTCAGATCAAATTTATCGCGCATGCTTAAATTGGTGTATTAATAGAAACAGGGAACCCAGAAGAGTGAACCCCCCCCCCCCCTATTGTCGTGCTGCTGTTTACTAATATGCGCATGTATTAGGCCATCGAGGCATTTTGCGAGACTCCAAAACAAGAAAGGGAATTTCGCGTGTTTTAACACTTTTATTATGCAAGAGGGTATGAACAAATTCGAGACATATAGCCGGTCTTTACGCGACTGAATTTGAGTTGAATGTTTGCATGCTTTGAACGGTATTCACGTTGCGTAATATCGTGAGCGGTGTATTCGAATAATTAATTTGCAAAGGTCAATTATCTTTACTTTATCGTGACCTTCACCCACTTTGGCAATTGAAATTAGCTTGGTGAAGTACTTGGTCCCAAACGTACCGAAAGTTCTTCTTGCTAACACATAGATATGGAAAAGCGTGCTGACAAGGAAAGGGTGCGAGGTCGATGTGTCCGATTTCGATAAAATTTTGGCATGCTTGTAGAATGGGTAAAAAGAGGCGACACGTATTTTTTTTATATCTGCGGAACCCGATTTTTAAGGGGTGAAACGCACCTTCGAAAATACAGTTTTTTTTTGTTTTTCGTCGATAACGTTATCGTTCTCATCCCCAATGTATATTACACGAGAAAATAAACATTGTTGCAATTAGAATTTTTTTCATATCTTGTACCGTTAAAACGTTATCGACGAAAAAAACGAGGGTGTGTTTCAACCCTTAGAAATCGAGTTCCACAGATATAAAACAATACGTGTCGCCTATTTTTACCCATTCTACAAGCATGCCGAATTTCATCGAAATCGAAGAGCTCGACGTGGCAACTTTTTCTTGTGCGTTGAAAAAATTAGGTTTCGCAAGCGGAAAAGGCCTTTTGAAAAGGACATTTTTTTTAACTACCATTTTCGTCTATAAATAGTGACTTAAATAAATAATTATTTTTTAATATATATAATTAATAATATATATAATATATTTAATAAATCATAAAAATATTTTTTTTTAGCATCTAAAGTGAGAAGACCCCTTAAGTCGAAATTCCGAGATTTTATCAGGAAATTTCGCAAAATCCGACATTGGCCCAATTTTTTCAGATTTTTCACATCAACGGTGAAAAAATTGTTGCAATTAGAATTTTTTTCATATCTTGTACCGTTAAAACATTATCGACGAAAAAAACGAGGGTGTGTTTCAATCCTTAGAAATCGAGTTCCACAGATATAAAACAATATGTGTCGCCTATTTTTACCCATTCTACAAGCATGCCGAATTTCATCGAAATCGAAGAGCTCGACCTGGCAACTTTTTCTTGTGCGTTGAAAAAATTAGGTTTCGCAAGCGGAAAAGGGATTTTCAAAATCAGCGAGGCCTTTTATATTAGGCTATCTGAGATGAGATCTGATGAGATACCTCAAAATAGAAAAATTGGCTCATCTTCCGGACGGCTTTGCTGTTGGCAAAAACTGCCATTTTTGGATCGACGCTTAGATGCTAATTGAGCGATTGAGGCTTGTAACCGGGTTTCCGGAAAGGATTTTGGTAGAGAATGCCATAAGGCTTGTCCCGGCATCTCGATTCCTTAAACTCGATCGACATTTTAAGGGGTCTTCTCACTTTAGACGCCAAAAAGGCTATTTTCATGAATTTGATACGTTTATATTATAGATATTGATATAAAAGTTGTTACACTCAATAAATACACTTTCGAAATACATTTAAACAAATTTTGTACATATTTATGTAACCCAAACAAACTTTAAACTCGTTTTTCTCGAAACATCGTTTTTCAACGGCTTGTTGATAAAATCTTCCGAAACTACTGAACCGATCCTTGCGAAATTTCAACCGCATATTCTTTACAACTATAGCTATAGCGCATAACAAGGGTTTTTTCAAAATGTTGACATTTACTATTTTTTTGCCAAAAAAAACGGGAAAATACACGTTCTGTTTGGTTTTTTTGAAAAATGGCCGTCATTTTGTTATTTTTGCATGTATCAAAAATTGTATGATAAGTGCTATAGCCGTTAACCCTTTGAAGCAAACATCTTTCTTTGCGTGCACGTTTTTTTGCACTTTCGATATTGATGACACCCGCCACGTGAAAAATAAAAATTTAATAGGTATGTTTTAGTGTTATTGAAGTCCTAGAAACCTTGAAACGCATTTACAACCGCCATATTCAATGAAAAAACACTTTTGAATCGTCAACATCTGAATTGAATCAGGTGTAACACCAGTGTTACACTATGCCGCAAAGGGTTAACATACTGAATCTAAAACCGTTTGATTTTTTTGTTTCGGATGATCTATCTCCGCGATTTCATCAACAGCGCAGACCAGCAAATTTTTTAGGACATTTTTTTTAACTACCATTTTCGTCTATAAATAGTGACTTAAATAAATAATTATTTTTTAATATATATAATTAATCATATAATAATTTAATATATATAATATATTTAATAAATCATTGAAATATTTTTTTAGCATCTAAAGTGAGAAGACCCCTTAAGTCGAAATTCCGAGATTTTATCAGGAAATTTCGCAAAATCCGACATTGGCCCAATTTTTTCAGATTTTTCACATCAACGGTGAAAAAATTAAGTGGAAAGGGAAAATTGCACATCGCTTTAAAGCTTCATACTTCGCAAACGAAAATATAAACCGTAAATAGATCCCCAATTTCATTTTGCAAGACTTGCCTGATGACCCCCAAAAAACCCTAAAACTATTTTCACAAGATTTTGCTACATAGTAATCGAGATCTTTACTATTCGCACGATGTTGAAGTTTGCATCGTTGGTGTGCAACGAAAATTCATTTTCATTCTTGTATGGCCTCATTTTCATTATCATTCACACATTTACGCTTACACGTTTAAGCTGAAGATTTCTAATGAGGACCCTGAAAAAAGTTTAAGCGATTTTGTAGGCCTGAATTTGCCAAAAAACAATTGGTCGACGGGACTTTCGTTGTGTTCAAACGATGCAAACTTCAATGTCATCTATTCGCAACTATTCGCAAAATGTTATGCATAGAGTTGAAACTGTAAAATCTATAAGACTATGATAGTCCGCCGGACGGACATGACGAAGTTACGAGGGCTTGCCTACCGAACCCTAAAAATAACAATTGAGCACTAGCATTGATGACAAATACCGTGAGAATACAATTTATGGTCGTCGACTTGATACAACATGATTCGTTCGACTCATCCATCATTCCAACGAAATAATACCGCGATAGTACGCGTAAGCTCTTTTGTAGAAAGCCCATAACGAGTAGAAACAGCTGATGTCACGCGGTTCCCATATGTATCGTGTGTATACCGTGTCAAGACATCAACTGTTAATTCTGCTCTACTTGTCCTACTCTCCTCAAGGCTACTATTGGTTCTAATATATGACAAATCTTTGCGAAAAATATGCGTCGATGTTTGCAAAGTAATCTACAATACGCAATCAAAAATATACTGTGCCATGATTAACAATTTATACAGTATTGAAGTTTGATTGATGTTTCGATTGGCATCCTTCTCATTGTTCTTGGGATTGATCGAGCTTCGATTAACATCATGCTTGTATTATTCCTATGCCAAAACCATACTTAGCTAACCATAATTAAACCTTTTTTTCATCACAGCCCCAAGACCAGAGAAATAAACTTTTTTAATGACAAATAAACATTGTATTACCGACTAATGAATGGCAATAAACACACGAAAAAAAACATTGTGAAGATTTTTCTTTCCCTGTGTGTACTTTACGTATACGTCTCATATGAGAAGATGTAGATATTGTCCACAGTCGGTAGCAGGAGCACCAGCGCGAGACCGGAAGTTCATGCGACAGACGGTAAGCGTCGAGTAACCTGGTAAAAGCCGCGATTCCAAATGAGACCTCTTTGCCTTCGCTCCCTTCCTACTGCGCGGGGCTCTCCACTTACCCGTGTACATTCTCAGTTTGGCTTTGTACTTGTGTAATTGTAGCGAGTAGGCGTTTATTTTGTACCTCGGTACCGTGAAACCAGATACGCGACGACGACGCCGCTAAATACCGGCGATGTTTATACAAGAAGAGGAGCTTTTTAATTCGTACAAGTCTGCGGAGAAGTACATTTTGTTGTTCACATTTTTCATACCCCTGAACTTCGAGGCGTAACAATTTTTCATCAAAATAATAAATGCTTTTGAAATAATCATAGGTAAATCTGCCTTCAAACAACCAACGTTTTTTTTGTATTCACAACTGTAGTTAGGGGAAGTCGGGGCAAGATGATAACGCTAGGGTGATGTTCAAATAAAACAATACATACATGAGTCAGTCAACTTTAGTTATTTTTAAAACTAATCAACATTTATTAATCTTTTAATTTTGGAAGCAAAAAAATCAGTGTTTCTGATTTGTCCCATAGAATGTATATTTTTAATTGAACCTTTATTTTTCCCATCTTACCCCGTATGCGGGGCAAGATGAAACAGCGCTGGGTTAATGATGGGACACGAATTATTGGCATTCGCATATAAAAGTGGTTTCGTTCTCTATACCATCAATTGGATAAGCCAATCGTCCAAGCTCTGTAGGATTAGTCCGAATCATCTTGCTTCCATATCATTTTGATCATTTGTAAGTTCTTTTTCTTCCCCTGGTAGAAACACCGGTTGAAGAGGAACCAAATGCTTTACTAGTTTCATTTCACCCTTTCTAACGTAAATAGTGGTACGTTGTAAAATATTCAGGGTTTGCGATAGCTTGGAATCATCTTGCCCCATTAGACGGTTAACGAATTAACAAAAAATCACGCAAAAACCTTGAAAATTTCTGACAAACCGTTCTTATCATATTAATAAATAGTGCTTTCATTGTGTTTACCTACCTGTCTATAATCAATAGCAGCAACTCAAATAAACTGAAACGATGTTCAACGTTACCAAAAATGACATCGTTTTGTCAAAAAATCGATATTGTTTTCTCACTCGAGACGCGAGCTTCCGCCACAGTTGATACTTTCACAGTCATTCGCCTCACCACCACCCGTCCAAACTCCAACGGGAGTACTGTGCTCGCACACACTGTTTAGTGGCTAGGCTGATGATTCATCTTACCCCGCGTATTCGTCTTGCCCCGAGTTTCCCTACATCTTTGATTTTTCAATTCGATCATTTGTGGCAATTTGTCTTTTTACATTCAACCAATCAGCATTTTTTGGTGATTAAAATGTTTCGCCCACGCTCGTCAGCGTTGAGGTCCATTCATAGAAACCGGACAGCACGACGTAAGAGGAAAGTAGCTCCAAATGGTCAACTTTCCGAACGATCATTTACCAATTTTACTTTTACACTCATCCTACTTTTTTTTACTCTGGCCCCGTCTTTTTTTCGTGCTTCATCTTTCCCTCTCACTCTCTCATCTCCATCTCGCTCTATCTCTCTCGCTCTCGGTGGACGTGCATCAACGAAGGGGAGCAAAAAAATAAACTGTTAATTGGATTTTCAGTGTCGAGCGAATGATTCTTAATTAACACGATCCGTTAATTGGTGACATTCTCGTATATAGGCGAGGGTCGAGCCACCAACGATGTTAATTACTCGATCTCGTATGCTTTAACGCGGTGTTAATGGGCACGTAACGGGTCGTTATTCTAATTCTTTCGAGCGGTAAATTATGAAAATGGAATATATACGATGATGATGCATACGCAAATATTGGAATTGGCTGTTGTAAAAGTCTTATCCGCATTCTTTGGTCCATCGTTTTTTGCAAGCTTCGCGACTCGTCCTGAAAATGGATATATCTACATATATACACATGCATATGGGGCGGGGTAGAAATTCCGAACTTTGAATGGTCAGAACGCTCAAAACTCCGAAAGAATAGTACCCCGAAATATCAAAACTCCGAAATATTAGGACTTGGAATTAATTCGTAGCGTTTTTTTGATGATAAAAAAATATTTATTTTAAATGAAAATAAAAAAAAATACATTAATGAAAGTATTGCCCCTCGCTTTATACTACTTTCGACCATCTTTCGGGCAGGGTACGAATACCGTGTCGGAAGAACGCCTCGTCTTTAGATGCAATCCACGAATCGACCCATTTTTGACAATCTTCGTAAGAAGTGAACTACTGCTCAGATAGGCTATGAGCCATCGAACGAAACAAATGGTAATCAGAAGGAGCGATATCTGGAGAATACGGCGGGTGGGGTAGGACTTCCTATTTAAGTGTTTCCAGATATGTTTGTATCGGTTTTGCGACGTGCGGACGAGCATTGTCGTCCTGCAAAATGACTTTGTCGTGTCTTTCGGAGTATTTCGGCCGTTTTTCTTTCAATGCACGGCTGAAGTGCATCAATTGCAGTCTGTAGCGATCCCCAGTTATGGTTTCATTCGGTTTCAGCAGTTCATAATAAATCACACCCCTCTGATCCCACCAAATACAGAGCAGAAGCTTAGACCCATGGATATTTGGCTTTGCTACTGATGTTGATGGTTGGCCGGGCTTAACCCATGACTTTCTGCGCTTCGGATTGTCGTAATGGATCCATTTTTCATCACCAGTGACAATTCGATGCAAAAACCGGGAAGTCAAACTCCCCGCAAAAACACTTTATTCGGCACAAATGTTGACATATTCAATAAATTATAGTGTTGTTATTTACGATTCAAAAAGAGGTTATGTACAGCAAATGACATTCAATGATAGCTGTTTCACGATGAATACATTACTGTCGGTAACAACGAAATACTGTACTACTCACGCCATCTCTTGTAAAACGCTACGAATTAATTCCAACACCTAATCATTTTACACGAAAGACCAAAACTCCGAAAATCTTAATACCGTCAAAATAATCCGGCTATGGAAGTTTTAAGGGAGACTTTGTCCTTGAAATCGGCGGGAGATGTTAGCGACTCAACATGAGCAGCTAGAAGAAGAGGAGGGATGCCTCTATGGACCAGGCATTGCCGATTAGCGGTAATTATAAACACATTTATGTAAACACATTACAATACTTTAAACGCGTTTTTCTCGAAAACACGTTTTTAAAAATGGCTGACATTCTCCTGACCGCTGTAATTAACATATCTGAAATTTGGAGAGCATACTCAGAAAATATGTCTTCACGGAATGACGGATCGTTTTTTCGATAGATACATTTTTGCATTTATTATTTATCTTTTTATGCGAAAAAAACGCGAAAATTCGATTTTTTTTTAAATTGCCGCCATTTTCCGAAATTTGTACTAAACGAAAAACCCATCCGTCATTCCATGACCAAAGGGTCACAGATTGATAATATGCTTTGAATTTGTGTTTCAGATTAACAAAGAGGGGGCAGTGATGTCAGCCGTTTACCTCCCGCGATTTGAGGACCTGATTTCGCGGAGCTGCAACGGCCGCCATTTTGGTTTTTTTTTTCAAAAAAAATTTTTTAACGTTCTGTATATCACGAATAAAAGCAAGAAAAAAACCGCACTCAAAAAGCTTTACTCGTTTCCTTTAAAAAAAATAAAATGTAAACACCTGAAATATGGCACTCCAAGGACAAAGTCTCCGTTAAAAGTTCCAAAATTTTCAATAAATCGACGAGTTATTTAAAGAATTTTTTTAAATTGAGAAGTGATTTTGCGTCAATTTTGAAATTTGTCTAGACAATGTTATACGTCCTACATTATTTACAGTCAACTATGTAGACGTTCGCTGGCATGATCTTGACATGAGTGCCGGGTTGAAATTCCGAACGTTGAATGCGCCGACGGTATAAAATTCCTAATTTTAATGTTCCGAAATTACAAGGTTCGTCAAAATTATGCCAGCAAAAGTCTACACAGTTGACTGTCAATGATGAATTCCAAAATTGACGGAATATCACGTCTTGACGGGTTACCCCCACTTGCGATTTTGAAAAAATCGATTTTTTTTATTGCATTTTTTTGAAGTATAAGTATCTGAGAATATGTCCTGAAAATTTCAAGTCGATCCGAACAAAATTGACTGAGATATGAGCGTTGAAAGAGAAGAATCCGCGTTGAAAGAGCGTTGAAAGAGAAACTTTAAACGCGTTTTTCTCAAAATGGCATTTCTGAAGTCGGTGACCAAGATTACTCGAACACTAATGAACCGATCTTCTTGAAATTTTGCAGGCTTATTTAATACATAAAAATGTAGTCTTTAATCGTTCGATTTTTTTTTTCGAAAAAATGGCCATTTTATAGCCAAACAACGGCCGTTTTTTTTCGTTAAAATCGAACCATTAACTTTGACTGTCCGCCATTTTGTGAAAAATGAATATTTTTTAAAATCCTTCGATTTAAGACTAGTTTATACTTATATTTGACTAAATCCATCCGCATTTTTTTTTCAGATGATCCACTCCGCCGCAATCTTGGTCACCGCAAACCGTGTATATAAAAACATTATTTCATTGACGGCCATTTGCCACTAAACAATGTAATATTTTTCAATAAAAAAATTACTGAAAGTTCTTCAAGATGTGTTCTTTCAGATGGGATATTGATCGATTAAAAAAGTTTTGTAGTTTTCTTTAAAAAAATTCATGAAAAAGGCCTTTTTTGCGCTACAAGTAGGGGTAACGCCTTAATGAAAAAAAAATCTTGAAATAATTGGTCGATTTATAGAAAATTTTGAAAGTTTTAAAACTTCCATAGCCGAATTATTTTGACGGTGTTCAGATTCTCGGAGTTTTGGTCTTTCGTGTAAAATTCAACGTTCGGAATTTCAACCGGGCCCCGTTCACATTTTCGGAGTTGTGATCTTTCGGGTAAAATTCTTTCGCAGTTTTGATCTTTCGGGGTAGTATTCTTTCGGAGTTTTGTGCATTCTGATAATTCAAAGTTCGGAATTTCAACCCGGCCCCATGCATATACATGGCGTCTCGCGCATTAAGGCTGCGACGAAATTCCACGGTTTAATAAATGTCGGCCAAATGACGTGAATTAGTCCAATATGTCTGGGAAAAGCACGAAGCACAAACCGGTGAGCAACAATTCCACGGTACCGGCGTGTGAACGGTGCGGGTGCGTGTGTGTATGAGCGTCGATCTCGCGCGTGTAATTAAAATTACTATCCCCGTCATACTTTACATGGAGACCGGCGACGGTAGACAGTTGGGTGGAGAAAGCATACTTGGGAAGCTCTGCAACCTCGTCCTTCAAACTCTCTCCCCCGCTATCAGCTCTTATGAAACTCCGAGCTCTGATATACGAAGAATCTTCTGGTAACTTTCGCAGTCGCGGACACTTGACATTCTTCCGAGGCAACTCCCAGGCTCGGTGATGATATTGGAAAGAATATGTTTGAAGATTGCCTGTTGGCGTAAGCGGTTCGGTTATCGCCCTCCTAACAATGTTCGAGCTCTGGAAATTTCAATGTAGTCGGTGATTTCTCATTGTAGGAAATCCTGAAGAGAATCAACCGAGTTTATCGTTCGAACACTGCCTCATCGTTTCCTATTGATTACACGCATAATCACTTGTGTGATAAATGATACTTGGTTGACTATAATTCCGCTGAAATCATGGCGTCGAAGCTTGCAACGTTGGATAGGAACAAAAGGTTTTTTTTTATTTTTTGATTTCTTTATTTTTCACTGATGAGTCTCGGTTTTGTTTGTACGGCGATGACAGAAGGCCCCACGTTTGGCGTCGTCGGGGAGAGCGTTTTTTTACAAAACTTTACTCGCTCTGTTGCTGCCTTTAATGGAGGATCAGTGATGGTTGGGGCCGGGATTTCGCGGTCATAGTGTGAGGGGGTTCATTTTAATGCAAGACAATCCCAGGTAGGAATTGACGATGAAAAAAGGGCTCGCCAAGCTCTGAAACAAGGTTCACATTTTTTCATTCAGGCTGAGCATCAGCCTGGTTTCAGGCTCTTGCACACAGGCCTGACCAAAGGCTGGTAGAAAAGCCTGTACTAAGCCTGAAACTACGGAACAACAAGGCTCAAAACGAGCCTTAATGAAGTCTTCACGAGCATTTATGATCAGGCTTATCCCAAACTCTTCTCGAGGCTATATGAGGCCTGTTTTTAGTTTTCTATATTCTACATTGGGGTAAATTTAATAAAGTTGTGAAGAATTGATTTGATTTATTATGTATATTGATTATTCATTATATTATTTGTTATAAAATATATATAACAAATATTTTTTAAAACAATACTTTATTTTATTCGTTGTTCATGGGACACGTAATACACAGAGTGTACGCAAACTCCAGAGAGTGAGTATATACGAAATGTGTGTGTGACGAGAAAAAAACTGACGAGAAATAAACTTTTTGTGTACCTCATAAATATCGATAAGAGAATATGTTTAAATGTTCTGAGCCTGCCTCCTTCGCTTTCGTTTTTCGTGCCTTCGCACCCGACAAATTTATTGCTAATTTTCTTTTCTTCATAAAAGTACAGAAAAAATATTATTTTAAATTTATTTTATTTTATCACAACCTGAAACAAGCCTGCATCCAGCCTTGATTTTATAGCCTTAAAATTCACTGGCTGAATAAAGCTTGAAATAACCGTGAGTTTAGGCTAAGCAGCCAGTCTTAGTTCCAGGCTGCTCCAAACGATGCAATAAAACCTGGCCCAGATCTGTCTCACTCAGGCTCGGTGAAACAAGGCTCGCACAAGTTTGTTTCCATCGTCATCCTTTTGATTTCCTACCTGGGATGCTCGCCCTCACACAGCTAACGTGACCAGATGGTTTTTTGAGAGGCACGACACAACGTTGTTGAGGCATCCAGCGTTGAGCCCGATCTCAACCCCATCGAGCACGTCTGGGATATCGTCGATTGCGATGGGAATACCCCAGTTTGCCGAATTCAGCTGCGTTAGAACGCGCACTAGTGCGAATTTGGCAGACGATTCCACAATCGACGATTCGACGCTGCATTAATATGCCTGAAAGATTGAATACACATAGGCACACACAAGAACACACACACACACACGCACGCACGCACACACACACACACACACACAACAGACAGACACATAAACGTGCGTGTGCACAAAAAGCGTAAATCCGACCGTGCAACCTCCACGTGGTACGCTTTGGGTAACGCAAATCCGGGCGGTTCACAATTGACAATCAAAATCGTGTCTAAAATGAGTCAGTGTTGTTTTCTGAATTGTTTTACAAATTTAAAAAACAATGGAAATTTTCCGAATTTTTTTCTCGAATTGAACAAGCAACTAGTACAAAGTTGTGAAAAAAGTCGGAAAAAGTTGGTCTTTTCATTTTGATGATGATTACACGATGTGTAGGAACAATAGAATTGTTCCTTCAATTGTTTTGTAAACTTTGATCAATCGGTCCGGAAAAACAGTGCGACAGATCAATTCGCAAATTCACAGGGCTATTGGGGATACATCAAGCTGAAAAAAACCTGGCAGCATCTTTCCATCAATGCTTGTAGTGTAGTGGTAGATTTACTTAAAAGCCGTAAAACGTCAATTTTTGGTACTTTTTCCATATCAATGTTAAGGGTGAAAAAAAAATTCTCAAAAATCAATGAAAGAATTTTGTAGGAAATGTATTCAAGTTTTCGAAGCTGCCCTTTAAATCATTGTGCGATCATTGGTTGCTGAGATAAGGTCGGATATCTCAGCAAAAAATTGACGTAGAGAGACTAATGAAAAACGAAATTGAAGCTGAATAAACAAGCTCAGTGACCTATCCATTGATTTAACTGAAAAAAAATCCTGAGCTCGTGGAACTTTGAAAAGAAACAAAAAAATTTGGACATTTTTTTCTTGCGCTATTTCTCATGATTGCGAGATAACCGTAGCTCACAAAAAATGTTTGCCAACAGATCTCAAAACTAGAAACTTGAAGCTTCAAAATGCTTTTTTTCATCACGATACGACTATTTTTCACATAGATACAGCGCTTCAAAAAACACTTTTTAAAAATGCAAGAAGCTTTCTGTTCCTTTAATTGTTTGAACTAGTGTATTTAAAGCGATAGATGTCTGAGAATAGATAAATAAAGAATAGAGTTGTCCTGCCTTGAAAAACTTTTAAAAAACCTAGTTTCCGGAGCAATTCATCTCGAAGACGCAATGAGAAAGTAATGAAAGTGGCGTAAGGTTCGTTGCTTATCGTTCCTACTATCTTGCTTCTGCCTTTTGTTCCTTGACCTTTTTGCACACCTACATCTGTATAAGAAAAAATGGCAGAAAACATTTTTTTTAACACTTTAGAGCGTGGTTCTACGTCTTCAAACTCGCGGTCGACGTCAAATTTGGCATGTTTCTTTTATAAAGTCATTGTTCGTTGAACGCCAAAAAGCAGAAATTGAAAAAATGGCAAAACTTTCATGAATGCAGGGGGACGGAAATGTTTTCTTCTCACAACTACTTCGGCAGTTTTCGTAAGATTTATTTGGATGAGTTGCGTCTTTTATGCGTCAAGAAGTAACGAAAGTATATAAGAAAATGTCATCGCATCTTACGATGCTGCCTGATCGATCAGGGTAAAACTAGCCGATGAGTTATTTCGGGTCATAGACTACCTGCGTGCAAAATTTCACCTGGCTACGTTGCACCGTTGAAGCGTGATTGAGTAACAAACAAACCCATGGACTATCATGTGACGGCGACATCGCAATCACCGTTTTCTTTTGATCTCGTGTACTCGCGACAAGCATCCCTCGACATGTTGCTCGCGCGCTGTAAAAAGGGTAGCGTTAATCGTATATACAGTCGCATAGAAAAATGCTCCACTCTTGCCTCCGATCTGTTTTATCCCCCTTTTTTCATTACTTTTATGTATCAATGGCGCTGCTGCACTGGACTGCGGGGATGTGTGACCTGGTTTTCTTTTTTTCTTTCAGTTTCTCCTATATCGATGTACACGGATCGCCTGTGGACCGTATAATGGTGGGGGGCTCACGTGACATCAGTAATCTCTGTCACTAGGGGATTTTTCATAGGGTCGTTGCATTTCTTGAGCTAGATAAATGTTTCCTCTGTCAGCGCACAATAAATGATCCGTCTTTTAGAGGTTTGGAAGTTCGTTTTTTTTTCACTATGCTTGATACTTTACACTACAGAAAATTTTGGTGGATTGGACGTACAGATTGTATGAATGTACTTTTACAAGGAGATAAAATGCATCATCGATTTGACGCATTGTTGTTTCGGATTGAAATGAGTTTCTATTTCTTTTCACATGCCAAATTTCAGTGACACCCACGGCGATGTTCAACTCGTTTTCACGCGAGTGATCCACTGATCCCGAATCCCAAATACGACATTAATACGTGGCAGAAAATCGGCGCTAACATTGCACATGTGCTTCGTAAAATCACGGAGCGTCTCACAGTCAACAAGACTAGCGTGCTCATTATACATGCATTACGCAAGTACTATAATTTATATCGCCCGAGCGGAGTGGGTTTTCCATCGAGGGTTGACCTACTTCTTTTTTTTATAGTCATGTCGCTCACATATTACCACATCTAACGAGGGCCACATCTAACGATTTTATGGGGCAATCGAGTTACCCCACGAAAATTCCGTGCACTCGCGACGAATGTGGCGGATGCATATTTTCCCAGCGATGACAATACATTATTAGGGTGTACTACACTCTCATTACGCAGTCAGCCCTTCGCGATATATTATGCTTGTATCGATTTGTGCAACTTCGCGAAAGCACGCTTGTATATCAATATTCCGGGCTAGTGGAGGAGAAAATTAAATGACGATGATACGCAACGAGAACGTGTATTGAATAATATGGGTTTGTAACGATTAATAACCGATTAATATCACATACATCTATGTGTGTGTCCGTGCGTTAAGGCGTCAGGCTACTGTGAGAAGGCCGAAACTCTCGTTCGTCGCGTGAGGCAACACAAATTGAAGAGGGAGGTCCAACATAGGGTGCAGGAAGCGCAGATTGAAGGTAAGCTTATTATTGCAACGATAGAACTGCTAGTAAATTTTTTTACGCGTTTGAATAGATACTATGTTTTTCAAAACGGCGTACACGATTCTTTGACATCTACTAACTATGTGACATATATAGCTTATAGATAACTTTTGACATCTATGAACTAGTCGTTTAGTCTTGACTAACGTTTTTCTTCTTGACATTTTTTTTCATTAGGTATCAACAATAAAATGCAATTTTTCCTCGAAAAATCGGAGATAAAATTCGACATTTTTTTTGTAGTTGAAACGCAATAACAAAAAAGCTTGGTCACGTTTTACAAGGAACATCATGAGTGTCCGCCGTCGATCTTGTTGAAACTCATATATGTGATAAAGCATTGAAAATTATTAGACACGTATTTTTTTTATCAGCGGAAAAACGGTTTTAAGGGCAAACAAATATCAAGAGAAACCACCCCCACAGAAAGGCGTGTCGAGGGGTGGTTTTGCAGTTTCACCCACTAGCAGTCGCTGATTTTAATGAAACAAAAACCAAAATTCTTTTAATGTAGAGCCATGCAAAATCCACTATAGAATAATTGAAAAAAAAAAAATGAAATTAGGGGTGATGCGTCTTTGAGGTGTCGTGTCCCCCCTTAAAACCGTTTCTCCGCAGATTAAAAAAATACGTCTCTAATAGTTTTTAATGCCTTACCACCTGCAGCCTTGGCCAAAAGTATGAGGCACACTGTACATTTTTTTATCCGGACAAAAAATTGAATATTGCGGCGAAAAAAAAATGTAAACGAATTTCCCAAACGGGGTTTTCAAGGCGACAAAGCCAACTTCATTTTGCTTTTTTATTTTTGCGATTTTTTCTGCACCTGGCACGTCATTTTGAAAATGGCGGTTTTTCACGATTTTCGCACTTTGCAAAATCGCGTGCTGGACTTTGAAAAATAGTAATCTCACCATTTAGTGATATAATCTTTGGAAAGGACACCATTAGCTTTCGTTTCGTTTTTTAAAAACATTTTGCGATTTTTTTCGCGAAGTTATTCCGTTTTATCTTTAAAAAAAGCGGCAGATTTTCGAAAATCCGGCATCATGCGGCGTAACTTTAAAACTATGAGGATTGGGATTTTAGTCTAAGGAGTAAAAAGTTTTGTTTTGTTTTTTGGAGTCACTAAATTGTTTTTATATTTTTTTCCAAAGTTTCTTTGCATCGCTATTTCTGGTTGCCAGTCGACGATTTGTCTCATTCATTTATTTAAAGATGTTTAAAGATGTTTTAATGAAAATATCAAGAAAAAAAGACACGAGAAAAGGCAGATACAGCCTAGGCCAAACGTTTTAGCGGCATCATCAAATATAAAATTAAACAATAGAAAATCTCTTTTCGCTGATTGCAAAACATCTGGATCGAAAAACGCTAAACATGTGCGTTTTTTAATTTCGACAAAAAGTTTTACAAGTCTTCATTTGCTATTCTTACATTGGAGAAGCCCTTCTCTGCGATTTCATGACTTCAGCGCGAATCCTTGTTTTCGAAAATGCCGAAAAGCAGTGAGCCTTCATACAAAAAATGGGTAAAAATTCAACTTCAACGTTTCGACTTGGGACTTCTATTGTTTGTGCAAAAGTTAAGTTTTTACGCGTTTTTCGTATGAAAGTTCACTACTTTTCGGCATTTTCAAAGGCAAGGAATCGTGCTGAAATAATAAAATCGCGGAAAAGGGCTTCTCCACTCTAATAGCAAATGAAGACTGGTAAAAATTTCTCTCCAAACTAAAAAACGCACATGTTTAGCGTTTTACGATCCAGATGTTTTGCAATCCACCAAAAAAGGTTTTCTATTATTTAATTTTATACTTCATGATGCCATCTTAGCTTTGGTTCGAAGCAATTTTAATAGTTTTATATACTTTTTAAAATATCAATATTTCATAGCGGTGAAATATTCAGCCACGGCTTTATGTACCTTTTCCCATCTTAGCATTTTCATTGAAAAATCTTCGTTACAAAGTAAGGGCAATCAATTAATGACACAACCGTCGACTATCAACCAATAATAGCGGTGAAAAGAAATTTTGGAAAAAAATACAAAAAAAAATGTAGTGACTCCAAAATAACAAAATACAACTTTCTACTCCTTAGACTAAATAAAATATAAACTATTCCTTACCACATAATTTTCAAGTTACGCCGCACGATGCCGGATTTTCGGAACCCTGCCGTTTTTTCTTTTTTAAACTAAAGAACTGCGGGAAAAAATCGCAAAATTTTGTTTAGAAAAACGAAACGGTTTCCTTTCGTGTTTTTTTTAAAGCTAACAGCGTCCTTTTAAAAAACCATATCACTAAATGGTGAAGATTGCTATTTTTCAAAGTCCAGCACGCGATTTTGCAAAGTGCAAAAAATTGAAAAAAATCCCCATTTTCAAAATGACGTATCGGGTACGAAGAAAATCGGAAAAATAAAAAAGCTAAATGAAGCTGGCTTTGTCCGCTTCGAAATCCCGTTTGGTAAATTGTTTTACAATTTTTTTTCGCTGAGACATTCGATTTTTTTTCTGGATAGAAAATGTACAGGGTACCTAACACTTCTGGCCAAGGCTATATATGAGTTTCAACAAAATCAGAGACGGACACTTAAGTGATGTACCTTATTAGCCAGTATTATCTATTTGAGAGAAAACAAAATCTTTTTTGTTTCAGATCAACCGGGCGGCCAAAATCAAATACACCGTTGCCCCCCCCCCCCCCCCCCCGTTAATGTACATACAAATAAATCTCTAAACGACTTTTCAATCATCTTACTTATTCCTTCAAAATTATTTTTTTTTCAAATAACCCTCCTTTTCTGGTCGTCACGGTAGCCTAACCCCTTAACACAAAAGTTTACGCCCGAGATACGATAATGTCCGACCTTAAAAACAGCGACGCGTATTATTGTATCTTATGTTCTCGATTTCTTAAAAATGATTCTTACCTCGATCAGCGCAACTTTGGTTGTACTGCAGCGTACGATCTGAAAAAAAAAGAAAATGCTCATTGAGACAGTCTAGTCAAATATTTTTCACAAAATGGCGAATTCTGCATTCCTAATGACACGTGATGATGCACTCAAGTTTGCACATTGAGTGCATCGAACTTTCTTTGTCTCTCTCTTTCCATCTCTCTCTCTCGCCGGCTCGCTCTTTCATATGCACGAGTGCGCGAAACCGGACACCCCGTCGTCGTTGCCGTCACGTTCCCTCCAATTCTTTATCCCCTCGCCCATTTCTCTTCCCCCACCAGCCTTCTTTTCGTTCTTTTCTTCCAGCAATTTTATTCGCCTTTTTTCTCGCTCGTTGACCGCGCAAAAAAGACTGAAACGAAGAGTTGTAATAAAACGAAATAGTGTGTTGGGCGCGCGTGTATGAACGCTGATACTCGCAATGAAAGAGCCAAAGAGGAAGCTTAGAACGAAGGGGGCAGAGCGAGAGATTGTTGGAATGTGAGAAAACGCTACGTGCAATTAGAGAAGATTCCAATGTTCTTGGATGAAGAGAATACAGAGAGAGAGAGAGAGAGAGAGAGAGAGAGAGAGAGAGGGAGAAAGAGAGATAGCGAATACAGTGGGTGGACAAGAGTTGGTTCGAAACTCGGGCATACGCGTTGGTAGCTTCCCAATGGTATTAGCTCATCCTCTCTTCAGTCTCCATCTAATCCTAGAAGCAGCATGTGGGGTCCGTACAGACCCCACACCCATTTTCAAGTATGCTTTTATGGCAGACGGCATTTTCGAGAGTGAACCCCTTCCATTATTTAACTCACCTTTAAGGAAGAGAATTGTCATCGTCAAGAGCGCCGGGGAGTTGTCAGTTTTGACTCTTCAATCAACGAAAGTGCACTTGGGGCCCAAGCGGGCCCCACATGATATTTTGTCTTTGTCTTTCGGGCGGTGCAACAATTTGAGTTTTGCAGTAAAAATTAGAAGACTTGTCATTCTATACAAATGGAATGCACGCTGCGAAAAAGATCTTGTCGAAAAACAAATCACGCTTGGACGTAAGTTAAAATAAAATTAGCAGGCCACGATGAAATATCTTATACTTGTGTAATTCTTCAATGTGAATTGCAAAATACATACATTTGGAGTTATAGTTGCAAACAAATGTTGGGATATACTCTTCTGAGAGAACGCGAAGATCTTTTTTTGCAATAGTGTATTTAACCTACTTTGAAAGATTCATCAATTTGGCAAAATCGGTTCATGGGGGAAAAAGGATTTTTTTGTTTAAAAAGGGCTTTTTTGCATAAGCTTTGTTTTTTTTTGGTAACGTTATTTTTATATCAGTTTTCGAAAAATTAATTTTGATGCACATCATTATAGGTGTTATTGAACAACGAAGATCGGCCATCGGTATATAAACTCTATTATCGTTCATTAAAATTATTTTTCACTAACAATAAGGAGGGGCCTGGGCTCCCACGGGCCCATTGGGTCTCAGAGAAGCTCAAAAGGGGATGCATCTATGATTAAGGGAAGGGGCACTTTTTTGCGAATTTTTTTCATCTACAGGGTGTCCAATAGGAAGTTGCTGAAACTAATCGACTGTCATTTTAAAACACGTGCACAGAATCAGAAAAGCTAAATTGCTTTAAATAGAGGAAACTCTACAGTTTTAAACGCACATAAATAAAACGCAGTCAAATATTTGCTATGTCTATTTATTACATCTTACAAAAATAACGAAAAAGTACAGTGATTAATGATAGATATTTTCGAAGTGCGAACCGTAACATTGTGCACAAAAATAATTTCTCTTTTGAAAACTGTGTCCAACATATCGTTCGTAATGCCGCGAACCACTTCCTGGATGGCCGCGATCAGTTCTTCTACTGTGCTGGGGTTTTTAGCGTAACAATGATCTTTAATGTAACCCCACAAGGAAAAATCACAAGGGTTCAGGTCCGGTGAGTACGGAGACCATTCTAGTCCGCCTTGAGCAAATTTAGGGTACCCCAGACCGATTACTCGAGTCCCATATACGCGATGAACAGCTTCAAACACCTCATGAGTCCGGTGCGGCGTCGCTCCATCTTGCATGAAGTAAACATTTTTAACGAGTCCCCTCTTCTTTGCATAAGGGAAGAATTTCGTTTCCAAAAGCTGTTTGTAACTCTCTCCTGTTACCGTAGATTCCAAGAATTGCAAATAAATTCCTTTTACTGAAATCGCTGCCCATGCCGTTACTTTCTGTGGATGAAGGGACTTCGCTAGCGATATGTTGGGATTTTCCCTTCCCCAAAACCGGTAATTTTGCTTGTTTACGTACCCATTCATCCAAAAATGTGCTTCATCGGAATAAATAATCAATTTCTCATTAAGTTCTTCGGTCTCAAACATTCCCGTAATAGTGTTATAAAATTCGATGCGTTTCGTCATGGCATGTTCTGTTAACAATTGATGAGTGCTTATTTCATACGGATGAAACTTTAAAAAATATTTTAAAATGTTGTGTAATAATGATTTGGTTATTTTTAATGCTTGAGCAGCTTTCCGAATCGAATCATTTGGATTTTGTTTGAAATAATTATCAACTTCGTTGATCTTCTTTGGTGTAGTCACCGTAACAGATGGACCTGGCAACTCGTGTCTACGGTCCTGGAGTGTACCATACTTCACGAAGTTATCAATTATCCTACAAAAATTAACGTAAAATTACTTCAATGCAGTTTAGTTGAATTGAAACACAAGTTGTGTGATAGATGAATATGAATAAATATTCAATTCTTACCTTTTCAGAGTGTTTTCGCTGGCAACTCTATGAGTTCCAAACTTAGTACGAAACCCTCTATACGCATTACTATAAATTTTTCCCCTCGAGAAGAAGCACTCAATAAGATATACTTTTTCTTCCGTGGTGAGCTCACTCATTTTGACACGCGCGTACTTGCTTCAACCACGGCTGGAATAAAACTGCGGTGCCTCAGGTATGCGCCTTAGAAAAAGGGACCCCTATTGAATTCATGGAGGAAAGAGACTTATTTAGTTTTGGCAACTTCCTATTGGACACCCTGTATATGGATAGAGTACATTTATTGAAACCTTTTATACATTGTTAAATGTCATTTCAAGAACATTCCGTGAAATTTGTACGCGAAAATATCCACAAACAAGCCGGTGACAAAGCTTTTCCAAGAACACCTTTGGAAAAACACGATTTGCGATATTCACTGTATCTCAGCTAGAAATTATCTGAAATCAAGTAGCATTGAAATTTAGTCAAAGTATCATCAAATCCTCCCCCCAACGGGCTTTGATAATTTTTTTTTTTTCATTTCTAAATTTGTAGTGGTCATGTGAAGTGAAAAGTGCTATTTTTCACGAAAAATTCCGCCATTTTGGGGGTGGAAAACCCCCTCAATGTAAAAAAATCTCAAACTAACCGTGGGGGGAGGTATTTTATATTTAGAAAGTGTGTGCCAAGTTTGAAATAAATCAGTCATGTAGTTTTCAAATGACAGTGAACACGGACTTTGAAAAAGTGGTTTCGAGAAAAAACGCGGCCCCGGCTTGTTTGTGGATATTTTGGCGTACAAATTTCACGGAATGTTCTTGAAATGGCACTTAACAATGTACAAAAGGTTTCAATAAATTTACCCTATCCATATAGATGAAAAAAATCGCAAAAAAGTGTTTTTTTTCACGCTGAAACCCCCACCCTCCCCTTAATATAAATATAGCATATCATGAAGTTGAAATAAAATAACTAATTAGGGTATAGTCATATTTTTTATCGTTACAAGCCAAAGAAGACGGGGAGAGATTCTAGATTAACGGCAGTTAAATCTAAGAAATATGTTTCGACTGTTTTTCTACCTCTCCTCTCTTCTACAGCGGAACGAGATACATCAGCGCAGCGAACAATCGATGATAGGTGCATATAGTGTCGGAGTAGTGCTACACGTGCCGCTATCAATGAGCCCCAAGGTGAAATAATTCTTGTCACTGGTTTTATTTTTGTAATGGTAATCTCGTACGTGTTTGTGCGAGAGTGCACTTTTCAAGGCTCCAAACACTGGTTGACAATCGTTTGCGATAATTATGTATAAGTATTATTGGCACGTGTAACTTTTGTTCGCGCTTTTCTAAGCGATTTTTAACGTTGAGTTGGTGTTGCAGAAAATGAAATGATAAGCAAACGTGCATACGAATATCATACGTAAATTCGTAACTCGAGAACGCGTGTTTGAAGAAAATGATATTCGTAAAATCGAAGCGAGAAAGAAATCGTACGGTCGGTGCTGACGGGGACGATGAACCGCATTTTTTTTTTTTTTAATTCGATATAGAATCCACCGATCGTGAATAATGATAATGATGACACATATTTAAATAGTTCGCCCTTGGCGTATCTACACTGAGAGAAAAAAAACCTATTGAATCAAAAAAATATATTGGTTGATTCAAATAAATGTGCTGCTGCGGAGTGCCACCGATATATGAGATTGTCTCAATACTATAAAATATTGGAAAATGTGATTGCTTTAAATAACATATTATTTTATTTGCAAAAGCTCTTCTGTTCTCTGAATATCTACATTATCCTTCAAATAAAATTATATTCTATTGAAATCATTCTATATACAATCCGTAGATGTATTGGATGAAATAATTAAGCGGTTGCTACAAACATGTTTTATTTCGCACGATAATATAATCAATAGAATTAATTATTTATTTACTACATCGACACGAATATGCCATGGGACGTAAGTTTTTCAATTTGTTTTTAATCTTAAATAAAAAGTGAGCCTTAGAATGATCATCCACGATAATAATGGCGAAAATATCAGATATCCAATGGAATATCCATGGATTAATATCAGATATTCAATTGATTATTACAGACACTATACTTTGATCTTAGCCACAGGCCAAGAAGCGATACTCTTTAGAGTTTCTCCAGCGTTCAAGTAGATTTTCGGTTCGCGCTGCGCTTACGAGAAACGAGCGCGCGTGCGGCCTCTAGCGGTTACTCCGAGAACTACGGGTTTCCTCACACCTATAATTTCGGTGGCGCTCGGCCATGATTTGGTTGAATTTTTTCAACCAAATGTGCAAGAAACATATTTTACTTTCGCATAATTTTTTAACCAATTCAGACATTTGCTTACTATTTTTCAATCAAAATAAAATATTAATATTTTAACGAATAATGGACTTTAAACTAATATCGAATATGCTGAAAACAATAAAATAACATATTTACTCAATAGAAATTTTATTTGAATCAAACGAGCGAAATTCAATTTTTCTTGTGTACTCGAATCAACAATATTCATGTTATGAATTGAAACGCTTTTTTCGTTCGTTGCAGCAGTTGCATTCGAAACTATATAATTTGTTCGCAATCATTTTTTAGATAGTTTCAATAATATATTGTTCTCGGCTAACAAAATATCTTTTGAATGAAAAAAAAACTTTCAATTTTTTGAAATTGATTATTTACACCAACAATTTTACAATTGAATCAACGAAATTTCATTCAATAACACCAATGATATTGGATCAATGATTTTTTTCTCAGTGTACTGATAATTCCGATAAACCTCAGGCTGACGAAGTTGTCTCGTGCGTTTTCCGGACGCCAAGTCTTCCGTAAACTTCACGATATCCTTGTCGTATATCAGGTGTGAATGAATCCCATTCGCTCGACACTTCTCTCAATAGTGTCACGTTCGAGGAAGAGAGAAACGTGAGCTGCGCGCTATCGTTGCCACGCGCGGGCTAAATACGTCCGTCCTCGTGCGCGAATACCTGGCCAGTAAACGATGAAAAGACGGAGAAAAAAAAACCGATTTAGAAGGAGAAGAAAAAAAAATCGCGCGTGCCGCGATACCGGAGAGGCGATTTGGAGCGGGGAAAGAGACGCAGCTGAGAGCTGCGCGCGTGCAGCACGACGGGATATTGCATCCTGATGTGCGGACCACGTGGAGCAAACAAATGGAATGCAAAGCGTCGAGACGTTTCGAGCAACGGGGGTACCAATCTCTGGATCATCTATATTTGCGTCGAGAGCATGCATATGCATTTCAACTTCGAGAAAAGAACAACGAAGAATGTCATTTTTCGGTATTACGGTTGAATGTCTATATCTCATTCATGAAAGTGAGTTTTTGAATTTGTATTTTTTTAATGAATTTTTTTTTTCACTGAGTAGACATGGTTTGTTTTTGTACCGAGTAGGAATATAGTCAGACTGGCCTGAAATTGGATCCGGGCCTGATCACGCTGTAGTAGGGAGGCCTTAATTACGGTGTCCCTTAATTTGCCTGATCCAGCTGGTTTTAGGCGATGGTCAAGCAAGGGGATTTACCTTTACCTCCAGTTGCCGGAGCCGGCTAATTTCAGGCGGTTATCATTTCATTACTATCCAAAATCATATTTTGCCGAATAAATCGCTGAAGGAGAATCCTAAAAAGTGTTTGCGTGATTTTCGTAGCCCAAATCTGCCATGGGAAATTCGAGAAGTCGAAAAAAAATAATATTCGTTGCATTCCAACGATTCAAACATGAAAGTCATGGATCAGGCCTATCCCCTGAAAGTAGCCGGAACGGTCCAGCTACCTTCAGGCAATGGTCAGGCAACTGGACTTTCGTCAGTTCGCCTGATCCCGCTAGCTTCACGCGATCATCAAGTAATCGGACCTATATACAGTTTGACGCCTTTCACACGCCTAACCTCTTATCAAATACCAGACGACCTATATATCGACGTCAAAATGTCGAAACATACTGTCCACTCTATGCATACATTTTTCATTATTCCTAATATTTTATTCTCTAATAAATCTGTGATTCGGTTCAATCTGTTGAAAAAACAATTTAGTTGAATCCACTGAATGTGTATATTTAATTTTTTAAATTAAAATTAAATAGAATGTTCGTAGAGACAAACATTTTTCTATTTGCTTGAATTAATGGCCTTTACTGTAATACACAAATCGACGGGAAGGGGGGTAGAGATGGGGAGAGAGAGGACTTATATATATATATATATATATAGGTTATATTTGAAAAATCTATAGCATGGTATTCGATAGAACTCTCTAATTATCACAACGATATTAACTAATTGATATAGTTTATGTGATACACCAAATAATTATAGGAATTCATGTGGTCTCTTGTGCCATTTCTACGATTTCTACGATTTATAAAATATTCTTTTCTGTATTCTATATTCGAAAAAATATATTTAAAACAAATAGGATTGTAGTAGGTCGTGAGACAAGGAAAAAACCTATTTGATTTAAAAAGGTCCTATTAAAATGAAGAAAAACAATTTTCCAGTGCAATGAAGAATCTGAGGAGATGGTGGTTGCCGAAGCAACAACGAACTCCTCTCTTCGAGCTGTACGTCAGGCCTTGATCTTTTACCTTGATCAGGCCGAAGTTAGGGATTGCGTTTTAAAAATGATCAGGGCTTGATAAAAAATCCCGATCAAGGCCGGAAAAAGAAATCAGGATGCCTGATCAGGTTTCTCTTGTAGCCGGAGCAAGATTTCTACTCGGGTAGAAAATTTATAAGTGCGATTTTCACACGACTTGCAACAAACGAGCACTCTCGTATTTTTTATAGCTTGCTCGATATTATCGAAATCATTTTCTTCACATCACACATTCTTTGTGCGAGATAGGATATTATACTTTTACATACTTTATGAAAGTGGAGAAAAAACACGGTTAACGATGAACAAACATTATGGGCGAGTGAAAAATAATTACTCTTCGAATTGGAATGGAATAATGAGAAACAAAATCGTTTCTCTCACCAGGAGAACGGAAATCGATTGCGTTTTATGATGTTCGCGGCCAGCAACCGGATTGTACGCGCACGCAAAGTGGCCATAACGAAAAGAAAAAATACGAATAATATTCTACGTGTACCGAGTTTGCCGATTAATTATCTGTCAGTGTTTGCCAAGATAATTAAAGAAGTCACGTATCAGGACGTGGGCAATTAATACACCTTTTAAAATCGAACGAATATCGATCACTATGGAAATGTTATTTACCAATACAATCGGCCCCGGCACACCTGTACACATAAATGTATTCATAAATATATGGATGTATCGGTGCGCATGTGCCTCAGGCAGATATGAAGATAAAACGTACAAAAATTAGTTGTACCGGAAGTGAAATGAGATCGGCGAACCCAAACAAAAATACGCCACACAGGCCTAAAATAAATCATGCACCGTTTTTTAATGAAAGACACCGTGAGAGTGGTGCAAAGTTGTCTACGTTTAAGGGGTTAACCCCACTTGCGATTTTGAAAAAAATCGATTTTTTTTATTGCATTTTTTTGAAGTATAAGTATCTGAGAATATGTCCTGAAAATTTCAAGTCGATCCGAACAAAATTGACTGAGATATGAGCGTTGAAAGAGAAGAATCCGCGTTGAAAGAGCGTTGAAAGAGAAACTTTAAACGCGTTTTTCTCAAAATGGCATTTCTGAAGTCGGTGACCAAGATTACTCGAACACTAATGAACCGATCTTCTTGAAATTTTGCAGGCCTATTTAATACATAAAAATGTAGTCTTTAATCGTTCGATTTTTTTTTCGAAAAAAAACGGCCGTTTTATAGCCAAAAAACGGCCGTTTTTTTTCGTTAAAATCGAACCATTAACTTTGACTGTCCGCCATTTTGTGAAAAATGAATATTTTTTAAAATCCTTCGATTAAAGACTAGTTTATACTTATACTTGACTAAATCCATCCGCATTTTTTTCTTCAGATGATCCACTTCGCCGCAATGTTGGTCACCGCAAACCGTGTATATAAATACATTATTTCATTGACGGCCATTTGCCGCTAAACAATGTAATATTTGTCAATAAAAAAATGACTGAAAGTTCTTCAAGATGTGTTCTTTGAGATGATATGTTGATCGATTAAAAAAGTTTTGTAGTTTTCTTTTAAAAAATTCATGAAAAAGGCCTTTTTTGCGCTACAAGTGGGGGTAACGCCTTAAAGAAGAGCAATTTCAAAGGCAATCTACGGGAGACCGTCAAAAGTGTCGCATAAATCGCCTTACTCGTAGAAATACTGATCGCAAAATTTTGTCATACTTGTGTTATTCAACATGAGGATTGAATTGCAAGACTTCGAAGTATACACATAAACTCCTGGTTGTTTTTCATGAAAATAATTATTTACTTACTTAAAATCAAGGTACATTTTAAGGTACTACGAGCGCGGGCTCTTGATTTCTATAGATTTTGTTCAAATTTTAACCAGGCGTTGTTCATATCATTATGCAAGTTTGAGTAAAATTTCAGAACAGTCGACTATTTAGATTGGGAGATAATCGGTTTTGAAATTACAACTTTTAACACTGCAGGGTCTGCATTGAAATTTAGACAGAATGATTTACCGCAAAAAAATATTTGTCCACTATAATAAGAAGACATATGCCAACACCGCGTAGTTTTAATGCAAATATTTTTTCATGATAAAAGTTTTTAACTTTAGGAACGCGGTAATTATTTTTATCTTGAAA
Source organism: Ophion ellenae (assembly GCA_963210295.1). NCBI lineage: Eukaryota > Metazoa > Arthropoda > Insecta > Hymenoptera > Ichneumonidae > Ophion > Ophion ellenae. The sequence continues at coordinate 28,464,846 of OY723389.1, read as the reverse complement.
TATTGAACAGTACTGTTCTACGGTGTTGCCATATGTCTTCTTATTATAGGGGACACATATTTTTTTCGAAGAATTGTACGCGCACAATGTCTTTACTGAACGTTTTTAGCAAAACTGAATTGTAAAGGCAACTCAAACTTTTTGCACTCTTTGCCTAACTAGTTTGGTATCGAAACATTTTTTTTTCAAAATTTATAAAAACAATAGAATGGTACGAAGCATTATGTGACCTGAGTTTCGGTCAATGCAGACCCTGCAGTGTCAAATGTTGCAATTGCAAAACCCATTATCTCCCAATCTAAATAGTCGACTGTTCTGAAATTTCACTCCAATATGCATAATGGTATGAACAATGTCTGGTTAAAATTTGAACAAAATTTATAGAAATCAAGAGCGCGCGCTCGTTCTACCCTAATGAGGAAAGTAATCTACGTTTGCTTCGACACATTTCCCCCACCTGTCAGATTGTGAATTCCTTGGCGGTAAAAAGATACTGGTTTCGAGTCGATAAATTCGGTAATAGAATTGCTTACTTCATTGAACGTTTTGAAGTGGCTATCAGTCAAATTATGTTGGAGCGATCGGAACAAGTGAAAATCTGCTGGAACCAAGTCTGGTGAATACGCCGGATGTGGCAAAACTTCCCAGGCAGACCAACGACCCGACTAGAAATTCTGCTACGGGGCATACTAGGGCCGTATCCGGCATGCCGTATTCCGTACCACGGCACTTAACAGGCCGCCCTATCAGGGCTTTGACAGGCGTGAAACACTTTTTGCATCCGGCCCTGATGCGGATGCCGATTACGGACCTGATCAGTATGCCTTTGCAGGCTCTGACCCGGCTGCCGTATCTACGCCTGAAATGACAAATAAAAACAATCCAAAAATTATGAATAAAAAAAATCGGTTAGTATTTCTTGTTTCCATATACCTTATTCATGTTCCTGCCTATATCATAATTTAACTAAAACGGATTCTGCCTCGTTAAAGTTTTTACCTACCCTCGGGATTGGACTTATGCCTTTCCATTCTAGAACTGAGCGCGCTACCTATTTGGCCATCCTACCACTTCTGTAAACTTTCTTTTTTCTTTCCCATCTTTATCAGTCTAATTCTATTCTAAAGAATGTCAATAATTTTATGTACGATGTTGAAGGCTGCATCGTTGCAATGCAACAATAATTATGTTTTTACCGCAGATTGTTTTGTTTCCCATTTAGTGCCTTTGCACACGGCGTATTTTCTGCGCGCAGACCACGCGATACAAACGCAATACACACTTGATCTATATGCGTTTTTCACTCCAAAAAACGTGTGGATCATGTGTGTGTTGCGTTTGTATCGCGTCGTCTGCGCGTAAAAAAAAGCCCGTGTGCAAAGGCCCTTAGGCTGTGAAAACAACTGACACGCATGTAATTTCGACAAAAATAGTAAATTCACTTTTATTCTTAATTATATATTACACACACACACACACACACACACACACACACACACACACACACACACACACACACACACACACACACACACACACACACACACACACACACACACACACACACACACACACACACACACACACACACACACACACACACACACACACACACACACACACACGCACGCACGCACGCACGCACGCACGCACGCACGCACCCACACACACACACACACACACACGAACCGCAGCTTGATAGCGGCCTGATCAGTCTTCAGGCTGCCGGATCAAAACTTCTAGTCGGGGAATCTAGAGCGTCTCTGGTATTTGTTGCCGCGTGTGGTCTGGCATTGTCATGCCAGATGGTCGTAACCTAGGTCATGCAGGACCTAGTAAGTTTGCCTGTGTAAGGCCGCTTGTGCTCAATTTCGTCACTTAAATGCTGCAGTTGGTCTTTATAGCGCTTAGCCGTTATGGTCTCATCAGGTTTGAGCAGCTCAAAGTACAGAACACCCTTGGAATCCCACCGTATGCACAAAAGGAGGTTTCTTAGCGTGAATATTCCGTTGAGCGGCTGATCTGGATGGTACACCCGAGTGAGCCCACGATTAACGTTGTTCTGGATTGTCATACAACACTAACTTCTCATCGCCCGTCTCTATTTACTGAAAAAAGTCTCTCATTTTGAAGTGAGATAACAAACGCAAACAAACACGCGGTGGCGCATGATCTCGCTTTGTTGGTTTCCGAATGCACGTGCGGAACCCAGCGGCCCTTCTTTTGAATCTTGCCGAGGTTTTTTTAACGAATGGAAATGTCTTGTTGGGTAACTTTTAAGGTAGTAGCAAGCTGCGATTGCATTTAACAACGATCGTCGCCCAGGAACTGCTACAAATACTTGTCTTAACATTTTTTGGTTATCCTGCTCTCTCGCCATCCTTGGGGTTGAAATTTACACTCCGGAACCTTTAAAGGGTGGGACGCAGTCGAAGGCGTGAAAAAATGAGCATTCTCAATAAATTTTTTGGATGTAATTAAGTTTGTTTTACAAAAGTGGTTGCACAGACTTTTGATGTTATATTTCAACTTGACTTGTGCAAATTTTCAAAGAAAAATATTGATTATTTATAAAAATATCGCCATCTTTGTCGGACCCCCTTTGGGATGTAGTGCTTTGCGGTGACCATCATAAAATTTTACTGGATCATCTGACATCAAAAAACCAACAAAAAAAAACATTAGTTTAATAATAAATGTAGTCCTTCATCGAAATTTTTTTTTCAAAAATTAACAAAATGGCGTCTTCCGACAGATGACTGTCGATTTTCGACAAAAAAATCGCTCCTTTATTGTTTAAAAAAATAGACATGTTCAACAACAATGAAAATCCTTCGATTAAGCACTCGTTTTTAATGCTATCAATAAGCACACCAAATTTCATCAAAATCCATCGAGTGGTTTTTGAATTATAGTGGTCACAGACTTAAAAAACATAATTTCGAGAAAAACGCGTTTAAAGTTTTTCGATGTGGATACCGTATTATATGTTCGTAAAATTTTTAGCTCGATGAATGAAGCTAAACTCTTTGTATGTATTTTGATCCGCTGAATCCGAATATCACAATTTTTGTGCGGAAAAGTCGAGCATTCAATTGTTTATAGCCAATTGTTAAAACAATTTTTCAAATAATTAAAGTTTCTCGGGATGAATTATTTTTCTTTAACATTTTGGGCAATTTCAGAACGAAAGTACTCTTTATAAAATTTTGCTAAAGTTCATAGTTTTTGAGTAATACGTTTTTGAAAATTTCTGAGAGTTTTCCAATTTTAAACTTGATTTATGAAATAGAAATACTAATCAAAAAATTACTTACATCGAATGATCAATTCCTAGCCCATACAATAGGGCTTCTGCCGATGTGGAAGCTTCCAAAATATCAATTTGTTGTTGTCTTCGAAGCATTCTGCCTTCCCGGGTATTATCGTTTGCGCGTTTGTCCGCCGTTACCTGCCATGGGGACCCGACGCCCCTTCACTAATTGTGAGATATCCCGGAAACTATTCATCAGATTGACTTGAAGTTTTCAAGGAATATTTTCGAAACATCATTCTTCAAGAAAATGTAAAAAAATCGATATTTGACTATTCTGACTGCATCTGACTCCTTAAAACGACTTCTTTACGGTACAGATGGATACGGCATCTTCCCCCAATCCCTAAAAAATCATCTCCTTAGCCTCGGAAGTATGTTTTTTCAATTCGAACGCGAAAAGAATACAGTGCCTCATATGCGCGTTATTGCAGCTTATTTTGCTCACCGTGCTCACGATGTATATTTTGAGGTTATGTTAAGCTGTTGATGCGGAAAAATAGTCTACTAAGTTGGTATTTTACAACACCAGACCTGAAGGGGAAAATTATTCATTCATATATTCGATACAGCTGTTTTCATTGTCAGGCCGCGAACTTATCTGTACACCTAATAAAACAAGCAAACGAAAAATTGGATCACACAGGTGATCCAATGATTCGTCGGAGCACGTAAAGCCATTCGAAACAATTGTTCAACGAAACCATCGCAAGCCCTTAAAATTTACCTGAATATTCATTTTTATAATTGACTATATATCAAGATATCATTTATTCATTCAGATGAATGAATAAATGATACAAATCGTTATGAATATATGAATATTCATTTTTTCTACCAATGACTGCATGTATCCTCCAAGCAATATCAATATATCCTCAAACCTTCCAGAAATGAATTGCGGTTGCAGTCATCTCGTAAAAACGATTAACATAACGTCATTGTGAATGTCTTGTTGCCATTCGAATTCGGCCCCGATATCCACATCGGGAAATAGATTTCTTTGCGCGCCCATATCTTCTTCGTAAAGAAGAAGATACATGGGAGCGAAGAGGTGACGATAAGCGGCATGGGATGCGGCACATGGGTACGTTTGATACCGCATGCTGGATACAACGGCGAATATTTTATAGGAGAGACAAAAAGCGAGTGAGAAAGAAAGCAGAGATGAAAAAGAAGAGCGGGGCGTGGGGATATCGGTGAGGAAAACCGCAAGACCTTAGCTGCTTCCGATGCTCGAAGCAGTTACCGATACGGCGACCGAGGGGATAGTTTTCCATTTTTATTGGTAGGAAAAGAGTAGCTTCGAGAGCATACGATGAAGCAGCAGCACCGCAGCAAACTCCATAATGGAGTCCAGTCACGTACCGTCGTATGCACACGCCAGCAGAGCCTGCGGCTTTTCAACCCCCTTCTGGCGTACTGGAAGGCAAGTCTATCGCACCCTGACATACGTATACATAGCATATGTATATATGTCTCAACTTGTAGGAAACAAAAAGACGCAGAAAACACGATTTACCACGTAAGGTAATGGGCGTAAAGTTTTTTTTTTCCCGTTATTTGATAGCACCTGATGCAGCCGGGAAAGACAATACGTGGTCTTCTTCAACGACCGAAGAGAAGCAACCCCTATAACTTCGGGTCTTAAAACTTCTGGGTTTATGGTTTTGTGCCCGTTAGCAATCGGTGTACCTGGAACATCGAAAGCGACAGACAAACAGGAAGGCGGTGAGAGATACGAAAGGCGAAATATGTACATGGTTTTGATGCCGCAATAGCTGTCATCAACTTCTTTGATGTCTTTCCTTTGTTGCTATCATCATCCCGACATTCATTCGTTTCGGACATTCGTTTCTCTGCCTTTTCGCATTTAAGGTAGTACCTCCACAGAAGAGTTGAATTAAGATATGGGTGAAATTTGACATATACGTTATTTAATACATTATCCAAACATCTGTGCAATTTGAATAAGTTTGACCACCCCAAACCTGAGATATTTACACTTAAAGTTGGCTTGGTTTACACGTAACAAATGCGTTGTGATGGGCAAACAGAGCATCATTAATTCTACCGTCAAAACTAAAATTAAGAAATTGATAAAAAAACGAGGATCAGCTACAGCAAGATATCACGAATAATGTGAAAAAAAATGAGAATGATTCACCATCTAGTTTCCAAGATATAACCATGAGAAGTCTTCACAATTTTGTTGCAAAGCCTGGGAAAGCCTGGAAAAAAAACAATTGGGGCAAAGCCTGGACAGTCCCGGCAAAAAGTTTACTGGCAATGGTCGATCAAAAACACAATTCAAAATATATTTTACGACAATAAATGATATCCATCGTATTATCTACTAGTACCGAGTCAATATTACGTAGTTTTTAATTTTATTCATTACTAATTAAACCAATTATCAATCTTTTAAATATGAACATGGTATGTAAACTTTTGGTTGAGATTTTGGCAGAGGAACTACCTTAATCAAGAGACACTGAAATTACGAACGGAGAAAGAGTACGGCCGCTTAAGGGGTTATGCCTCGTATCAAAAATAAACAAATATTTTTATCCAAAACCAATATATTTCGACAGTATATCATCTTACAAATGTTTGCTGAAAATTTCAAGGTGATCAGATCGAAATTGATATATTCAAAAGCTGTCATGTAGACGCCCGTCGGAACGCTCGGAACGTCGTTAAAAACTTCAAACGCTTTTTTCTCGAAAGTACGTTTTCAAAGTCGGTGAGCAAAATATCTCAAAAACTACGGCATCGACCTTTCTGACATTTTGAGGGTTTTTTCTAGATGTCAAAATGTAGTATGTGATCGAAGAATTTTTTTTCGACGTATACTCGATTTGAGAAATGAAAAATGCCCATTTTTTTCGCATCAAGCGCAACTCTTACTTCGACCACACGCCGTTTTTTTTTAAATTTGATATTTCGGAAATTCCTTTCACTAATTATAGGATATACCAATATAGGGGAAGTCGGGGCAAGATGATAACGCTAAGGTCATGTTCAAATAAAACAATACTGACTGACATATATGAGTCAGTCAACTTTAATTATTTTTCAAACTAATCAACATTTATTAATCTTTTAATTTTAGAAGCAAAAAAATCAGTTTTTATGATTTGTACCATACAATATATATTTTTAATTAAATCTTCATTTTTCCCATCTTACCCCGTAGGCGGGGCAAGATAAAACAGCGCTGGCATAATGATGGGACACGAATGATCGGCATCTTTCGCATATAAAAGTGGTTTCATTCTCAATGTCATCAATTTGATAAGCTAGTCGTCTAAGTTCTGTAGGATTAGTCCGAATAATCTTGTTTCCAATATCATTTTGATCATTTGTCATTTCTTTTTCTCCCCCTGGTAGAAACACCGGTTGAAGAGGAACCAAATGCTATACTGGTTCCATTTCATCCTTTCTAACGTAAATAGTGGTACTTTGTAAACTATTTCGGGTTTGCGATAGCTTGTATTCATCTTGCCCCATTAGACGGTTAACGAATTAACAAAAAATCACGCAATAACCTTGGAAATTTCCGACAAACCGGTCTTATTATATTAATAATTAGTACTTTCATTGTGTTTACCTACCTGTCTCTAATCAATATCAGCAACTCAAATAAACTGAAACGGTGTTAAACTTTACCAAAAAATAACATCGTTTTGCCCAAAAATCGATATTCCATTTTGCCCCTAGTTCCCCTACTAACGAATTCTGTTTGATGTTTTAATATTAGATAACCCGGTTTAAAAGGGCATTGCTCACCGCCAAAGACGTTTTCGAGAGGTGCTTCCCGGACATTGGCTGTAAATTGATCATAATTAAATAATGGGTGTCTCAAAATTACCAGACCTTTGAATTTATCAATAAAACTTCATTTGTCAAGTACAAATACTTCGATTTTGATATAAGGTACAAACATGGAGGTTATGTGTGGAACACAATATCCGACAGATGGCATAAACGGCATGGACTTGGAAGACATATTCTTTCAACAAGATGGCGCAACCTGCCATACTGCGGGCGTAACAATACAGTTATTGCAGACGAAGTTTCAAGGTCGGGTTATCGCGCACCGCGGCAATGTGAATTGGCCACCAAGATCGTGCGATTTGACGCAATTGGACTTCTTTCTTTGGGGTTTTCTGACAGGGAAAGTGTATGCCAATAATCCACGGACCATTCCGGAGCTCAAGGAAGCACTTGGACGCATCATTAATGAAATTGGTCCGTAATTTTGCCAAAATGTTATTGAAAATTTCGTCAAAAGAGTGAACGTTCATAAACAGGGACGAGGCGGTCATTTATCGGATATCGTGTTCGACACATAATCTCCATGTTTTTACCATATATTAAAATAGAAATATTCGTACTTTTCAAATAAATAATACGGTTTATTAATAAATTATTAATAAAATGTCAGGCCATTTTGGGACACTCCATATTTTTACACAAAAAATTACACTGTGCTTTAGGTGATACTTTTTTAAAAACCTCATTTTTGTACAAATATATTATCACGATTTTCTAAGAAAATCTAAAAAATGAACTGTTTTCGACTGTTAAAACGAGGCATAACCCGTTAAAAAATGACCGCGTCCACCATTGACATAATTTCTGTCCCATGCCACCGAGCCATAATACCGCGAAAATTGCATTCTTGCGAGGAAACAACCAGGGTGTAGCGCATATATAAATATCGGATAATTTTTCGCCTTTTTATAACAAAAGCGAAGGAGAAAAGTATGCCTTGGCTCATCGAGGGGATATTTTATTTTTTGGAATATTGTACGCCGTTTATTATTCCGGTCATGTTCACAGTACGATATGGAAGGGGTGCGGCGTGGGTGAAATTTTGTTTGACGTTTTATACATTTCTCACACGCGAGCGTCTTACTGCATTTCATACACATAGGGATGTCCAAGTTAATGCACGTGATATACGTATGTATATGTTCGTAGTTAACATCGATTTCATAGCGCAACTCACCACAGAGAAGAGTTTTATTATCTTTCCACATTCCCGCGGATGTGGCTCACCATATTCCGTAGCTTCAATGGATTTCGTTTGCGCTCCCGCGGATGAAATAAAATGTACTCCCTCACTCCCCCTTCGGTTCTTACGCGTTTTCTCTCCGTCTGTTTCACCGACGAGCGAATTTGTCCTCCGTCATTCGTTGCTCGCTATTTATATCAGTGGATCTCTCAGGCACCTCATTCAGGAGACGGAAAACCTCCCCAAGATTTACGACGTATTCGGAAAATAAATTTGCCATCGATATGAAAATAGACTATCCCTCTCTCTCTCTCTCTCCCGTTGTCTCATCCCTCTTCCATCTTTCTATCTTATAGTGATGAATACGATAACTACGTGGTAGTCTATGTACGAGCTCGATTAGTTCCACAAATGTACATGATCGAAGTGCCTGTGCCCAAGTATTTTTTTTTTGCTTCAATTATATGTAAACATCACAAAAATTATATACGAAAGAAACATTTTTAAGGAGTCACTTTAGACGCTATAAAAGGCTATTTTCATTATTTTTTTATAGGTTTATAGTATAGATATTGATATGAAAGTTGTTACATTTAATGAATACACTTTCGAAATACACTTTAGAAAAATAGATTTATTTACGTCACTATTTATAGTCGAAAATGGTAGTTAAAAAAATGTCCTAAAAAAATTGTAGGTCTGCGCTGTTGATGAAATTTCGGAGATGGATAATCGGAAACAAAAAAATCAGACGGTTTTAGATTCACTATGTTGATGGCTATAGCGCATATCATACGATTTTTTATTTATGCAAAAATAACAAAATGGCGGACATTCAAAAAAAACAAAAGAAAACGTTTTTTTCACCGCTTGTGGCAAAAAATTGTAAATATCAAAATAAAAATAAAATCCTTGATATGCGCTATAGCTATGGTTGTAAATAATATGTGGTTAAAATTTCATAAGGACCGGTTTAGTAATTTCAAAGATTTTATCGACAAGCCGTCGAAAAACGTTGTTTCGAGAAAAACACTTTTAAAATTTGTTTGGGTTATATAAATACATTTTAAAAAAATCTATTTATTTCGACAGTGTATTTATTAAGTGTAACAACTTTTACATGAGTATCTATAATATAAACCTATCAAAAAAGTGCATAAAAATACCCTTTTTTAGCGTCTAAATTGAGAAGACCCCTTAAAACATGCGAAACATTTTTCAAACACTTTTAGAGCTCATTTTCCGAAGCGCCTCCGAGCGTCCGAAACGCCCGAGACAACCTAGAAGGTGAAAGTAGCAATTTGGATGATATCGAAGTTTGCACCGTTGGAACGCAACGAAAATGATTCTTTTTTCATTTATAAAATTTATTTTTTGTCAATTTATGCTATGAAAATAATTCAAAACTTTTAACGTATTTTTATTACAGATTTATCACCACAGATTGCAAGCAAACAAATTTTTAAGTAATAACAAAAATGAAAGAACAAAAAAAAACATCGTTGTATTCCAACCATGCAAACTTCAAACTCATCAATTTGGAGTCGCTTAGTCGAGTCGTTGTACAAAAAATATATAACGACCGCACAACTGGAGACCTACCATGAAAATGCCTCCATGGGTACACGCTAAATTCAAATGAGAGCTTCAATTCCGTCGTGTGGACCGTAGCTCGTAAATCAGTTTTGAAACTTTAAACGCGTTTTTCTCGAAACCACGTTTTTTAAATCGGAAGAACGCATCATTTGGGCAGTTTTCATTCGATTGACTTTAAATTTCAACTCTAACTTCTTAGATAGATTGTCTAAAGAACTACACACGATCTTTACGATTCATCTACGATTCTTGTTTTTATGAACAAATCAAAGTCGATTTGTTAGTGACCAAAAAAATTGTTTACAAGGATACCATTTTGAGAAAAAACCATATTTTAATATTTTTCAACAATCACGTGTACTTCTATTGTAAAACCATTGTTAATGACGATTTTTATTCAACGTGTTAATCTATAAAAGCTCTGCCCCCCCTAGAAGTTCTCCTAGTAGTAGAAGAAAGTTCTGCCTCCTAGCTGAACTGAAAGCGCCCAAAAAAACAGTCTAGCTACAACTGAGCCGCCATATTGTATTTTTGTCATGCATTGTTTTGTATACGTCAACACATGTACAAGCCTCCAAACCTCATTCTAATTACTTTTTCAGTATTCTAAAAAAAAATCCCAAAAGTGCCTCATTTTTCGGTGAGTCATATAGATGTAACGGCTTGAAGGAAAACAGAAGTATTCGGGAACTTGCGATATTCGTCAACCCAATCATCGGCTCTCACTAATTACATCAAATACCAATCATCATTAGTTTCACATGGATTCGAATAAAGGTTCCAAAGCCTCGAATAATGTTCACACGAATTGCAAAAAACGACAGAGTTTTTTGGCCCGAGTTTTTTACCCAAATTCGTCGTCAAAAAGCTATCTCCACGAGCACAGCGAAGCGCATTGCCACTGCAGAGATAAAGCAAGTTTACGATTATTAAATGTACGCTCGTTATTCCTCGGAGTACGTGGACTGTCGTTATTGAAGCTCCCAAGCTTTTGAGTCACACATACATACATATATACAGGGTGTCCCAGAACTGAATGCGTTCCCAGAAACGGGGGGTTGGGGGTGAAATTCTGAGTCGATTGATACAAGCATGTGTGGGTCTCAGATCAACCCCTGAATTATTATTAATTTTTAAAGGCGCGCCAATCAGGTGCGGCTCATCGGGCGTACCTGATTGGCCCGCCTTTAAAAATTAATAATAATTCAGGGGTTGATCTGAGACCCACACATGCTTATATCAATCGACTCAGAATTTCACCCCCAACCCCCCGTTTCTGGGAACGCATTCAGATCTGGGACACCCTGTATATAAATAGATATATATATATGTGTGTGTGTGTGTGAATGTATATATATATATAAGTGTGTATGTGTATAAATACAACGGATATAATACACTATATGTATGTATATATTACTGTCCGCAACCCTCTTCTCTTGTTGACGTTGCGGTAACCACTCGAGGGGCTTGACGCGAATACGTACGAAACTCAGGACGTCGAGGCAGTGGCCGCGTTAACGCGCAGTACCAGCGAAAAGCTCCCATCTGCAGCACGGGAGATGGATGGTCGGTACGCGAGACCCAACTTAAATTTTTCGTCACCACCGGCGAGCTTACGTGGTCCAGGCGACCCCGACGTACGGAGACAAAGGAGCGAAGCAGTACGAGAAAAAAGTCACTAAAACCCCTTTGCGGCTACTGGCACTTTCCTTCTTCCGTTCCAGCCCCGAGTCAAGGTACGAAAGTGATGAGAACGAGACGAGAAGTGGAAAACGTGCAACAAAGTTTAGCGAAAGTGTTGGCGAGCATCGGCATGGGTTAACGCTCGTGATGCTCTCCGTCTATGCCGAAGTGGCGAAAAACATGAAAGCTATGAACAGAATACGAACGAAGAAAATGAGAAAATTAAGGGGTTAAGCTACTGTGAAAATAAAATAAAATCGTTGGTCGCTTGAGGCAACTCAAATTGAAGAGAAAGATCCAACATATGGTGCAGGCATCGCGGATTAAAGGTAAACATGATTACAACGATAGAACTGCTAGTAAAACTTTCAAGGGCGTACATACTACACCTGGGGAGGTCAAAAAGATCGATTTTACAAAAAGGTGCTCATTCGAAAGTACTATCATTCGAGTGTCTACCCTGAAAATTTCATAAGGAAATTCGCTGTAATGACGAAGTTATAGCGTTTTGTAACTGACCGGGTGAACACCGACCAACGGTTGGGGCGCAGGTAGACGCGGCCTTTGTTATCTGTTTGACTATGAGCCGGTTGTTCTCGCTCCTGTTAAATAACGGGTATTTGTGACCTTTTGTATAGCAAGGTCATGTTTCGAAAAGTGGGTGGGGTCCTATGTCCCAGGAATCGACGATTTCATGTAAGTTTAAAATAAACCAGTTATTTCAGGGTAAAGTGTACTGAACACTTTAAACGCGTTTTACTCGAAACAGTGTTTTCAAAATCGGTACCAAAAATATCTCCGCAACTACTGGACCGATCGGCTGATAGGTCCAGTAGGACTGGATACTTATCGAGCCGTTTATTTGATACCTGGCATAGTTTTTTTTTTCATCATAAGTACTGAACACTTTTGAGGCGAAAAATCGCCTGTTTCATTCCAGGGACTGCCATGACCCGAAAAAATTAAATTTTTAAATTCCGGCTCCATAAGTACTAGTTTTGTCTATCTACTTTAAGAAAAGAATATTTTTTATTTACATAAAAAGTGTCATAGGCACGTCTGGTACCGCAAACGCTGTCAACAAAAACACGTCCCAGGAAAACGACTAACTTTCTTACCGTTTGAAATTTTTTAACCAAATTTTCACACAATGTAGATTAAATGTCATACTTTAAAATGTATATCGGGGTTGTTTAATGAAATTCAGTTTTAAACACAAAAAAATTCTTTAACATAACCTTACTTGTAGCCGTCTCAGGCGTCTGTAAGCCCTTAACGAGTTTTTCTCGATACTATTTTTTCTTAAACGGTGTACGAGATTTCTCGACAGCTATAAATGGATTGACTTGAAATTTGGTATGCTTATTCAGTGTAATAGTAGTTTAGTCTTGACCGATATTTTTCTTTTTAACATTTTTTAAATTTAGTTATTAAGAACAATGATGTCATTGTGCCTCGAAATCTCGAAAAAAATCAAATTTTTTTTCTCTCTATGATTGAAATACTATAGGTAGCAAATAAAAGCTCGGTAAAGTCTTATTCAATATTATCTATTTTAAGAAAAAAAACTCGTCTTTTTCGTTTCAGATCAACTGGGTGGCCAAAATCGAGTACACCGTTGAGCCCCTGGCGTTCAAAGGTCCTTCATGAGATTGTCCGTGACTTTTGCATTTATTAAATTTTTTAAAGAAATTATTATTTAATGAAATTAGCTTAATGAAATTCGACACACAACATTGTTAATGTACTGACAAATAAATGTCTAGACAATTTTTCAATCATCCTACTCGTTCCGTTAATTTTTTTTTAATGACCTTGATTTTCGAGCCGTCACAGTAGCCGAACCCCTTAAGGGAGACTTTGTCCTTGGAGTGCCATATTTCAGGTGCTTACATTTTATTTTTTTTAAAGGAAACGAGTAAAGCTTTTTGAGTGCGGTTTTTTTCTTGCTTTTATTCATGATATACAGAACGTTAAAAAAAATATTTTTTTGAAAAAAAAAAACCAAAATGGCGGCCTTTGCAGCTCCGCGAAAACAGGTCCTCAAATCGCGGGAGGTAAACGGCTGACATCACTGCCCCCTCTTTGTTGATCTGAAATACAAATTCAAAGCATATTATCAATCTGTGACCCTTTGGTCATGGAATGACGGATGGGTTTTTCGTTTAGTACAAATTTCGAAAAATGGCAGCAATTTAAAAAAAATCGAATTTTCGCGTTTTTTTCGCATAAAAAGATAAGTAATAAATTCAAAAATGTATCTATCGAAAAAACGATCCGTCATTCCGTGAAGACATATTTTCTGACTATGCTCTCCAAATTTCAGGTCGATATGTTAATTACAGCGGTCAGGAGAATGTCAGCCATTTTTAAAAACGTGTTTTCGAAAAAAACGCTTTTAAAGTTTTGTAATGTGTTTACACAAATGTGTTTATAATTACCGCCAATCGGCAATGCCTGGTCCATAGAGGCATCCCTCCTCTTCTTCTAGCTGCTCATGTTGAGCCGCTAACATCTCCCGCTGCATTTCAAGGACAAAGTCTCCCTTAAGCACTTTTTGGTCCCTTCGATTTTTTTGCCCGCAGCTACTTACAGCGCTCCTCATTGACAGATTGTTGTTCTTTCCTGCCTCTTCGTTGACTTTTATATGATTTCGTATTTTCTAGATTTTTCTTTTAGATACGGCTCTCAAGCGAGTTCTCCTCCAGCAACTTTAAGGCCGTTGTCCTCTCGCAGCCCATCGGATCTTACAGAGTGTATTTACTTACGTTCACCAGTGTCGAGTGTACTGTGCGACAAAGACCGGGAATACATCGGAACACCCCGAGCCAACAACAGCTCCATATCGCTAATACGATATGAAAGAGGATCACGGAGAATGGGTAAGAAAAAAAAATACAATGCATTAAAGTGTCCAATGACAAGCCTCGATGCCCCTTCGATGTTAATCAGCTTTGCCGTATAACTAAAACCGAACTCGTATATCGGGGTCATTGACCGAGGCACCCGGATCACGTTGGCCCAGATTTTCGATGCGGGTGTAATGGACATAATGCAAATCAGAGATGGACGACTTTTCAAGATTTTATAACGTTATGATCGACAAGCGCTGATACAATTCACGTCCAAGTGATCAAGTCAACTAAACTAATTCGTAATAATTGTCCGTTTCCAATGTATCTCATCAAATGTTTCACGTATGACTGCACGAAAATTGGCACATCCAAAAAAAAAATCAAGTTTGAATTTGTAGGATTGAAATATAGACTGGTTCGTAGAGATCAGCCTCGTTATGCCGACAGATAGGGGAGAGGGGCCCAAAGTGGGCACTCTGAGGGAAATTAAAAAAAGCAGTTATCAAATGTCATATGTGCTAAATTTATCGTACTTCAATGTTACATTCACACATTTCCAGTAAACCTTAAAATACAAATAATCCAACCGATTTAAAAACTTTAAGAAATGCCCGCTTTGCCCAGGAGGGTAGCCTCAAGCGGGGAGGGCTTCTCGGCAAAGCGGGCATGTAGAGGGTAAAGCGAACACCCTGTATTTTTTCCTGAGATTAGGCATAAATAAGAAGAAAACAGGAAATCATAGGGGCAAAAAAATACGAATTTACCCAAATGTTTCATTGCAGACTATTACCATAAAATAACAAAAACTTAACGTGTCTTCTCAACAGTCCGTAAACTTTTTTTTTTTGGCAATTATCACAGTAAAATGATCCAACACCAGAGTAAGCAGTGCATGCATCATGAGCTCACATTGGACAGTTATCGCATTGAATCCAGTCTTCGGTGGGAGGATCTATATATGGTTCGTTGCATATAATGCACACGTAATTTTCCTTGTATGTAGTTCGATTCTTTTTTTACCTTTTTCTTAGTTTTCAAATCCTTCTTAAGGCTTCCATCTCAAGAAGCTTGATGTGTCTTTTTTTTATATTTATTTACCGACTGAAAATAATAGTGAATATCGTTATAAGAAGGTAACAATGCCACTTCCAAACATGTAAAAAACATAGTTGCAATAAATAATAGCATTTTGGTGAGTTTCCACATAGATAAATAAATGAGAAAATTATTTAAATAAAGTCACGTGGTCATTTGCTATCTTTTATTATCATTTTAATTTCACATAGTCATCTGTCTTTAGAGCGTGACGGGCACGTGCTCGATTTCCTGCAATAAGGATGAATAAATAAGGAAATTATTAAAATAAAGTATCAACTTGATTTCACATAGCCATCCTTTATACTGGGCATAGCGGGCACGTGCTCGCTTTGTCCTGACCGCTTTGCTCTTTTGCGCCACTTGACGTTTTCATCAAACCTGACCAAAAAATGATTGAAATACACTTAAGCAAACATCAATCAAACAAAGTGAAATAGGCATAAAACAACAGTCACATTTTAGTATTGATCTATTTTACTCACAAATAGACAAAATGCGATGTACATACTTTGCTTTTCGGTTTAAACCTATAAAATTTTGATTTTTTTGCCACACGCGGTCAGCCGCAGTTGAACTTCACGACTGCGGCAGGTCGGGCGGGACGGGGGCAACGTTCCCGCGTCGCGAAACCGCGGTAAGTTTTAAGGGGTGAGATGCAGTCAGAGGCGTGAAAAAATGAGCATTTCCAATAATTTTGTTTTACAGTAATAAAGTTTGTTTTACAAAAGTGGTTACACAGACTTTTTATGTTATATTTCAACTTGACTTGTACAAATCTTTAAAGAAAAATATTGATTATTTATAAAAATATCGTCATCATTGTCGGACCCCCTTCGGCATGTAGTGCTTTGCGGTGACCATCATAAAATTCTACTGGATCATCCGCAATCAAAAAACCAAAAAGAAAATCATTAGTTTAATAACAAATCTAGTCCTCGATCGAAGTTTTTTTTTTCAAAAATTAACAAAATGGCAGCTTCCGACAGATAATTTTCGATTTTCGAACAAAAAAGCGCTCGTTTATTGTTAAAAAAAAAAGAAATTTTCAACAAAAGTAAAAATCCTTCGATTAAGGGCTAGTTTTTAATGCTATCAATAAGCACATCAAATTTCATCAAAATCCATCGAGTGGTTTTTGATATATAGTGGTCACCGACTTGAAAAACATAGTTTCGAGAAAAGGGCGTTTAAGGCGTTACCCCCACTTGTAGCGCAAAAAAAGGCCTTTTTCATGATTTTTTTAAAAGTAAACTACAAAACTTTTTTAATCGATCAATATACCATCTTAAAGAACACATCTTGAATAACTTTCAGTAATTTTTTTATTGAAAAATATTACATTGTTTAGTGGCAAATGGCCGTCAATGAAATAATGTTTTTATATACACGGTTTGCGGTGATCAACATTGCGGCGAAGTGGATCATCTGAAAAAAAAGCGGATGGATTTAGTCAAATATATATATATAAACTAGTCTTTAATCGAAGGATTTTAAAAAATATTCATTTTTCACAAAATGGCGGACAGTCAAAGTTAATGGTCCGATTTTAACGAAAAAAAACGGCCGTTTTTTGGCTATAAAACGGCCATTTTTTTCGAAAAAAAAATCGAACGGTTAAAGACTAAATTTTTATGTATTAAATAAGCCTGCAAAATTTCAAGAAGATCGGTTCATTAGTGTTCAAGTAATCTTGGTCACCGACTTCAGAAATGCCATTTCGAGAAAAACGCGTTTAAAGTTTCTCTTTCAACGCTCTTTCAACGCGGATTCTTCTCTTTCAACGCTCATATCTCAGTCAATTTTGTTCGGATTAACTTGAAATTTTTAGGACATATTCTCAGATACTCATACTTCAAAAAAATGCAATAAAAAATATCGATTTTTTCAAAATCGCAAGTGGGGGTAACCCCTTAATGTTTGTCGATGTGGTACGATGTTATATGTTCGTAAAGTTATGAGCTCGATGGATGAAGCTAAACTTTTTTTTATGTATTTTGATCCGCTGAATCCGAATATCACAATTTTTTGCCGAAGAGTCGAGCATTCAATTGTTTATAGCCAATTGTTAAATCAATTTTTTTTTTAATTAGCGTTTTTCGGGATGATTTTTTTTCAAACTATTTGGGCAATTTAAAAATGAAAGTATTCTTTACAAAATTTTGCTAAAGTTGATAGTTTTTGAGTAATACATTTTTGAAAATTTCCGAAAGAGTTTTCCAATTTTACACTTGATTTATGTATAGAAATACTAATTAAAAAATTACTTACACCGAATCATCAATTCCTGGCCCATGCAATACGGCTTCTGCCGATGTGGAAGCTTCCAAAATATCAATTTGTTGTTGTCTTCGAAGCATTCTGCCTTCCCGGGTATTATTGTTTGCGCGTCAGCCGCTACCTGCCATGGGGACCCGACGCCCCTCCACTAATTGTGGGATATCCCGGAAACTATTTATCGAATGGACCCGACATTTTCCGGGAATATTTTCAAAACATACTTCAAGAAAATGTTTAAAAAAATCAATTTTTTGAAAATTCTGACTGCATCTCACCCCTTAAGACGTTAGTCGTAAGTAGGATGCCCGCTTTAGGCTGAAGGCTTGCTTTGGGCCCCCTTCCCCCACGTCGCTACCGTCAGGATGAAATAACTTGTTCAACTGAGGAATTAGGTCGAAACAAGACATCCATCAATCACTGGTATATCGAACTCTAGGCGATAAATCTTCCTCGAGCAATTATTTCGAATTACATTTCAACAGCGCCTGATGGCTTTTCGCTCCAACTTATCCTCGGTTACGTACGCAGATTTTTGAATACTCGGACAAATATAGATACGAGCACGCGCACAACGCAGAGGCAGTGGCCATCGCACAGGGGGGGGGGGGGGTGACCCAAGGTCTTTGGGTGCGTCGGCCCGAAGGCCCGAGTCGATGTGTCTCGCTAGGCTCCCTCCGCTGGCGTATAAACTCGAAGGCAAGCCTCGTCTACAAGATGCGGCAGTTTGTTGCCCTGTATGATATGTGGTATGTACGCGAAACTTGGATACGCTATAAGGAATGAAACGAAGAAGGAGGGACGAGCGACGAGGAAGAGAAAGAAAGGGAAAGAAGATTACTTGTGCGGAGATTGAGGAGGGGGGGGGGGGGTAGAGCAAGAGGGAATACATGCGTGCACATCTTGGCGGGAAACCGAGTCTCCGTGGGGCTCTCTGTAAAACGAGAACCCGTGGCGCGTCTACCATTTCTTCGTTGGCGGGAATGCATAGCGAAAATTAAAAAGAAAAACAAAATGAGAATGGAGGATTGGCTTACCGGCAAATATGACTGCCCCACCGTCCAATGGTACTCAACCCCTGTGTTCATTTAATGAGGCAACGCAAAGACGCGAGAAAATTCAGTGCGACAGCAGCAGCAGTGGCAGCAACAGCTTATTTACTCCTACAGTTGTATTCCACATCATGAAAGCCGCTGACGTCCTATCCTTTTACTTCTCACTATTCTTTTATCTGGGTCTCTCGTATTGCGCACGAAGACTCCGGGACGTCGCTCTCTTATTTGTTTTCCCTGTTTACTTCCATTCGTTCGATCCAGATTTTTGTCAATGGGTCTGCGTTGGCCTGAACTTTTGACATAGGATTTTTTAGTTGCAGGGTTTTGTAGGGTAAGGTTCCGAAAACCCCCAAACTCCGATCGAGCTGAAATTTTGCACAGACTTCCCGTCTAATGTTTTAACCCTTTGCGGCATAGTGTAACACTGATGTTAGACCTAATTCAATTCAGATTTTGACGATTCAAAAGTGTTTTTTAATTAAATATGGCGGTTCTAAATGCGTTTCAACGTCCCTAGGACTTCAATAACTACTGAAACATACCTATTAAATTTTTGTTTTTCACGTAGCGGATGTTATCAATAAGGAAAGTGCTAAAACGAACTTTTGATATCATAAATCTGATTATGACTGATCTATCAGGTAAACCATAACCAACAAATAGGTAAGAACTTAGCTTTTGATCCTCTGAATACGAACCTAAAATCTAAACCGTCAAATTGAAAATGGCGGAGCCAATATGGCGGCTGTAAATGACAAGAACTATATTATTTGTTCCAAATTTGATGATCAATTTTTTTGGCAGCTTATTTCATGTAACAGCGACCCCGAAAACCCCCGAGTACCAATTTTCGCTATCATTAAACGACGTTTTGCATTTATGGTCCGCCATATTGGATCCGCCATCTTGAATTCCCAAATTTGGATTGCAGATTCGTAATAAGCGACCCCGAAAACCCCCGAGTACCAACTTCCGTTGTCATCAAACAACGTTTTGCATTTATGGTCCGCAATATTGAATCCGCCATTTTGAATTCTCGAATTTTGAGTGCAGATTTGTAATCAGCGACCCCGAAAACCCCCGAGTACCAACTTTGGCTATTATCAAACGACGTTTTGCATTTATGGTCCGCCATATTGGATCCGCCATCTTGAATTCCCAAATTTGGAGTGCAGATTTGTAATCAGCGACCCCGAAAACCCCCGAGTACCAACTTTGGCTATCATCAAACGACGTTTTGCATTTATGGTCCGCAATATTGAATCCGCCATCTTGAATTCCCTAATTTTGAGTGCAGATTTGTAATCAGCGACCCCGAAAACCCCCGAGTACCAACTTTGGCTATCATCAAACGACGTTTTGCATTTATGGTCCGCTATATTGGATCCGCCATCTTGAATTCCCGAATTTTGAGTGCAGATTCGGAATCAGCGACCCCGAAAACCCCCGAGTTCAAAATTTCAAACTGATTGCACGTAAAGAAAAATGTATGCTTCAAAGGGTTAAGACAACCCCTAAAGGGATTTATGGTGACGCGCAATAGTTGTTGGGTTTGGGTTTGGGTTTGAGCTTAGGTATTTTTGTTTGGAAAAAACGGCGAGCGCGATAACATATATAGGTATGAACGGTGACCCATCAGATATATAGTCGGCGCGCGTTAAAAAAAAACAAATTCAATATCGGAAACTATTGTGAGACGTCAAAAATCCCCCGTGTGGAAAATAGTCCGGGAAACCCGAAGAATATACAGGTCCCGTTACGGCTTCGAAGTGGAATCCCTGACAGGGATTTCCAGAATACTGCCACAAACGGTCCTAGAAAGGTACTCATTAGTTTCCATGATACAAAATAACAGGGGTACGATGGATGCACCAATGAAGGCCCCGACCAGGTGCTGTCAGGGCACTGGCTAATTTTTACAATGAGTTTAATCGGGTCTTGACCAGGCAGACTAATGTGGGCCCAGTGTGGTTCAGTCGCAATTTCCATCATAAAATAAATTACGGTTTCATTTGGTTCACCAGTAAAAAGCCTGGTCAGATATAGTCAGGGATCATCACAAAGATCAATTAAAGTTATAATATAAATAAGCGACAAAAATTAATAGTAATTTATCAGTGTTTTATAACTGCCTCATGCAAATATCTCACTCACTTAACAATTCGCTTATCATTTTCAATGAATTTGAAAGAAAAGAAGAAAACGTTACAACTTAAAAATATATACATTTTTATTTAAGTAATCACTTATACATGAAGCAATGTCAGGGCATAAGTATTGAGTTTTCCGTTTGGTTCTAGGGACAATCGCAATGTTACCAATTTTCTCTTGATGCTGGCCAATGTGTAAACTGCATCGTTTAAAGTTTGTTCTGGGATTCTCCATGCTCCAATACTGGATGGTTTACGTGGATAATTGTACATGTCAACTTTTTTTTCGAAATTTTCCCCTCGATGTAGAGAGATTCTTGGGATTCATTTTCGCCATAAATTTTTTTTATCTCCATTATACAACCATCGCTCAAAAGTACAACATTGTTCGGCGTACATATTGTGATGAAAAAAGAGAAATTAAATATCATTGATTTTACAAATATTGTCCCGTCTTTGAGAGTACGGCTAATGATTTTAAATTGAATGGGGATCTCTGTTGGATTAGATGGAATGAGATTTCTTTCATGCTGTTGGCGACAATATTGCTCTAATGGATGATTGAGTGTTCTTATTGCATTTTTCATCCTCCCCAAGATTGGTCTTAAAAAGTATTTTTAGCCATTGAAGTATTCTGAATCGTTATCTACATGATTAACATATAACGTTTTATATTGTTCACATTATCCTTAAAATGTCAGCATATTGTTTTCTATTATAAGAATATTTGTAAACTTGCTGGCATATATATAAATAAATAAATAAATAAATATATATTTATAAATCTTCTCGGAAAATATGCATCTTCTTTATTACAGGGAAATACAGGGGAATCATAGGGATCTGACGGGGTGAACGTGGGGACTTACAGGGCTAATTGCAGGGGTATAGTAGGGACGAAATTGGATAATTCAGGCGCAATCAGGGAATCTAGTATGGCCCCGAATAGATGTCCACTAAAGGGCCCGATTTCAAAAGCGGGACAATCCTATAAAGGTACCAGTCGGAATCCAAACCAGGCCCTGGATAAAATTGGGGACAATTAGTTGGGTCCTTTAGACATCCCGGAAAATATTTCCACACGGGCCCTTTAAGGGTATATATTATATTAATTATACACCCCTTGAGGGGTATAATTAATATTTTTATACATTTATATCTTTTTTAATAAAAAAAATGTATACATTTTTAATTATACACCCCTGAAGGGGTATGTTTAGTATTATATAAAAAGGTTCAATATTCAATATTAAAAGGCAGGTTAGTGCAAAATTTCAGCTCGATCGGAGGTTGGGGGTTTACGGAACCTTATCCGTTTTGTAGCTTTGTAGTCTTAAATTCAATTTGCATCAAAGATTTTGAAACCATTTAGAAAATTTACCAAGTTATGACGATTTTTGTGTACGGTCGGATCATTGCGCTACGGCGGACTACCCCGCTGCGGTTGCCGTTTTTTTCTTTAGCGTTTTTTTTCGATACTGTTTGATCGAACGGTGTGAGTCGTATCTTAAAATGTAGTCGTCCGTTTTATTCCAAATTCGAAAAAAGCATAGTTTATAACATTCTGGTATCATACGACTGAATATTTTTTTTATATATTCATCCCTTTGTTAATAACGCGATTAAAGTTGTTTTCTTTTAGTCGATGAACGTACTTTTTTTTCTACAGTTTGCGCCTTTCGTGATTATCAAAATTTCAAAAAAGTATCGAGTCATACGATAGTTTTATTATTATATAAAGGACATTGCTTCATTTTTCATTTCAGATCAGCCTAGTTACCAGAACCACCTGCACTGATTGGTCACGCAGCAACGTCGGCTCTTTAGTTTAATGATAACTTCATTGTTTATCAATGTGTTTCAATAAAAAATTAAGACAAACATGACAAGACTGTGTATTAATTGAGTGTAAAATCCCGACCTTGTAACCCCAATCGTCTCATTAGGGGAAAATATTGAAGACCGATCTGTTTTTGGGCCTCAAGCTTATGCAGACCCGTTAAATACTATTTTTCAAATTATTGTTGTGAAAAACCGCCAATGCAAAGACGAGAAGTAAAAAAACGATCTTCATTCGGATCCTTTCCGATACCTATAACCGCGAGTCCTCTCGCTTTGACTTTTGTTCTCTTTCTCCCCTTGTCTGTCCAAGAAGAAACATCACTTTGGTGTCCGCCTTCGATTTTGTTGAAACTCATGTATATGGTAGATAATTGAAAACTATTAGATACGTATTTTTTTATCGGCGGAAATTCATTTTTGAGGGGGCGAAACTACCCCTTAAACTAAAGCATATCAAGCGCTAATTTTCGACGTTTCACGCGCAATCAGTCCACCAATTTCGATGAAACAGAAACGAAAATCCTTCTAATGCAAAATCATGTGAAATACACTATAGGTACATTGAACGAAAAAAATAACGAATGGACACGCTTTTATTTTTCTTTTTGTCCCTTCATTTTTACAAGGGGTGCATTTAAGGAGTTTCGGGACAATTGGTAAAAAGTTACTATTCGATTCAAATTTATACAGTAAATTCATATACTGGATGCACCCTCCAATTTTTAAATCGATTGTCTACACCGCTTCTCCAAAATTTACAATTAAAAAATAACTTTTCAACATAGGGAGATGCCTACGCTCATCGCTAAATGGCAGTTTTACGCAGGAAATTATGTGATTTTTTTTTAATTTCATGAAAAACTGTCAAAACACTCAGTACATTATGACAATTTCGTCATTAGTATCAGGATTTTCAGTGCCCTATGTTACAAAGTGCTTTTCCAATTGTACATTTTATAGAAACGGTGTAGACAATCGATTTAAAATTTGGAGGGTGCATTCAATATATGACAAAGAATTTACTGTATAAATTTGAATCGCATTATAAAATATTCCGTCAATTGTCCCAAAACTAAGTGAAACTAGGTAACACTTTGAATGGGGGACAAGATTCAAGTTGATGTATTTTTGCAAATATTTCCCGGATAACGAGCTTAAGAGGGTAACGATCACTGACATGGCCGTGAGCGAGCAGTAAGAGCATCGGAGATGCAAAATATTTTTTCAAATTTATTTCCAGATATTTTAGCGCAACGTTCCGAAGGTGCCATACATGTACTAATTATCTGGCAGCATATATTCGAATCATGACAACATTTCGCTCGGCTGATGGCGTTTTAACGGGCTACATCAATCTTGGCGAGTACAAAAAAATGGAATTTTCCTAAAATATTTTTATTCCGTAGTATCACCTTTTAACTATATTCCCTGAAAATTTCATTGAAATATTCCTAAAATTGAATGAGCTACAGCTTCTAACAGTCGGAACGCGTTTTTATCGAACCACTGTTTTCATAGCCGGTGGACATGATATCTCGAGAACCACTTGATGGATTGTTTCCAAATTTACAGAAAACACGATTAAAAACATTTAAAGGTCGTTGACGATCTCACTCTTTCAAAACCGATTTTTATCTTTTAATAGCTACGTAAAAATGATTACTTTTTTTCATGGATTTGGTACGCTCGAGTTTGAATTCGTCGCTATGTCGTTAAAGAAAAAAGATTTTGAAATTCAACGATCGTCAACGACTCGTATTTATTGTTAACTTGAATAACCCGTTTGGGTTTTAGATTTCAGATGGACCGTTTAATCTCGAGAGTGTCCACCGTCATACGTCGCGAAAAAAATCATCTGCCGGCGTCCATGTTTTTGTTGTTTTTCGGTATTTTTTCATGACTTTTTTAAAAGGCCTCAATACATGTACCTTTGTGTTGAAAAACTGCGTTTCTTTTTCACCAACCGTTTCCCAGGAAGAAATTCGCAATTTGCCCATTTTTTCAGGGCACTAGGTACATGTAGCCCCTTGGAGCCGTGTGGCTGATATGCGCAGAACTTACCTACTGCGCACATACAGAATTATTCGACTCGTAGTCTTCTTACAGTTAAGCGACTAATGATCCGTATTCGTGTAAAAAAAAGGCAGTGCAAGGACGCAAAAAAACCATGTTTATAGATTATATACATATATACGATCCATAATATACTTAGATGGTCGAAAACAGAACTGGATAACAAAAACTCTAGTGACGTCAATTCGAAGCGCGCAATCACGAGGCGAGACTTCGGAATCCGTATAAGTTTGGACCGCGGTCTCGAAAACAAATTTTCAATCAACCCAGTAGTTGTAGATAAAGAAATCGATAGGATTTCGATAGTGTTCAAGAACATGCCAATTAACCCCGCACGTGGGGTTACGTGACGTGGGACAACTCTCAGCGTAGCACACCTCGCGATAAACAAGTCCATCGACCAAACAAAAGACCATTTTTTTGTCTATAAATTAGCTTCGTATCTGAGTATAAGCCAACGACCAAACATACTGATCACGTGGGAACAAAGGCGAAAATTAATACGCGCAAAAACCGTCAATTGACCCGCGTCTTTTTTTTATAACAAAACAAATGGTTTGCGTCATTAGAGAACCTTGATTAATGGAAAAATGGCTGCGACGAAAGAAACGCTACTGAACAACAAATCGAAAGGAAGATGTTTTTCGACTATGCGTTTTCCCAATCGCATTGGTCTTCAACGAAGCAGATATTTGTCTAGTCGTGTATTCGCAAGAAAAAAGAGATATAGGAGCGTGCTTATAAATATAACGGAGGATATTCTAAACAATGTAGCAAACGCCGATTATTTGTTCATTCTGGGGAATTTTTCTGTACAGTGTGTGGACAATCATTCGGTTATGTCTACAATGCGACATGGCGAAATGCTCCTGACGATGTATGGGCTCAGTACGAAGGGATTAATTATTTATTTATTCGCGGTGTTGAAGTTTGCATCGTTGGAACGCAATGGAAATTCTTTTTTCTATGTTCATTAAGGGGTTACCCCCACTTGCGATTTTGAAAAAATCGATTTTTTTTATTGCATTTTTTTGAAGTATAAGTATCTGAGAATATGTCCTGAAATTTCAAGTCGATCCGAACAAAATTGACTG
Source organism: Ophion ellenae (assembly GCA_963210295.1). NCBI lineage: Eukaryota > Metazoa > Arthropoda > Insecta > Hymenoptera > Ichneumonidae > Ophion > Ophion ellenae. Next base: position 28,438,787 of record OY723389.1, on the reverse strand, counting down.
AGATATGAGCGTTCAAAGAGAAGAATCTGTTGTGTAAACGACCGGCTAGTCGGCCGTCTGGCAGAAAAAGGGTCATATCCCTGGCATTCACAACGTTCGTATAATAGACTGGAATTTATAAAAACGGGCCCGGAATAGATGACTCTATGTGAGTTTACAAAAAAAAATATTTTCTTCGTGTAAACTGAAATTGAAACTTTAAACGCGTTTTTCTCAAAATGGCATTTCTGAAGTCGGTGACCAAGATTACTCGAACACTAATGAACCGATCTTCTTGAAATTTTGCAGGCTTATTTAATACATAAAAATGTAGTCTTTAATCGTTCGATTTTTTTTTCGAAAAAAATGGCCGTTTTGTAGCCAAAAAACGGCCGTTTTTTTTTCGTTAAAATCGAACCATTAACTTTGACTGTCCGCCATTTTGTGAAAAATGAATATTTTTTAAAATCCTTCGATTAAAGACTAGTTTATACTTATATTTGACTAAATCCATGCGCATTTTTTTTCAGATGATCCACTTCGCCGCAATGTTGGTCACCGCAAACTGTGTATATAAAAACATTATTTCATTGACGGTTATTTGCCACTAAACAATGTAATATTTTTGAATAAAAAAATTACTGAAAGTTCTTCAAGATGTGTTCTTTGAGATGGTATGTTGATCGATTAAAAAAGTTTTGTAGTTTTCTTTTAAAAAATTCATGAAAAAGGCCATTTTTTGCGCTACAAGTGGGGGTAACGCCTTAAAGGAAGTTTCTGCCTTGTTGGGCCAAAAAATGTTCGATTTTTCACCAATTTTTTATGGGAAAAGTATTAAATATGGAATGTTGATATTTGGTATGTTGACTAAGCGGTCTTTATTGAACATCAACATATTTTTTGGTGCGCGGGTGATGACATTTTTCGCTTGCGGAAGTCCTAAGTCCCGAATAGGTGATCTGAAGCAAAAAATCAAGAACCAAGAAGAAAAATTGAAAAATAAAAAAATAGTCAGCGAACGGAAGGAAGTTTTTTTTCCCAAAAATGTTCGCAGTTTTTTGTTCATTCAATGAAAACTTTCAGATATTTTTGGATAATTCTAGTTCAACTCATACACAATATTGTACAAAGTATGTTTGATTTTTTTGCTTCAGATCACCTGTCCGGGAATTAGGACTTCCGCAAGCGAAGAATGTCATCGCCCGCGCACCGACATACGTTGCTCCTCCTACTCCCACCGCCATGATTTATTAAACTTAAAAAAATATTTTGATGTTCAATAAAGACCGCTTAGTCAACATACCAAATATCAATATTCTATATTTAATAATTTTCGCATGAAAAATTGGTAAAAAATCGTACATTTTTCGGCCCAACAAGGCAGAAACATCCATCCCTTAATATACAAAATCTTCTTTTGCAGATTTAAGTTTTCCATCTCTAAGTAATCCAACAATGTTTGACTTTCGTAGCTAAAATCCACCAAAAGAAATTTGAGAAATTGAAGAAAAAATATGTTCATTGAATTCTAACGATGCAAACTTCAATCGCACATTTATTCTTTATTGCTCGTCATAGAACACTTCGGACTTTTTATAGCCTACTCACTTTGTAAAACTCACATGTTTTATAAAGTTACTCTTATCTACTAGTCCTTATGTCTAATGCCTAATGCTACAAAAATTCTGAACTTCCAGCTCTTTCTTCATACCAAAACTTTGTCTTATACAGCCGCTCTCGTCACGCCAATGACTGATAGTGTAGCTTTCGAAACTATTTGCTGCAGTCTATTGTTCTCCCCTTGCTAGGCTATCGAATTCCCTTGCGGAATAGCATATTTCCTTGATTATCCCCCCTTTTAGCGTTTCGATCTAGCAGTTTCTTAGACTTTCTCCTTCTCTTTCGCTCCTCCACTCGTCCACCCCTTTCGGCCGGCTTCTGTTAATTTGCTCCCTTGCTTTCTCGCATCACCAAATGTCTTCCAATGTTTCTTCTGCCCTTCCTCATACTCAATGATCAAACAAAATACATCTCAGTATACTGGTGAAATTTCAATTCAAGTTATCGAACTTTTAACGAAAAAATTATACGTAAAAAAATATTTTAAAAAAACAAGCTTTTGTTTACGGGGAGATATACACCTAGATTCACCTTTTTTGTACATTCAGACCTACATGTACATTCACACCTATATTTACACCCACATTCCGTCGACTGCAGAAGACCTACACTATGCGCCTGGTTTCGATGATTCCATGTAAGTTGACAAATTTCTTGATTTATTCATTCATAAATTTTCAAACGCGTTTTTCGCAAAACCACGATTTTCAAATCGGTACCCAAAATTTCTCGAAAACCAATGAACCGATTGCCTTGAGGTTTTTTGTGGTTATTCTATATACCATTATCTAGTACTTGTCATAGGATTTTTTTTCCGTTACTTAGTTTTTGTTTTATAGGCAAAATAATAACTAATTTTTGGCCCAAAAATCACTATTTATGTTCAATCGTCCGCCATTTTATCATACATCGATATTTTCAAAATCGGCTATGACAAGTACTAGATTATAGTATCTAATTTAATAATCTTTTTGGTTTTTTTTTCACATGATTTTTGAAGAAACGCCAGTGGGTACCATATACGCAGATTTTTTTACGACGCTCCAAGGATCATACAATATCCTTGTATGTTTTTGATATTTTTAAATAAAGAAAATTAATCATATTTTTGAATGTATATACTTTTAGATAATTAAAACCCCAATCCGAAATTTCAAATGGTTTTCCTTGAAAAAATTCACAAAAATGAACTATTCCCGGCTCCTAGGTGTATATCTCCCCTTAATGTACTAAAAAGTAGAAAATATTTTTTTTACCAAGTCACCTATATGTGACTATAAGTAGAAGCTTTAGGCGCTCAACTTTTTGAATGCTTAATAAATTTGATCAATTCAGTTTCATTAATCGTATTTAATTTGGCACAATAGTAATTAGAGAAATTATTGTTGCACGTTTATACTCAGTTTCAGCATTTTTATTCAAGAAATCTAAGATTGTTTTACAGTAAATTAAATGCAGTTGATATGTTAACGGATTTGTGTAAATTAAAGATTATATGTGTATATTTTGAGCGCCCCAAGCTTTTTTTACATTCACTTTTAGGTGACTTGGTAAAGAAAATTATTTTCTGCTTTTCGGTAAATTAAATAAAAGGATTTTAAAAAAAAAGTTTGCATATAAACTATTTTCGACTTTTGAGTCTTTAATTGATTTGACTAGTTAGTTGTTACAAGTAGTTTACTAGTTTACGAGCTTGAACGTTAGGAACATGGATTGCTTGTAAAAAATAACATACTCTAATTGGAATTGAACTGACGACTAATTGTTGCATATAAACTTTTCACATATAAACACAGTAGGCTACGAATTTGTTTGTATGCGTTAATGAGATTTCATATGGATAATTAGATATCGCTAATTTTACATGAAAAGTTGAAAACTATATGGATTTTTTTTTTAAAGATGAATCATACATTGTCATTTTTTAGATGCATGTTTGCAAAATGTTAGAACTGTAAGTAGTCGGGAATTGGCTGAAATGTCAATTTTATCGTTTTGCATCTCACAGAAAGTCGAGTTAAATAAAAGCTTGTAAAAATGACGACTTTAAAAATCATCTCATTTATGGAGATTATACACTAAATAACTCTAGATACTTGATATCAACTTTTCACGCATGTAAAAAAATCTAAAAATTCCGTAACGACAACAAAAACAGGGGGTCACCGAATGTTCAAAGAAAACATCAATGATAAAACTTAGTAAAATGTGACTAGCAGAAGAATTTTCGTAGCCGCGAATTTTCAGGTAAAATGTAAAAAAGTCCAAATCTACTAAATTTGCGCGAAATTTTTTATTCCAATTTATCGTTAGGTATGATAATTGATTGTGACTTATTTTTATTAAGCGCGTTTTTCATGGCGTTGAAGTTTGCATCGTTGAAGTGCAACGATTTTTTTTCTTTATTTTCCATTTCTCTATATATTCTTATCACTATCCAAAGTCTTTTTCGCAAATTGAGGTCGAAAATCTCTAACAAGAATCTGTAAAAACGATCGAGCAATTTTCACAGGCATAATTGCCAAACACAACTCATTTTTTTTTCAAAACCAATTCGTTTTGACAGTATACCATCTTATAAATGTGCCCTGAAAATTTCCAAGGTGATCGGATCAAAATAGACATATTTATAGGCTGTTATGTTGACGCACGTAGGAACGCTCGGAGCGTCGTTCGAAAATTTAAACACTTTTTTTCTCGAAAGTGCGTTTTCAAAGTCGGTGACCAAAGTATCTCAAAAACGACTGCACCGATCGTTCTGAAATTTTTAGGGTTTTTTTTCTAGATACAGTAGAACCTCGATTATCCGAACTAATTGGGAGCGGACATCGTTCGGATAATAAAAAGTTCAGATAATCGAAAATATATCTCAGATTTTTGGGAAAATCAACTCATATAATATAAATAGTATCGAAAATTATCTTTATTAATCCAACAACCCTAAATTCTTTATTTGATAGCAATTCGCAGTGAAGAAGGTTTCAATTTTTATACCACCACTACGTATAAAGTTAAATCACAATTGCCGCTTAAAATAATGATCAATTTTTGGTTGTCGCGCATTTCTTGGCCGCAAAGTCTCGAATTCGTTTCAAGAACAGCGGCTGTGGGGGACTATTTTCTGGTTGGTTTCGACCATTCCAGGGCAGTTTCTCGCATATACATACAATATATATAGGATCTCATGTATGAAGTGACATATAGGCAATAATGTATTTTCAAAAAATCTCGAAGTGTTAGGAAACCGCTTTATCAGAGAAAAAAGGGGAATACCTTGGGGCGATAACTTAACTGAGAAAAAAAAGATCATCATTGAGTTCGGATACAGCACGGAAGCGTTTGGAACACCGAAAATTCGGAAAATCGAGGTTTTACTGTATATAAATATATACATCTATATATAAACGAAGGATTTGTTTTCCGATGTATACTTTCGATTGATAAATGAAAAATGACCATTTTTCGCAAAAGTCAAGACTCTCATTTTAAACGCATGCTATTTTTTCAATTTGAATATTTTGGAAATTGCTTCGATTAATCATCGCATAAACTAATATACTTAACGAAATTTGTTTGATTTTGTAGTATTAGATAAGCTGGTTCAGAAGGGCATTGCTCACTGCAAAAGACGTTTTCGAGAGGTGCTTCCCGGACATCGGCTGTAAGCCAATTAAACTTCAATATTTTTACACAAAAAAAATGACAGTGATCTTTAGATGATACTTTTTCAAGCACCCAATTTTCGTAGAAATTCATCATCACAATTCTTTTTTATATCTCAAAAATGAGCTGTTTTCGACTGTTACAACTATAGGCATAAGCCGTTAAAAAGAATTCATTTTCGTTGCATTCAAACGATGGAAACTTCAACATCCTAAGTTTTTCATCGTACATATAGATTGTATGATAAAAGGTTGACAAGATTGAAATATAGGCAGAACTCTTATACAGCGTTGAGAGGAAAATGGCACTGGTAAGGGGTCTTCTCGCTTTAGACACTAAAAAAGGCTATTTTCATGAATTTTTTGATAGGTTTATATTAAAGATATTGATATAAAAGTTGTTACACTTAATAAATACACTTTCGAAATACATTTTTTTTTAATTATTTATTTGAGTCACTATTTATAAACGAAAATGGTAGTTAAAAAATATCCCAAAAAGATTGTAGGTCTGCGCTGTTGATGAAATCTCGGAGATGGATCATCCGAAATAAAAAAATCAAACGGTTTTAGATTCAGTATGTTAAGGAGTGAGATGCAGTGAGAATTTTCAAAAAATCGATTTTTTATTACATTTTCTTGAAGTAAGATGTTTCGAAAATATTCCCTGAAAATTTCAAGTCAATCCGATTAATAGTTTCCGGGATATCCCACAATTAGTGAAGGGGCGTCGGGTTCCCATGGCAGGTAGCGGCTGACAAACGCGCGAACGGGAAGGCAGAATGCTTTGAAAACAACAACAAATTGATATTTTGGAAGCTTCCACATCGGCAGAAGCCCTATTGTATGGGCCAGGAATGGATGATTCGATGTAAGTAATTTTTTAATTAGTATTTCTATACACGAATCAAGTGTAAAATTGGAAAACTCTTTCAGAAATTTTCAAAAATCTATTACTAAGAAACCATGAACTTTAGCAAAATTTTATAAAAAATACTTTCGTTTTAAAATTGCCCAAAATGTTTTTAAAAAATAATTCATCTCGAAAAAATTGTGATATTCGGATTCAGCGGATCAAAATACATTTAAAAAGTTTAGCTTCATCCATCGAGCTTAAAATTTTACGAACATATAATACCGTATCCACATCGAAAAACTTTAAATGCGTTTTTCTCGAAACTATGTTTTTCAAGTCGGTGACCACTATAATAAAAAAACCACTCGATGGATTTTGATGAAATTGGGTGTGCTTATTGATAGCATTAAAAACTAGTCCTTAATCGAACGATTTTCATTTTTGTTGAAAATTTCTACTTTTTAAAAACAATAAACGAACGATTTTTTCAGATGATCCAGTAAAATTTTATGATGGTCACCTCAAAGCACCACATGCCGAAGGGGGTCCGACAAAGATGGCGATTTTTTAATAAATAATCAATATTTTCCTTTGAAAATTTGTACAAGTCAAGTTGAAATCTAACATAAAAAGTCTGTGTAACCACTTTTGTAAAACAAACTTAATTACTATAAAAAATATTGGAAATGCTCGTTTTCTCACGCCTCTGACTGCATCTCACCCCTTAATGGCTATAGCGCATATCATACGATTTTTGATATATGCAAAAATAACAAAATAGTGGACATTTTTCGAAAAAAGAAACAGAACGTGTTTTTCTCACCGTTTTTGGCAACAAAAAATTGTAAATATCAAAATTTGAAAAAAAACCTTGATATGCGCTATAACTAGTTGTGAAGAAAATGTGGTTGAAATTTCATAAGGATCGGCTCAGTAGTTTCGAAGATTTTATCAACAAGCCGTCGAAAAACGTTGTATCGAGAAAAACGCGTTTAATATTTATTTTGGTTACATAAATACATTAATTTTTTTTAAATGTATTTCGAAAGTGTATTTATTAAGTGTAACAACTCTTATATCAATATCTATAGTATGAACCTATCAAAAAAATTCATGAAAATAGCTTTTTTTAGCGTCTAGAGCGAGAAGACTCCTTAATCGTAGTGGGATACTGGGATCTGGGATACTGGGAATCGTAGTGGGATCATGGGGGCGAGCCAAAAAATTCCTCAATACTCGCCACTAGCCATACCAAATCGAGGGATATTAACCAAAATCTTTTCGCCGCGTACTTTCGCGTTTTATTTTTTCCATTCATTTGTTCGCCGCGTACACGTTTTACGGGAGAAAAAAAAATTTCTCAACTTGTACGATCGTCAGGGTTTGAACGCTGCGAGACTTGCGGATTGTAAGGGGAAAACGCGTAAGAGGGAGAAGACTCAGACGTCGAGGTATTTGAACCCATTCGACGGGGTCCCTTCACACGCAATTTCTATCCCTGGACGAGAGTGCCTACACTCTCTGGTCTGCCCCCACCAAGCCGAGAAGTCTCCTCCCTCCGGGTGAACATTGCGGAGTTGAGCGTGGAGTGAGGACAAACCAAGCGCTCAAAAGGGGACTCGAAACGAGAACTTTGTTATCCCCACTACGGTCAACATTCTGCATCATCCTCATGGTGATGTGCGTTCGTATCCGGTTGTGTGTGATGGTGGAAGATGCGCACGCATAGAAGCGATGTGTTACGCGGTTAAGGTATATCGGAAAGAAACGCGAAGATTCGCGCGGTCAGATAAGTAACGAAGCAAATTCTTTTTCCCCTTCTTCAGTCGTTAACCCTCTCCTCGCTCTGTTATTCTTTCTCTGCCTTTCGCGCGTGGGTTATTGCTTGGCGGGAAAGCAGACACGTGGTTCTCATGGAATGCGCGCTCGACGCACCAGGCGAAACAAAGAAGAGCCTCGAAGCGCTACTTCTTTCCACGAACTTTTGGGTTCGACGTTACTTTTGACTTCCATTCAAATGGAAAGAGCTTGAGGTATGCACGAACGTCAAGACCTTAGGCCACAGTAACGGATATAAAATCATGTGCGAATTTAACCATTTTTTTTCGTATGAAAAAGTGATTCGCTCATAAAATTAATAACTCATCTATTTAGTATGAATTTCAAGCTGTTAGAATTTTTTTTTTTTTTCGATGTACAAAATGGTCGACTACGAATATTTTCTTTTGTCATCTTTTTTTACGTGACATTTAGCATCCACAATTTTTTACCTAGAACAAAAAACAAAAATTCTCGTCAATCTGCATTAGAATACCTAGAGAAGTACGTACGGAATTTGAAAAATATTGTTTCATTCAAAAGTTGTATGTATATGAACTTAAGGGTCCACTTTGAAAATTTCAAAAAATCGAAAGCAAGCAAGTCTTGAAGAAATCGACGATGATGAGCAATCAGAAGGGATTTTGTAAGGTGCAGGAATTGCCGATTGAGTTTAGGTAAGAGTTTTTCATAGTATAAACTTCAAACGCGTTTTTCTCGAAAGGACGTTTTCAAAATCTAGCTCCATCTTATCTCTAAAACTAATAAACCGATTCTCTTGAAATTTGAACCACATATTGTAAACATGATTCGCAACAAGATGACCCTCGATGATTTAAAATTTTGATTCTTACTCTTTTTTTTGCGAAAAACTGCGGAAAAAACGCGTTTTCTTACTTTTTTCGTTTTTCATCATCTATTTTTTTATTTTTTGATAAAACTTCATATCCGAGGGTCATTTTGTAACTGGTGTCATATCGAATCTAATGGACTTTGACTTTTTTGTTTCAGACAAGCCGTTGCCGAGTTGTGATGGAGCTACCTAGCCCACCTATTTTTTAGGCGTTACGTTAAACTATAGTTTTTGTACTTAAAAATGAATAAAAATGAATTCAACTTTTTAAAAATGTATTTCAAGACTATTTATCAAGTCCAACAACTTTTATATTCATATCTTTTATAAAATCCTCAATAAAAATCGCGAAAATAGCCTTTTTTCGTGGCTCCAAAGTGGACTGGCCCCTTAAGAAATGAATTTTCAATGAAAAATTTCGTTACAACTGCTCATAAACTGCTCATAAAACGAAAAGTTTTCGATGAATCAGAAATTCCGTTCGTACTCCTCTGCGAAATGCAATTAGGAACATAACTTTTAAATTGGAAGTAAATCGAGTGAAAATTGTTGAAGTTATTTGTCACGCCAATAGCAAAAAAAAGCTGTTTCGAGGAGTTTCGAGTAGTGGGCCATTTTGTACATCAAAAAAAAATTCTAACAGCTTGATATTCATACTAAATAGATGTATAATTATTTTCATGAGTGAATCACTTTTTCATACGAAAAAAAATGGTTAAATCCGCACATGAATTTATACCCGTTACTATGGCCTAAGGCCTTAAACAGGTTAACGAGTACGGCGTTACGACCGAGGCTTCGCATCAACATCCTATTTGGAACGAGTGGATAAGAATGATGTGGCGCGTCACTTCGTATTTTCCGTTCGTCGAAGAAAGACTTGCCATTGGAGAGAGCAAGAGAAAGAGTGTGATGGGGAGTAGAGCGAGCTCGATAGAGCCAGAGTGAGTGAGTGACTTCAACCTGAAGACTGCTACGGACAAGATGGAACCTCAGCCACCAGAGATGGCGGTTGCGTTACCTTACGAAGTGATCCGGACCTACCGCAACGCCGAGAGACGGCAGAAGTCTTTCTCAGGCACCTGTCTCCATCTCTTCCTTCGTCTGACTCTCAAACACACATGATACCGACAACAACGTTCATGTGGCGACAGTTTCACACGTCGATCGTTCACATCCCGCCCCAAACCAAAAGTTCACACTGAAAGCGTACAAAGACGTTTGCACGATAGAACAGCTAATTGAACTTGGACCAATCGTGATCAATAAACGAAATTGATCTGAGCCATTCTACTGAGTAGAATCAGTCGCGCCGCTACATTTGATTTTGCATTGTTCTCTTGCGAACACTGCGACCAGGCCGAAATACGTCGAGACTCTTGATGATTGCCACATTGACAGAAGGATCGTCTGGTGTCCTTGAACCTCGACCGACCGGGCAAAAAATAACGAATGAACGAGACAGAGAAGGAGGGAAGAGAGTGGGTGAAAGACCTACCACAATGAGCTGCTGAAGGTTCGGGACGAGTTCCCGCTCGCATACGTCCTGTTCACCCATTCACACGCTCCTACATATACTTTTCACTCTACAGTAAAAGCACCGCGAACTCTGCCCAGGCAGACGTGGGATATTATTGACACGGTGATAAACTCCCTGGTTTCTTTGTAATGACGGTCAGTTTTTTTTAACTGGATTAGCGTGACGCGTTATACACACGGGGGTCGTCGAAAAACGTCCCACGGAGGGCTCAAGGACAGTGGATGAAGACCCGCTCTGGCATTGCGATCGGACACCCATGCGTTCGAAACCTCCAACGCGATGTGAGTGCTCAAACGACCCGACCGCCGCCTTTTTTTCAACCCAATTTTCGGCGAATCGTTCTTCGGCTCGTCGTTATTATCATAGTCGCATCTTAAGTTTCTATCGAGGGAGCGAGTCGTTGGAAAAAGGAATACGATAGCCGCAGTCTAGTTTTATACATCGGTGTCTGCTTTTTGTGTTGAAAAATAATACAATATTTAATACAATAGTGCGTAAATAATATAAATAGTAAGGTAATAAAAATAATACAACAGTCCGGTAATTTCACTCCCGCGTCGAAATTTTCAGCCTATTTCAAAGGCTGATCCTATGTCAGCCTCACGTGAGTCTGTTTACTGCTAAAAGTCCTACTATGGGCCGCCACGTGCTTTTCCTTTGCTGCTTACCTCCTGCATAGGCCCTTATACTCCTACCTAACCTAGCTGAAGTGGTTGCAGCTCCTCTTTTGATTGCTTTTGGACCTATCGCGCATTTGGCTGTTTCGACGACACAAGGGTGGGGATGGTCGCATTCGTAAGAGCGGGTCTGATAGTTTTCAGTAACCGTCATTCGTTGGACTAGATAGGACCGCGCGTTCGCCGTAGAGGCCTTCTTTTCCAATTGCATTTTCTTCATTTTAATTACCGTCACATAGGAACTATACATGTTCTAACTGAAAAAATGTTTGGACTTTTTTGCAAATCAAAATATACGGAAAGCTCTAGACTGCACGTCGATTCGCAACTCGCAACATTTCGATGATGAATGAATTCAAAAAAATTGTTTCGTATACTTAAATATACTATTAAAGTATACCTAAAGTTTGATAATTGTAGAATAATTATTTCTTAGTTTTAAAAATCCCTCAACATTGCTTATTTTTTTTGCCGTCTAAATGTATATCCTGTCTTAATCGGATCGGTAACCTGTCTTTTTTCGGTGATATTGTTCCATACACTGTCCTGCACACAATATTCGTTGTGGGGTGACATTCTTCACTAACGCGAGAGCTATACGCGAGAAACTGAAGTGGCAACGACGTTGCTCCACACAACCAATGCGATCAAGCATATAGCCATAAACTAGAAAATTAAGGGGGTCGTCTGGTGTGTCGGATCAAAAAAAGAGGAAACGGCCTTGCGTGACTCTTTTGAAGGAAGGTGTACTCTATGGTCCAGACATAGCAGATTGATGGTGAGACCATTTTTTTTATTATGAATTATATACAACTCAAAACACGATTTTTTCAAACTGCTGCCATGATATCTCAAAAACTATTTGATTGATTCTGCTCAAATTTATACAGCATCTTTAATACATATATAACTACAAGTTGAACTAAAATAATCAAGATTGCTTCGTTAGTTTTCTTTTTATCAGCTATATAGAACCCCAAAAAAAACGAAAATTTGAATTTTTTTTCTAAAGCGTAAAAAAAATATATTTTTTTGGAATTCTAACTTTATTTTAATTCCATGTAGAGCCTCGAGTATCACGATTAAAATTGCGTTTGGTTTTTTTATTTCAGATAAGCAGAACTGCCGGAATCATGGCAGCTGGGAGCACCTCTTTTTATATATGTGTTCCTGTTGGGCGGTGTATCTCCGACTATATTCTATATAATGACTTCAAAAAATTCACAATGTTTGTTTAAATGTTGATAAAAATGATATATAATTTATACACTATTTTAATTTAACGGTTTGTCAAAAAAAAAATCCCCAAAAAAGCATTAAAAACGGCCTTCACACTAGACGACCCCGTTAATATTCAATGAACGAGTGCGGAACGTTCCGTTCGCCTTTTGCTGGTATATTCCGAACATATGCCATAACGACTAGTAAAATTTTCATCAATATCTGTTCACCCCAATATTTTCAAGCAACAACCTCAAACTATCGATCGCCTTTTACGCCGGGGCTCACTCCCTCTACCTCTCTCTTATTCTCCGCATACGTATAGTCTCTATGTCTGCGGTGTGCGCTTAAAGTCGCGTCTCCTGATATACACCACCATAGAACCCAACCTCGAACGCGGACCTACCGCAAGGATCGAGGGTTCTGCCGCTCGCATGTCGGCCATTCACACGCCTCCCGAGTCTCTCGTCTCGAGTTCGCTCTTTGATGACGACGATGTGTTGCCAACAGACTGCTGTTGGTAAATACGTGCGTACGTGCACACACCGCGCATACACGTACCTGTGCATCGGCATACGTGTGAGTCCGGATCACGAGACTCTTTTACACGAAGGTCCAATACGTCGGTGAACCCCCATGGCCCTCTGTCCATATACCGAGCTTCCTAGGAATACATAATGATGATAATACGAGGCAAGCCGACGACAATGACGGGCTATGCGGAGCTCGACGGGAACCTTCGAGGCCCCCGAAACAGTGCGTCCGGTCGATTATCGCGACGCGCACCGTCTAGCGTCCTTGAACCAGCGCAACGAGCACAAGTGAGACCGAGACAGACGTCGAGGCGTGTAGAAGTACGAGCGAGCGACGATTTTGCAAGCTGCTACGTTCTTCGCCGACGAGTCTACTACTTCTCCTTCTTAAGTCGACTCGACATCCTATACGTGATTCCAGGAACGATTCTCGGAACACCATAAAAGTTCGCCGGCCACACGTCTGACGGAGCAGCACGATCGTGAAGTAGAGGAGGGCGTGACCGCTGGTGAGAAGGACGGAGAGACATTGAAAAACGAATTAAGCACCCCCCCCCCCCCACCCCCGAGAGTTAAATAAGAATGGAAAACAATCACCAGACAGAAAGGTCTCAGGGAGTTTTGAACCGTCGATAACGAGGTTCGTACACTTGAAGGATCAGGTATCGGATGAATGTACGATCGGCATGCTCTTTATCTTTGATTGTTTATCTTTGATTGATAAATCTTGGATTGTGTTGTCAGTTCTTGGAACTCCTCGCGGGCTCGAGTTCCGCCAACGCGATATTTCCGGTCAACCGCTGCTTCTGCACGCAAACAAACATCAACACCCAACGAAAACGTATTCGTCGAAGAACAATACATCACGCATGTGGGCATATGTAGATACTCTACATTCGAGAGTCTGTTTAATCCAATTTGTCTGTGAAGGAGCCGTGATTAAGGGGAGGATGCCCAACAAACGGGTTCAAGATCGAGGCCGAAGGCCGGGCAATAGACACGAGAGTACTAAACGAGCCTACAAGAGAGGCTCATGCGTTGAATACAGGCTACGTTACTCTCTCTCGTCTTTCTTTTTCATTCTATGGATGGTTTTCCGGTTCGCGACGATACATGAGACCAAAAGCAGACGCTTCCATAGTCACCATAGTCGGTTGTCGTATACCCGTCTCGTCGTTCAACCGGTTCTCCTCTTCACCTGCGACCTTCTGTAAATTGCAATATACATATATATATATATATATATATATATATATATATATATATATATATATATAGACGTACACATAAACATATACGCGCAATGCATATAGTCAGCTTGTATACATAAACGTTTATACACAAGCTGAAGCGGGCCAATGACACGAGTTGCGCGTTGCCCGCTGCCGCGATCGCACTCGCGCGCCCGCCGAGTTCAAAGGAATCATCAGAGCGTCTTGATGTTTCGCTGCTTACTGTCTCTTCCCTTTTACTTCGGTTCCATTTAACGACGTGCGCCACGCCAAAGCGTTGTCTTGTCGCGCAACGAGATTTCAGGCTCTTTCTCCGTCTGTTTTCAGGGTCACGCACCAACCACGCGGAGAGACGTTACGGCCAGGTTTATCGGGAGCTCAAGTACCCGCAACGTGATATGTTGTGGCGAGTTTCAGCAGCTGCGAGCTGCTATTTTGTCTCCAATGAAGCTAAAGCTTGCTGTACTGATGAAGATCCGTCGAACTGTGGCTTTCCTGCAGCACCCTGACGACGGCTCAAAATCTCCCCTTGCATCTCTGGGGCTGTACGCGAATTACGTAACGCAATTGGGGGGTTCGGCCAGGCGTTACGGTCTACGTGGGGGCGTCAAGGTTTGCGTTACGTCACGATTTTAAAACTGCTAGAAATAGCAAGATTTCAGCATGTTCAAGTTTTGAATTTGAACCTCGCGTGCAATTTTACCGTGGACAGCTCACAGCTTTCTTTACGCAATGTCAGTTAAGGGGGAAAGTCACTGTGCAAGAACTTGCACGGTAGCTTTCCCACATCCCCCAAGCAAAATTGGGAGGCATTTTTTTTCATGATTCTTGAAAGTACATGTGTTGAAAAATATGTTGGCAACATTTTTAGTCACAAGTCGGAAAATTGACGGAGTTATAGTCACTTTAGTGACAACAGGTAGCGCGACCGGTTAGTGCCCTCAGTCCCCACAGGTGTGGCATCATTTACAATGGCTAAAGTACAGGCTCTTATTATTTTGTGAACTATCATGAAGATGAAGAACCGTCATGTCGCCCGCGACTAGATACTTCAATGTAAGTATCAATTTTATAGAAAAAAAACTTAACTTTATATTAAGAAACACAGAACGAAAACTTTGAACCCGTTTTTCTCGAAACTAGTTTTTTCGACCTTGTCCGAGCGAATACTTAAAAACTTATCAATCGATTTTCAATTTTTTTAAAAACATTTTTGTCATCGCAGTGACGAAGGTTGTACATATCCGCGTTTTTAACATTTGATAATTACTATTTTTAAAGACTGCTTGAATACAGAAAAAGGGCCTTGAAAATAGAAAAAAATGTCCAAACTGTCGGCATTTTGTAAAAAAAAAAATAAAAATAAAAAACGGCTACGCATAACGATAGCTCCGTTTGTATAGATATCGATAAATTGTTGACTTTTAATTTACAGGTAACCTTTCATAAAGATATCGATGGAACAATGAAGAGAATTTTATTTTCTTCGTCAAATTGAGGCATAGATCTTAGTTAATTTTCACGATTATGTTATAAAAATTGGTATAAAGCTAGATGAATATATACTTCATGAAATGAGTATTAACCCGATCCTTTTATAATTAGTTATGTCTATGGAGAAAAAAATCGCAATTATTGACGACAAAGCACCCGTTACGTAACGGAATAGGGGGGGGAGGGGTTTCTGGTCAAGCGTTACGGTCCCGTTACGTGGGGGGAGGGGTTTCTGGCCAAGCGTTACGGTCCCGTTACGTAGGGGGAGGGGTTTCTGGCCAAGCGTTACGATGCCCGTTACGTGGGGGGAGGGGGTTAAAAATTGGTACATTTTTCGTTGCCTAATTTGTGTACGTCCCCTCCGAGGGATCAAGACAGTAATTGAAAATTGCGTGGACTCCCATTTGACGAACCGATTAATCGAGCGGACAATGTGCGAGCAGCTGTTTTGCTAGTCACTCAAATGTTGGTTCTTTCATGCTTGATTGCGGCTTTTCCTAGAGGAATCTGATTACGAGGTGGTATGCGAGATATTGCTGACGAATCAACTTCCCGATTCATCGGCAAATGTTTCCTATCGAAATGTCCAAGATGGAGGGACTGCGAGGAGCTGTAACATGTTGATTTAACGAAGCAGAAGAACTTGATAGCGACAGAAGGATCAACCCCCTGGATACTATGAGAAGCAAGACTACAACCGAAGAAAAAAGTAAGATACCGCGACTGAGCATCGTGAATAATATTTATAGATGGTATATATGCGAATGGATCTCTCGCCCGAGATTTTCTTCTATTTTGCTCGTCGCCTGGGTGTTTTTTTCTCTCCCCTCTTTCGTGTATACATATGGTTCTCTTTTACCAAGCGTCCCTCGCTCGCCACGTCGCCTCGCGTCTTCTCAGCTTTGCCTCGCCGTCGTAGGCCGGCGACCCCGGCCTGGCCTAGCCCAACCCAGTCAGACCCCACGCCGCGCACATAACCTCACTTGAAGTAAGTCGTAGTATTCGTATAGTAGCAGTAGTAGTAGTAGCCGGTACGAACGCCCTGCGTCGCCAGTGCGTAAGATCTCGAGAGCTCGTCGGAGCATTTTGCCTCGCTGTATAGCTTGCCATAGAAAAGATTCCTTTTTTCTTTTCGTGTACGAAAATATGAGGGGGTTAAAAAGGGGCGAAAGACGAGCCATTATTTCCCCTTCCTTGTCCCTCGATCTCGCTCACTCTCGTTCTCTCTTTCTTTATGGCAGTTTTATTAGAAGCCCGAGCTGCAACTAAGGCTCCCTTTAGAGGTACACTGCCCCTACTTTACACGATATGCTATTGCTCCGAGAGACTCCCCAGGAGCCATAATACATCCGCAAATGTCTGTCTCACTGTTCGGGTTGTTAAACTCTCTTCTCCACTCTTCTTATTCTGGATTTTTTACGTCTTTATTTTACGCCGCCTGGTCGATCAATTTTGAGAGTAACGCTAACGTTTTCCCCGGTTGAAAGTATGTATTGCACGGATACAAAAAAGCTTCGTGAGATTAAGACGGTCGTCCCATAAATTGCTGAAATTGTGTGCGTGTTATATGGACCCGCCATAGCAGACTAATGGTGAGTCAACGTTTCCTTTTTGTAAATCGTACTTGAACTTTTAGCGTTTTTCTCGAAACTGTATTTTTCAAAATTGGCTTCCATGATATCTGAAAAATTATTGAACGGATTTTGCTTAAATTTTTATGGTATAGTCAGTACATCTATAGTTCTCACACGAACTAGAATATTTCTGATATCTGGCGTGGTTTTTTTATAAGCTGTACAACTCGAAAAGAAATGAGGAAACTTGGGCCTTAATTTTTAAAACCGTGACGAAAATTTAATTTTCGCTATTTTTGCTTTACTGTAGTTCCGGCTATAGCCTCAATCTACAAATTAAAATGCTGTTTGATTATTTTTATTTCAGATGAGCAAAACCTCCGCAATCATGGTAAGGTAAATGTCCCAATTATTGAACACTATCTTGTATTTTTATTATTTCTCATTCGCCTGCATGCATTTACTTATTTATACAAATTTCATTACATATATGGAACTTTTAGCTATCGAAATGTTACCTTGTGCAAAAAAAGCATTAATTAATAGAGAAAAAAATTATTTAATCAGCAACGGTGACCCGATTTGACGTCTCGTGGTAACTGCTTATCGTTTTTGCTAAGACGCGCCGCTTCATGCGTAAGGGCATAAAAAATTCAAAAACTGCCGCATCTCGAAAAGTAAAGGCGTTTCAGGTTCCTCAGAAAATTTCTTACAAATAACAATTAAAAAGAAAAAAATTTAATGAAGTATCTGTTAAAAAATACGGTTTTGATCATTGGGAAATAGAAAACGCAGTGTGTCCCAATTATTGAACACGCAAATTCTCCAAGATGGCGTCATTAAACCCATCAAAACATCGAGTCAGTTAACGTGTGACAGATCGTGTGAATCGGATTTATTCAAACAAAAACTGTAAGTTCCTGAATAAACTTACCTTTATTCTTTTAATAATAACTCTAAGATCGTCAAATATATTTTTTATTTGTATTTTCGTGCAATAAACATAAAAAGAAAAGTTAAAAGAGAATATAACCTAAATGTAACCTAAAAATACGAATGTAATGTTCAATATTTTTTGCTCTCCGATATTTCAAGGAGCCAAGCTGCGACAAAATCAAACAAAAACAAAACATAAAAACGAGGAAGCTGAAAATAAAAATAAAATAAAGTTCGAGTTGAAAAGCAAAAATAAACCAAATGCGAATGAACCAAAAACCTGTCAAAAGAGACTAAATATATATTTTTTGTATTTTTACATGATTAATAAAAGATTATTAAAGTGTTTGATTTTGCTTTTATTTCTTAATATTGTACCCAAAATAATATTTTCAGAACGGAAAAAGAATTCTCGAGAGTGTTCAATAACTGGGACATGGCTGTTTAATATTAGGGGTATAGGCACTTCCACTGTTCAATAATTGGGACATTTGCATGCTTCACATTGTTATTATTTGTTATTTATTTGAAATCATTTAAAAATAATTTAAAGGGACATTTTTCGAAAGTAAAAATATCAAAGTATCATTTGATTATGAAAGTGATGGTTTTTTCTTGATTTTATATTTTTTTCTCACCGAATTCAATCCCCCAGATCCTTAGCTGTTCAATAATTGGGACATTTACCTTAGCCGTCAACGAACTTTTTTTTACACGTGGGTGTATTTCGAACGCTGTAAAGTAGATTCAACTCGTTATTTTTGTTTGATTAAATTCTGAGGAACTGTAAAATGTTAATAAGTGTGTGGTACTAATTCCAAGATAGTGTGTTTTAGTGGTTCATAAAAAAATCCCAAAAAACTTTAAAAAAATAGCTGTCACATGGGATAACCCCCTTAATGCACTGTTGGAGTGCAACACAGCGATTTGGCAGCAGTAGAAACGGCACCGTGTGCGCAGACGAGCGCACCAGTAAAGTTGATAATTATGTTTTTGACGCATTATTCTCATTTGCAAGCGACTGCAACTTCGACGGAACAACATGTTGTTCTACTGACGTTGCAGTCGCTTGTTGTTGTTATTTGTTTCCTTTCTGTACCAAAATTAAAAACGCTGTTTGGACGAAAACATATTTGCACCAAATACGATAATTTACTATGGACTATTGAATTTGGAATTTCATCAATCAAATTTGATCGTAAAGTATTTCTTCCCATTTTGTAAACGTCGTTATATGAAAAACCAATTTGACCTGTTGTTGCAAACTGTTTCTACACAACAGGCTCGAAAGCCACTACTCGATACGTCGAAGATGTCAGTCCGAAATTGCACGGAAATTGATTGCTCAGCTATTTATAACATCGCTTCACCGAATGATTCTAGAAAACCGACTGGAGAATTTGGAACCAGTTTTTTCGAGTACATGAGCAAAGGTGTCCGCCTAAAGGTATATACATATGTATGTATATATATATTCACTTACGCACATATCTATATGTGAAAATAAATGGCAGCCATAACGTTCTGCGAGCGTCCCGAAAATTTCGTCTGCCAGAGCGCCTAAGCAGATTCTCTCTCTCCCTCTTTTTCTCTTTCGGCTTTAGCTAGAAATAGATAGCCCGATTAGGACGACGTCGTGCATGCTCATTTTATTCTCGGTTCACCGTTTGAGCTATTAATAAATTTACGTTCCCTTTCTTCTGTCTCGCCGACATCGACAATGTTCGGGCGTCTTGTATACTCCACTCACCGGTAGCTCGTTAAATTGGCCAAAGAAACACTGGTGAAGAACACATATTATCAGGTTGAGATTTATTTGCATATCGTCCCCTTCGCATGCTTATTTTGAACCGAAATCCAATATCTAGGAGTTCGCAATACAATTTAAAATTCATCCCACATGTATCTTGTTAGAGCGAATCATACATACACGGTGTCCTGTTATGAATGGATAATCCTACAACTGTCGATGGGTCAGATCATTTCCTACTATATGCTGGACTTTCAGTTTAGCAAAAGTCCCACGGCTTTCGAGATAAAAATCATCCTCAAATTTTGAGGAAACTTTATGAAGAAAGATGTTATGCAGAATTTTCAATAAACCAATTCGAACATCTACTTTCATAGCCTCCGGTGAAAAAAATGTACTACGCATATCGTGCCAATTACTTTAAGAAGTTGCTTAGTTATTGTCGATTCATATCATTTGTAGAAATGCAAAAAAAACAGAAGGAAATTATTATTTTTTTTTTAATAACATAAACCCCAAAATCTCTAAAACCGTGGGACTTTTGCTAAACCGAAATTCCAGCATGTAGTAAGACATGATCTGACCTATCAATAGTTCCAGGATTATCCATTCATGACAGGACACCCTGTATATAGAGGGTGTCCCAGAACTGAATGCCTTCTCTGAAATGGGGGGGTTGGGGGTGAAATTCTGAGACGATTGTTATAAGCATGTGTGGGTCTCAGATCAACCCCTGAATTATTATTAATTTTTAAAGGCGGGCCAATCAGCTGCGCCCGCCTTAAAAAAATAATAATAATTCAGGGGTTCATCTGAGACCCACACATGCTTATATCAATGGACTCAGAATTTCACCCCCAACCCCCCCATTTCGGGGAACGCATTCAGTTCTGGGACACCCTGTATATATTTATATGATTATGGATAGATATATCTTTTTTCTTGTACACTATCTGATATGTTGGTATATATCTATCCCCTCAATGAGAACCGGTCAGCATTCGAACTTTTCATAAAGTGAAGGTATTCTTAAGAAGTACACCAATACTCAACGGCGGGGGAGGGGGGCCTTCATATTTTTTCGTATCGTTCTGCGATCTGTGGCGAGTTTTTTGACAAGCATGACGGACCTCAGTGAGAAGAACCGAAAGGGAAAAAATATACATAAACCAAAGTGTGTTGCGAGAATAATAACACACTTGAAAGTGTTTAAAACTTGGCTACAATGTGGGCTATAAAAAAAAACTCGCTATCCTCCTTACTGTACAGTGACGTTGCGTGTCAGTAATGACTGGCTCGAGACGAATGTTTGGCGTACCGAAAGCGAGGAAAGCCAATACGATCGCAGCCATCATCATCGGGAGAAAGAGCTCTCTGGAGATTATCGACAAGCCGCCGAGGCATGGCGCACTAAATGCAATTCAGCATGTGATATACCGGAAGTTTCGTTCAACCTACAATAATTACGTACCATACAGATATCGCGTTACGTTTCATACTATAATTATATCATCAACGTGAACCAGGTTTTCGTAGTAATTTTTAGGTAACTTACTGCGATGCAAATTTGAAGGTAATCATTTTTTCAATGTGCAGGTGCTTGTGGTTTATTTTTCACCCGGAAGAGTAAATTATTGCGACGATATATAGTGGTACCATCCGTTATTTTATGTACCATGACGATCGTAGAAACAGAAACTTTTTGCAAGAAAGCATGTTTCCAATTTCGAATAATTTCATGTTCACCTTAAGGGGGGATATACACCTAGATGGTCGAGGTCGAGGATTTAGAAGCTATGAACATTCCGTCGACCGTAGAAGACCTACACTATGGGCGTGGTATCGATGATTCCGTGTAAGTTGACAAATTTCATGATTTAGTCATTCCCAAATTTTCAAACGCGTTTCTCTCAAAACCACGTTTTTCAAATCGGTACCCAAAATTTCTCAAAAACCAATGAACCGATTGCCTTGAGGTTTTTTGTGGTTATTCTATACACCATTATCTAGTACTTGTCACAGGATTTTTTTTCCCGTTACTTGGTTTTTGTCTTATAGACAAAATAATAAGTAATGTTTGGCCCAAAAATCACTATTTATGTTCAAACGTCCGCCATTTTGTCATAAATCGATATTTTCAAAAATCGGCTATGACAAGTACTAGATTATAGTATCTAATTTAATAATCATTTTGGTTTTTTTTCAGATGATTTTTTAAGAAACGCCAGTGGCTACCGTATACGCAGATTTTTTTACGACGCTCCAAGGATCATACAATATCCTTGTATATTTTTGCTATTTTTAAATAAAGAAAATTAAACATATTTTTCAATGTATATACTTTTAGATAATTAAGACCCTGATCCGAAATTTCAAATAGATTTCCTTGAAAAAATTCACAAAAATGACCTTTTTCCGGCTCCTAGGTGTATATCTCCCCTTAACGGAAGGTTACCGTCGAGAGTCGTGAAAAATGCACGAACATCGGGATTTTTTTATTTAATATAATTTAACACTTTGGGAAATGGCTTTCAACGTATTAATTCTTCTAGCAACGAAGAGCACATTCCAATTTTTTTTATCAAAAGAATCCAAAATGACGGCTCCAGCTCTCGTCAAATAAAGCCATGCACGGCGTGTTTTAGTCTCCGCGAGGCGCTCCACAGCCTTGCCAGTTTCCTTGAAACAAAAACGGGTTAAACATGATTCACCTAGACTAAATTTGGGGAGGGGGCTTATCGTTTTTGGTTTAAAAAAAACCCTGGATAAGAAAATATCAGCCGTTTAAAAAACCCCCCAATTTTTTGGCCCGTTTTTTTTGCTTCAACTGACGAAAAAAAAAATAGTTTCCAGAAAAACTCATTTAAAGTTTAACGTCATAAAAAATCCTGTTTGAAGTTTCTTTTTGACAACCCAAACAAACAAGCCCACGTGTTCCGAACACTTTGAAGATGCGAATTATGTGAAGAAAAAAAAATCGAATTTTTCGTCGTCGCGAACGATAACCTGTCCTCAATGCAGAAAAAAAAGATGTCGACAGAGAGAACTCACACGACCGTACTCGACGCTGCTTATTTTTCACATCGGAGATCCTTTTTTTTCTTCTCCGAATAGATGTTCTTTGTCCGTAGCTCTCTTGCTGACCGGACCACGGACGTTCGGTCAAACAGCGGAGAGTAAAAGAGAGAAATAGGGATGCAGAAGAATGGGAAAACGAAGATGCAGGAGGTCTTTCTGTCGGACAGGTTATTCCGAGAATATACATCACATCAACGGTACCGCTCTTGTGAATTAAGGATATTTATTGGTCTGGCGCTACCAGCGGAATTTGAGACTTTGTTTACAAAAAAAAAAAAAGAATCCCTTGCTCTCCAAACCTCTGGAGTCTTTTTTTTCGTAAGGGGGTCCTGGGCATAGTCTGCCGCTGCGAGTCTCTTTCTACTGAGGCCCTCTCGTACACACACACACGAGCAGACACGCGCGCACGCATCTTTCCGTCTCCCACAAATTTCTCCTTTGTCCTTCTCTCTGTTCCTTAAAAACAAGCCGACGCTTAGTCTGCTCGATCATAAAAGGGCCCGCGCGCTCGTTTTCTCGTCCTCGTCCTGTTTTGCGTCAAACGAGAGATGCGAAAGAGAGACAGCATGGATATGAATTTGTATGTGTGTATATAAAAAAAAAAATATATAGATATATATAAAACTATGAATTTTGTGTACGAGCGATCCTCGTCAGATCGAAGTTTTCTGTGGCCCCAACAGGAGAGTAAACGGGGTCGCCCACCCTCCCGATTTCGAAGATATCCCCTGTGGGAATATTAACCCAGGATCAGTTCTTCGGAGTATTTTTTTTTCTCTCGCCCTCTCACGATCTCTCTCCTTCCTCCCCCTCTCTCTTTTATCCGCCTTCACTCTCTCATGGATTCGCTCATAGCCGCATCGGGATTGCGGCGTCAACGGGTTTTCGCTTCATCCGCAAAGCGCAGCCCCTTCAGGTATATAGAATTTCAGTTTGACAGGATTAATTTAGGCCTCGCGCGGAGCCTCCTCCCTCGCGATGAGCCTCATTGTTGTTTATTGCCCGATAATTGGTAGCTTCACTTTACATTGTAAAGGCGCCCATGGAATGAAGAAGATAAAAGTGAAAGGCGGAGGATTTCATCGAAGTTTAATGTTAAACATTCCCGTCCGTACATACTTATCGTTCGTTACATCAACGCGCAGTAAAATAAGAACCGCTTGTTCATCCCCCCCCCCCCCCATTCGCCCTGTTTCTTCTTGCCTCGGAGACCAGAAGAAAAAACGGCTGTACTATAATTTCTTCTCGTATGTAGAGGATTGCAGCCATGCAAAGTTGCCGAGGAGAGAAAAAACGTGGCGATCGTTTTACTGCGAAAAGTTTCGATCCAATTGTGTCGATAGCCACCGCTGCAGCGTAATAGTAGTATGAATAAAGTATGGTTATGAAGAAAAGAAAGGATAGGGGAAAAAAATGAAAAAGTGGCGTGGAGACACTGGACGTCTCGCAATTGCCAGAGGTTATAGGAAGTTAATTACCAACGCTAGCCCTCTTTCTCGCTCGGCGTCTCTTTCCCTCTGCCTTCGTGACAAGAATCAGGGTTGAAATCACGAAGATCGCACGGGACCCGAAAGACGAGGAGACAAGAAGTCCCTCCCGGAGACCGCTGTAGAGAAAAGCGTCGTACAAAAAAAAAAGCAAGAGGCAAAGTGCAAGTCCTGCATGGAAACGGCCAGGGTTGAAGAAACAGCGAAGCAGAGAGAAAGAGAGCCGAGGAGAAGGCAGAGAAGGATACTGCCATATGAAGGACGAAGGAGAACGTGACGGGTAGACGGAGGGTGAGTTAAGGCACAGAGGTTGAGCAAAGGAGAGGGCAAACTGTGCACTGAAGGGTAGTCGGGGGTTATATCCTTTAGTAGTCAGACGCAGGCGTCTGTTCTCTCCTTCTCTCTCTTTCTTTTTCGACGTTCCCTCCTGTCCCAAAAAGCCCTGATGTGCCTTCGTTCCCTCTCTCTCTCTCTCTCTCTCTCTCTCTCTCTCTCTCTCTCTCTCTCTCTCTCTCTCTCTCTCTCTCTCTCTACCAATCTCTAATTTCTTCTTGCTCTTTCCCTCTTGGTCCTGTCGCCCCTTTTGCGCAGCCTTCCCTTTTGGCACCCTCAGCCGGTCTGTCTGGCCCCAAACCATCGTGCAACCCTCCACCCAGACGCGGTTTATATACACGTTCTTCTTTCGCGAGAAACTTTCGCCGTTCGCATCTGCGTCTTCGTCGAAACTCAAGGTCACTTTTGGTTCGGTACGAATTTAATTATTTCTTTTTTGCCCCACAATTGGGTTGTTAAAAAAAAATGTTCGATTTTTTAATTTAGAATTTTTTTTTTCTTTGAAATTTTTTCTTAGAAATAATTCTGAAGATAATTATCAATTGTTTTATATCACGATAATTCGAACTGCAGATGTTGGCGCCAAAACGCCACGCTATCGGCGCTGGCGCTTGTGGCGCCACCGTTCGAACGCGACCGAACAGGCTATGCATACGGATTACACGCGAGTGTACACAAGTGTACAATTTGGTGTCATTTTACAACGGAAAACATCATGAGCATTTTCAAAAAGTCGAAAACTAGTTTAATTTACGTGCAACGATGTGTGAAAGTGGATTTGTGAAAGGAAATTCGAGTAATTTACCGACCATGGATTTTTAGGTTAGGAGAGGCTTGATAAATTGTGTCACTTATTGTCGCTACGTGTCATAAGTATATTGAGAAAGACGTATTAAAAAAAATCTTTCATGACAGTTTACGTTATAACACGTTTAGACTTTCATCTAAGTGGACTTTGCAGCAAAAATAAGTGGGCGATGATTTCCGGTTACCACGCGGTGCAGCATCCAACCACCGATTTCGACGCTTTACGTCTTGCGGCACGTTCATAAATACCTTGTTAGTGGCACTTTTCGTCGTATTTATGTAAAGAGGAATGAAACAAGCCTTATACGATTTTGTCGTTGCCGTCGTTGACAGAAAACTCGTATTGCACGAGTAGCTCGTATACCGGCGTTCGAACGGTGACGTCACAGAGTCCTCGGGTAACTTCGGATGCTATCGGCACGTATCAGCCGAGCCGAACAGAACAACAATTTGAACGAGCTATATCGTTGACAATTGTTGAAAAAAAAAATAAAAATTCTTTGCTTTAGAAATCACACATGAACTTTACAATGAAAAAAAATCATTTAACGCGGTCCTCTTGTTTCTCGGCTGTTTTTTACGGCTTTTTCAATAATTTTTTACGGGCAAAGCATCGAAATAATCAATCTCATTGTTTTTGCATAATCTTTATTAACATTTAAATAAGATTTACACATTTTTTGAAGTCAAAATATATAATAGAATAAAGGATAAGTGGCCGACAGGAAGACATCAAGTAAAAGAGGTGCTTGACGGTGACCAAGATTGCGGCTGTTCTGCTTATCTGAAATCAAAAAACCAAACGGCATTTTAATCTTCATATTTAAGACTAGCGATTGAAATGGAGTGAATTCTAAACTACAAAAATTGACTTTTTTATACACTTTTGAAAATTACAATCTATTTTTTACTCATTTTTTCTTAAGTTTTTCGCTCGTACAAAAAAAACTATCGAAGCAATCATGATAATCCTAGTTCAATCGCTGGCTTATAACAGATTAAAGATGCTGTATAAATTTGAACAAGATCGGTGCAGTAGTTTTTGAAATATCGTGGTCACCGTTTCGAAAAATGGTGTTTCGAGAAAAACGCGTTTGAAAGTTCGCGCGTGTGATTTATACTAAAAATTTCATCTCACCGTCAATCTGCTGTGCCTGGACCATACAATAGGCCTTCCTCTTCTTCTTGGAAGTTAAGCAGAGCTGCTCCGTCTTCCCTTTTCGCGATTCGGGCCTGTTTTACAACATCACTCGTGCGCCTTTCTGAACGGTCGATCCGAGAGCTATCACGCTGTTGAACATATACTTTAGCTTGTGGGCCGATTTTCACTCCCATGGTTTCCAAGGTCTTTAGGATAGATTTGAATCCTTCGTTGAAGATTATGACAGCGAGAAACGTGGCGATTTCAACCACTTTTGGCTCAGAATGGAGGTGCTTCGGAACAAAAGTCCAGATTAACGAATTGAGCGACTCGTTATTATTTTGAGTTTCCGCTCCCAGGCATCTGCTTAACAATTCTTCTTTGGATAAATCCTCATAAATTGGCTTTATAACTTTTTGAACTGCTTCAGAAAGAGGCGGTTTACTGTGTTTGAATTGCTCAGCCTCTCCGAGAAGCTCATACCTGCTCCGGTCCAGGGCCGTAACTTGTGAACCACTTCGAATATCGAAAAATCCTTTGGCACACATTTTCTACACATGTTGTAGATGTGATTTATGAAAAAAAAATCGATTTTTTCGACCCGAGAAAGTAGAGGACTGCCTTAATGACTCAATTCCGGAAACTTGTCAATGTAATTTGGAATATTTTTATTACATTCTTTTCCCTTTTTCGCTGTCAACGCATATGTTTTTCAACCTTTCATCGTATGCCTCGTGAGTGCAATGAAAAGTCGGTATCTATTAATTTAAAAAACAAGATCTCGAAGTGATGATAAGACTATTGTCAAAGTCAAGAGGTTGGAAGGAATACGAGTCCTCATTTATCTCAATCTTTCGCAACAGGTATGGCAAAGTACCTAGGCAAGCAATTCATAACTGTTCCCTCATTCTCTCCCTCACTGTTGCTCTTCCGTTCCCTCGATCTCATCGATTTTCCTCCACCGCGGCCTACTACAAGCACCCCTGGAATTTACTGAACCGACAAAACAACAATGTCATACCCACCCCCCCCCCCCCGCCCCTCGCATTTGCGTGTCACCGGTAACAGCGCAAATAGGAATTCCCTGCAAAATTTTGAAGACATTTTTTTAAAAAGCGAGTCTCGCTGGCTGAACAGTGAAACATACCAGAGGAACAGATAAATTATTAGTCGCGAGGTTCTTCATGGGGAGACTCTTGAAGCTTCACGAGTCAGAGGAAGAGAACGGCGGAACGCGTTCCACAACGGAAATTTATTATTTTTCCGCGTGGCACAGACGATAACCTGGTCTTCCCGCTCTCGCGACCCCGCCGTATTAATTTGTCTCAAATATTCGTACAAGCTTAATTCTCGGTGGGAGAGACTGGGCAAGGGAGGAAGATCCGAGCATCATGAGAGGGAATGAGGCTGCGCTAGTCGACCGCACGTCGAGAAAATATTTGTCTGCGGGAATGGACGGGCAATCGAGGGGTCACCGAAACACTGCGCATACTTGTACGACATATATAGTCATATTTATAAGAGCAATAATCGCGCTGGTAGCGATGACTATATAAAGCGAGGGGAGTTTCGTGAACGCCATACTCCGCGAAGTTCGCATACTCCTTATAAGTGGATGAAAAGAGGATAGCGCCGCCACGGAGTGTCGAGAAATTCGCTCGGTTCTATTCATTTTCGCGTTTTGCACGTGAACAACTTTACGTAAAACATCAACACTCCGCGTACACTGTGGTATTGGAGAAAAATTTAAATTGGAAACCTCGAGTCTCAAGTGTTATCGTTGAAATAATTATTCAATTTTTATCATTGTTTTTGGGCAAGTTTCTCGGTTTAGAGTAACACTAATTGTTTTTAATCCGACACAAGTATCTTCAAACGAAGAGTTTATGAAGGGGAGTTTACTTGAGGCCTATATACCTTTGGATGGTCGAAAAACAATTAATTTTTAACATGCTACTAAAGCAATCAAAATGAGAGTCGCCTATTTTTGAGGCCCTTCACGGGCTTGTTGAAGACGCACATAGGCACCTAGAACAAAAGGTTTTTTTTTTCGTAATCTACATGAATTTTGAAAGCGAAGTGCACATGATTATTACAAAATATTGATTTTTGAACATTTGACACGATTTAAAAAAGTCACATTTTCGACTCAAGAAACGGCCTCAATTTATTTATATAAACCGTAATTGTTAATCAATCGTGAAAATCGTGTGTACTTCGCTATAAAATCTATCTAAGTAGCTGCAGTTAAAATTTGACGACAATCGGTTGAAAATTGTAGGAGCTAAAAGTGCGCCCGATTTTGAAAACGTGATTTCAAGAAAAACGGTTTTAAAGTCATAAAATCATTTTTCTTCTGACCATATCATTCCTGAGACGTTTATACATATCGAACATATAATTCTTAGAATGTTTATATATAATTTAAGCCCATACAAAGAAACCGTACATTTTTTTTTAAGATTCATGATTTAAATGCAACAAAAGTTAATTCATTTTATTTAATTGGCCATCACTATTAATGTTACTGTTGATATCACGGTTAATATTATTTGTGAATAAAACAAATTTAGAAGAAGAATTCTAAAAAAATTCTAATGTACCTCTTTTCCTCTTGATGTTTTCATTGAACCATTTCTGTTTCAAAGTAACGGCAATAAATTAATGAGACAAATTGTCGACTATCAACCAGAAATAGCGATACAAAGAAATTTTGAAAAAAAAATCTAAAAATAATTTAGTAACTCAAAAATAAGAAAATACAACTTTTTACTCCTTACACGAAATATTCCAAACCTCGTAGTTTTCACGTTATGCCGCACGACGCCAGCTTTTCGGCAACCTGCCGTTTTTTCACGAAAAAACTAGATAACTCTGCGAAAAAAAATCGCAAAATTTTTTTATAAAACGATACTAAAGTTGACGGTGTGCTTTTCAACGATCTTGTTAGTATCCGGAAGGATTACTATTTTCTAGAGTCCAGCACGCGATTTCGAAAAATCGGCATAGTCAAAATGACGTACGGGGTACAAAAAAAATCGCAAAAATAAAAATAAAAACGCACAATGAAGCTGACTTTATCCGCATCAAAACCCCGTTTGGTAAATTGATTTACGTTTTTTTTCGCCGAGATATTCGATTTTTTGTCCGGGTAAAAAACTTAAAGGGTGCCTAATACTTTTGATCAAGGCTGTATATTAGGGTCCTCACAAGAAATCTATAACCTAAACCGGCGAACCAATTTTTTGTAGGATAATACATGTAAACACATGACAAAATTTACAAAGTAAGTATTGTTGTAGTTCGACGATGGAAATTTCGACACCGTGAAGCTACACGCCCTATGCAGAATTTTCATTTATCGCGCTGGAACTGTACTCATTGGGAAGAATAAAAAATAATGAGTTGGTTAATGTTTCTTTTTTATTTCGCGAAATTTCACGCCCAACCCACCATTGCAGGATACCTTATGAGTGTCCAGGGAGCCCTCTGCGTACACCGACCGTTACGTACGGATATGTGGAGGAATTGCTGATTATTTGGCATAAATTTGGCAAGAGGTAGCCGAGAAACATTTATAAAAGCGTGAGTGAACGAGTGCGGCAATTAAAACAAAGCCTGCGGCATTAGTTCGCTAAAAACCTCGCTCTCGCATCGCCTCTTTTTTTACCCCAGCTTGCCTCGCACGTGAAAGCATCTCCCGGAGGCGCCAAACGTTTTTTTACCTCCGGCTTCACCGTGGTCCAACAAAAAGCATCCATACAGACGTACACACAACATGACTTTGAAGAAACAGGGTAACGAGGGTAAAGCAGCTTTTTTTCGATGAACCGATTTCGTACCCCGAGATCGTAACAAATGTATCGGGCCCGCGTTATCTCGTTCCACGAAAAAAATTGAGGGATGGAAAAAATTGAAGTAAAATGTACTTCATCATCGAAAGTGCCGAAATGTACACATACGTATATTATTATTAATTAATTATTTTGAAGAACCTATATACTATATGCGTACAGCTGTATACATACAGGGCTACTGGTTATTAGTCGCGATCCGGTAAAAGGGTTGTAGGACATGTTTTCTGCTATCAAATAAGCCTGTGATGCTTTATGCGAAAGTTAACCATTTTCGAGATATTATTTTTATTATTTTTCTAAGAGAAGGGTAGGTAGGTTCAAAAAATTATTTTGAAAAACGGTTGTATCGAATCGTACTTTTTAAAAATTATTTGTAGTTTGAACACACAGTAACAAAAAATTATCAACAATAAAATTAAAATAATCTGCGAACTGAATCCTCTTATGTGTAGATGTTTTTAATGATCCGCAGGCTAAGTAACTAATGATTTTTTTTCAGAGAACCTGCATTTTTGTCAAAGAAAATTACGAACATTATTAGACTTGAAGAATTTTGGACCCCTAATTTAAAAATGTTTGCAGATTATTCTGATTGTATTATGGATATTTCTTTGGTGCCGTGTCCTCAAAATACAATGAAAAAAGTTTGATTCTATACACCAGTTCTTTTTGAATAATTTTGAGAGTCGCCTACCCCTCATTTTAAAAAAATAATAAAAATATCTCGAAAATGGTAAACATGTCCTACAACCCTTTCACAGGATCATGGCCAAGAACCAGTGGCCCTGTACAAAATAATACATTTAACATAAAACGCAAAAGAAATTTTAAAAAATTCTAATCGAGACACTCTTCCATTTTTTCATCGCGTCAATACCAGTCCTACAAAATAGCGAATTATACACGGAGCATTTCAAATTACAAAGCCGAATTGAAATGAAGTTTGCGTCAACTTTCTTGCAACTATCATTAAAAAGGATTTATTTATAAAAAAACAATTTATATTATTTTGTATGGTCAATATAGTATATGAGAGTTCGCCGCTGTGGTTGGTATTTTTTATCACCCTGAAAACTTACACATTACTTGCTGGCAACTTCATTTTTTCTATAAAGCGTCGTCTAGGAATAATTTGATTCCATAAATTCCACCTTTCCGTATGCAATTTCGTGTAGTAACATAACGATGAACCAATGAGCACTTTTTGATTTTCAGGGTACTTGTAATATTTGTCGTGCAAAGGGGTCTCGGGATTCTAATGTAACGAGGTGAGGTCTTACCTTTGGGAAAACTCTTTGAAGAATGTAAATACCCAGATTGATTTATCCAGACTAATAATTAAATGAAGGCGTTTCCCATTAATCTTGGTAATTTTCACGCACAAGGAACATCACTTAAG
Organism: Ophion ellenae; assembly: GCA_963210295.1. NCBI lineage: Eukaryota > Metazoa > Arthropoda > Insecta > Hymenoptera > Ichneumonidae > Ophion > Ophion ellenae. Next base: position 28,406,940 of record OY723389.1, on the reverse strand, counting down.
TGTCCCCCCTTCGATTTCGCCGAAACTCATGGATGTGATGATTGAAAACTATTAGACACTATTACACGCATTGAAAACTATTACACACGTATTTTTTTTATCGGCGGCAAATCAATATCAAGGGGGGAAACTACCCCTCAAAGAATGGCGTGTCAAGGGGTGATTTTTCATTTTCACCTACAAACAGTCCACTGATGTGAATTAAATAAAACCCACAATTCTTCTAATATAAAGCGACAACAAATCCACTATAGAAGTATGGGGAAAATAATTACGGGCGACACGTCTTACTTTGAGGGGTACTTTCCCCTCTTAAAATATTTCTTCCGTCGATAAAAAAATGAGTGTCGAATATTTTCCAATGCTTTATCCAGATATAAATTTCAATGAAATCAGAGGCGGACACGTAGGGCGGAATAAACATTTAGACGGGGAAAAGGTAAGCAATTTTGAGGGCTTTTTGAAACTAAGAAATAATTATTTTACATTTGTCAAACTGTAGGTATACTTTGATAGTATATTTAAGTATACAAAACAATTTTTTACGGGTTGCCACGGGAGTTGCGAATCGGCGGACGGCTACCCGGAGACTTAGTTTGCAAAAAATTCAAAAATTCAACCAGTAAAAATATGTATGGTTCCTATCTGACAGTAATTAAGGTAGTTCCTCTGCGAAAATCTCAACCAAAAGTTTACATACCATGTTCATGTTTAAAAGATTGATAATTGATTTGATTAGTAATGAATAAAATTAAAAACTACGCAATATTGACTCGGTACTAGTAGATAATACGATGGATATCATTTATTGCCGTAAAATATATGTTGTATTGTGTTTTTGATCGACCATTGCCAGTAAACTTTTTGCCGGGACTGTCCAGGCCTTGCACCAATTGTTTTTTTTCCAGGCTTTCCCAGGCTTTGCACCAAAATTGTGAAGGCTTCTCATGGTTATATCTTGGAAACTAGATGGTGAATCATTCTCATTTTTTTTTCACATTATTCGTGATATCTTACTGTAGCTTATCCTCGTTTTTTATCAATTTCTTAATTTTAGTTTCGACGGTAGAATTAATGATGCTCTGTTTGCCAATCATAACGCATTTGTTACGTGTAAACCAAGCCAACTTTAAGTGTAAATATCTCAGGTTTGGGGTGGTGAAACTTATTCAAATTGCACTGATGTTTGGATAATGTATTAAATAACGTATATGTCAAATGTCAACCATTTCTTAATCCAACTCTTCTGTGGAGGTACTACCTTAAAATGAAGAAAATGCACATTTGAAGGAATGGCACGTATTTACAAAATAATGGAATTTTTTTACATTACTGAATGTAATGCAATGGGTAATGAAATATTTTTTAATTACCCATTATAAAAGAAATGAATAAGTCATTACTTTTTCATTACAAATTTCGCTACCCTGCTTGTCAGTATTGAAGTCTTCGAAAATCATCTAGCAAAATGTATAATTTTTAATACCCTTAGCCTTTCCGACGCGTCTCAGTCTTCCAAATACTATTAGGTTGTCCGGATAGTTGGTGCCGATTTTTCAATGTGCCACCCACCGAAAATCGGCACGAACTTTCCGAACAACTGGAATTGTACACACACCATACTGTGCGGGTCTGTGTGTATATACTATATATTTTCCGCACCCTCCTCCAAATTATACCACCCGCAACCCCTCGTCACGAGTTATCCCATTCCTTCCCATGACATTAATTAATCCCATTTACTGCCCTCCCGTTTTTACAAAGAAGAAAATTCTCACAATCAAAATCTTATTAGTAATAGTCCCCAGTTCTCGATACATCATTACTCGCTCATTTTCTTGATTAATCCCCTTTCCCCTCGCACTGTATATACCCAACTACTATAATCATACGATAATAATGGTTCAATACCTACCTTTTTTTTCGACATCGCATTTCAATCGTGTACGTGCTAACGCCTCATTTATCTTTTTTCCCTTTCTTATTCTCTTCCGCCGCTCCCCCTTTGTCTCTTGGTTTCGCATTATCCCCTGTTGTCCGTTTGAACAAACATATGTAGCAACTATCCGCACGCGAAAGCTTTTCTCCCTCCGCCGTTGTGTACCTATGTAGAAGCCTTTTTGCAGCTCCTCTCCGGCCATGCTTTCCCCTCAGCTGTTTCAATCCATGTCCAGGTCTACGGTGTGGAAGGTTGTCCGGGGACACGAGTCTGATCGAGTTAGTACTCGGTGCTAGAGCCCGGATGAAATCACCTTTGTGTAATGACTACCCGGCAAATGTATACGTACATATGTATATTTCCGCACCGGCCTTACCCCTCCTGTATCTTACAAGGAACATCACTTTGGTGTCCTCCTCCGATTTTGTTGAAACTTTTTTATGTCGAAGAGTATTAAAAACTAAGAGACACATATTTTTTTTATTGGCGGAAAAACGGTTTTAAGGGGTGAAACACACCCTCGAAAATAGGGGTGTTTTTCGTTTTTCGTCGATAACGTTATCGTACTCATTTTCAATGTATAGTTCACAATAAAATAAACATTGTTGCAATATGAAATTTTTTAATATATCGTACCGTTAAAACGTTATCGACGAAAAACATCCCCATTTTTGAGAGTCCGTTTCACCCCTTAAAACCGTTTTTCCGAGGATAAAAAAAATACGTGTCTCTCAGTTTTTGATACTCTTCCACATGAAAAAGTTTCAACAAAATCGGACGAGGACACCAACGTGATGTTTCTTGTTAGCCATCGCGTGCTGCATTTTGCGCACTCTTTCATACGTATGGGAAATTCCAGGCCATTTCACCTAGCCTGTGACCCCGACCATTTTTGGTTTTCCTGATTTTTTGTTGTAAAATTTTACCCCATGAAAGGAATATCCGCACCAATTTTTAAATGTTTATCTCTTCTCTTTTAGGAGTTATAATTTTCCAAAAAATCTCGATTTCGGAAGTTTCGGAAACGTTGAAACTCTGATAACTCCTGAATTAATTGAGATATCGACAAATGCCACTATATGTTTTTTTTTCATTTTGAAGCAGGCTTTCGTTAAAAAATATAAAAATAATTGTCAATGATCAATGTGAACGTTTTTTTTTCTTCTAAATTGAAAACTTTTTTTTTTAAGATGATTTTTAGAGAATTTTTTCCAAAAAATTGTCTAAAATAGTAACCCATTCTATGCTTTTTAAGACTAGTCTTATCATAGGCCCATTTTTCGTGCTATTTTTTTTATTAATTAATCATTTTTTTAGAAGATTTGTATCATTTTAATGTCCAATAATGCTTTAATCCTCCAATAATGATTTTGTGATTTCCAGGTCGGCTTCGACAGGCCTGAAGCGGTTTATTTTCTTTGGTTGCATTGAACGAAAAAAAATGATTGTGAATTTAAAAAAAATGTCGTTAAATTCAGCACAAACTAAAAATAAACCGTTTAAGGCCTGTCAAAGCCGAATCGGACAAACAAACATGTGGAGAGTATGTAGTTAAAATTTCGTAAGGATCGGTTTAGTAGCACCGAAGAAAAAGTCAACGGAGCAAGAAAAAAGTGGTTTTGAGAAAAACGCGTTCAAAGTTCGCGCTCATGTAAGAGCACGCCGTAGAGCGCGCTCAAATAAACTCGATAAATAATACTTAAACCGCTGCGATCGCTGTGAAATTTCGACAGAATATTTTTGAACTGGTCTATTTTTTTTAATTCCATTTTTTTTAAATCGATTTTTTGAAGTTAATAAACTGGGATGATCTCTTAACGTGAATAATGTGTTTTCATCCACATTCCACAGTTTTTTTTAAATTGGGATTTTGGGGAAAGAAGAGGTGAATTCGTATTTAAGGGGAAAAAATACATCAATATAGACTTATAAATAAAAAAAATCGAGGGCGAGCTCCAATGAGATGTTCCTTGCTAGATGCGCTCATCACCAGACGTGCACTGACAGAAAAAAGTTCTATTGATATGAACTGATCGCGTCTATTTGATTTTTGTTTATTTGAATTAACTAGATTTTTCGAGGAATCGAATTTTTCCTATTGCATTCCATTATTGAAATTATGTACTTTAAATATATTTATTTATTCAAATCAAAATATATTCAAGATCGTCCAATAACTAAATATTTTATTTAATCCTAATAAATCTGTGATTCGGTTTCATCTGCTCAAAAAACAATTTAGTTGAATCTACTGAATGGATCTATTTGATTTTTTTAAATTTAAATTAAATAGAATTTTTGTAAAGTCAACCATTTTTCTATTTGATTGAATGGCCTGTCTGTATTGCAACAACATATCAAAGAGGTGTACGGGTAGAGCGGGTGGAGGGAGAGGAAGGTGTGTGTGTGTGTGTGTGTGTGTGTGTGTGTGTGTGTGTGTGTGTGTGTGTTGTTAGACAAATATATAGCATGTTACTCGATATAACTCTCTAATTGTCACAATGATATTCACTAATTAATATAGTTTATGTGATACAGCAAATAATTATAGGAATTCATTTGGTCTCTTAGCCATATCTGCGACTAAGATGAAACGTTATAAGCAAACAGAGATTTAGTTGAATAAAAACTTCATTTATTCAATTTGACTATCTCAATATTTAAAACGAATAGCTGAAACAAACAAAAAAATATCAAGGAAAAGACCTATTCGATTTAAATAGATCGTATTTAAAATAATTTTTTTTTTGGCAGTGTGCAGTGCGAACTTCACGTAAACAGAGCCATATCGTAAGCCGAGGACTGAAGGGGCGTGAGCCACGCCTGCTTGCACTTTTGAATGGTGGGAATAATGCCCTTTTGATTTTCAGTAATAATTGTACCGTGTGTAACAAGGCTCGAGCTACGTTCCGTACGTGTTCAACGCTATACACGACGAAACTAACTACGTCGTGGCAGTACAGACTAGGTAAATTATAGCGAATGAGAGAACCAACTGTCGCGGTAGAGACGTACTATCCATCCTGACGTGGCGCCGTGTGGAGAACGGGAGGGTAGCTAATCCAGTTGTGATATTGCAATGGGACCAGCACGTCACGCCAGGTCGTCGACGACGGTACGCCACGACGACAACAAGAAAGCCCATGTGTTATATATACAGCATGAAAAGATGGGAGGGAGGGGGCCAGCTGCTGAAGGGCTGTAAGAAAAACGGGGATGGAAAATCCTGACGCCAGGTTCGTTTTCCCAAGACCTTCAGACCTTGTATTTTCCGTCGGTCTCCTCTGTCTCCCTCTCTCACTCGCTGCTATTCCCGTATCTCGCTGTCTCTCTCTTTCATCTCTGATATGTACTCGTATCCAAGGGTAAACGTAGCTGCGTATATACGGAATGAGTTTGAGAACAGCAATGTTGGAGCTCATCAACCTCCCTAAGGACGAGTAGACACAGGGGTACACATTTACACAGACGTGTCTCCGAGCGCAACTGTGTTTCAGGATCGTGCTCTTGAGAGAAAAAGGCTGCGATATGGAATTCTGGAAAATCTATTATTCATCAGATGAAATGGGTCTTCAAGTGATTGAAAGATGAATTAGTAATTCGGTGGTACATTTTCTGCTGAGATTTTGATTTGAAGCAGATGTGCTTCTAAGAAAATTATCAAGTGTGGTAAAAACTTACTTCTGTGAGACAACTATATCGTATTTTACCATCAGAGTTTGATGTTTGAAAAACCGTACTTCCATGAAAGTTGGGGGAAATCTCAATTTTAAATTATGGAAAAAATTTGCAGTTTTTATGTAGACAGCGAAAAATGTACAACTAGATAGGGTGGACTTGTCTAAGTTGTACTGCAAATCGCAGTTCCCAAGTCGCGCGTCATAAAGCACGAATTTTGGATGTAAATAAATGGAACATGCCAACAAGAAACATCACTTTGGTGTCCGCCTCCGATTTTATTGAAACTTTTTTATGTGGAAGAGTATCAAAAACTAAGAGACACGTATTTTTTTTATCGGCGGAAAAACGGTTTTAAGGGGTGTAACGCACCCTCGAAAATAGGGGTGTTTTTCGCCGATAACGTTATCGTTCTCATCTCCAATATGTAGTACACAAAAAAATAAACATTGTTGCAATTTGAATTTTTTTATATCTCGTACGGTTAAAGCGTTATCGACGAAAAACGAAAACATCCCCATGTTTGAAGGTGTGTTTCACCCCTTAAAACCGATTTTCCGCTGAAAAAAATAATACGCGTCGCTTAGTTTTTGATACTCTTCCACATAAAAAAGTTTCAACAAAATTGGAGGAGAACACCAAAGTGATGTTCCTTGTAAGTAGCAAGAATTACAATCATTTTATTCATTTTATCATTATTATATTTTATAATTTTTCACTAATATATGTAGTGTTGCACAAGTGTATTTTTGAGTAGAAGGTGCAGAAAAGTAGTGCTTGATTTTGAAAGATAGCATGAATTTTCATACCCACCCAAATCGCATTTTTACTTGGTGTCGTGATATTTTGCGTTGGATTGTTCCGGCTAATTCGTACCGATAGAGTTGTCCTCTATCTCACTGATTTCATTCAAAGGTAATCCAATGGAACGATTATTTCTGGTAGACCGAAATTTGGGTAAGTCAATTAATATTGTATTAAGATATGAGGAACGTGATTTGTAAATCAACATCAAATTTAGCAACTTGAGCAGTTTTGAAGGAGAAATGCTTTATAAACTCTACACTAGTAGAGTTGTTCCGTAATCGAACCGGTACTATTTATCGAGAATCAAATGGTGATTTAAGGTGGCTTTAACTTTATTTCGGGCTTACGATCATTGGGCTGGTGTCAACGAGCGGACCGTAAACGATGGTGTTGAAGTTTACACGTTGGAATGCAACAAACACTTTTCTATATATTTATATTTTTATTTTTATTATTATACGAACATTTTTCAGCAAATTAACATTGTAGATCTTCAAATAAGCATCTTGAAAAATTATTGAGTGATTTTGACAGCTTAAATGTGCTAAACGGAACTTGAGTAATTTAAAAATATCTTTTTAATTTCATACGAACGGTGCAAACTTCAATTTCATCGTAAATTAGAAACGTGGCAACTTTGTACCATCGTGAATACTGTGTCAACTTTTTTGTGGTTATAACTAGAATTTTAAATGAGCTTGGGACGATTAAGGCGGCAGCCTGAATGAGAAAATTAAAAAAAATGGTTTTTTCGGGAATTTTTTTTAGAAGGGAAAAACAAGTGAGCCCAGTAAACATTTAGGTATCCTTTTATGTATATTTGAAATGTATAAAAAAAATGTCAACATGAAACAATAAATGACTGCAGATTTATCAGCCTATTCCATGTGCGTCTTGCTACCCCTAATTGGCGGGAAAGATGCAGCTCGTAATTCTTGACTGAACCAAATAAAACAATAAAATGTTTAACTGTCATATATTTTTCTTCTGGGTGAATAAAGAAAAAGCTGCAAAAATCGTGAAATTATAACTTTTCTCGGATTTGAAAAAAAATGTGTGAAAAAAAAACACTGTAACGTATTATAAAAAATATTTAAAACTACTTTTTCAACGACTTTTTTAATTCACTCAGAAGAGATTTTTATACTGAAGAAAATAAACTTTGGTTCGATTAAATAGGTCGTTTAGCTTTTATGTTATCACGCCCGCGAATTTGGAAAAATCGTGAAAATGAAAACTGGGGAAAACGCGCTTCAAAGTTTTCAATAGGAGGAAATATCAATATCAAATATCAATCGCTTTTCTGCTTTTGGAAATCTACGAAATATTTACAATTGGCCTCTGTAACTTTGTAAATATATTCTTGGATACTTTATCTATCGATTAAAACAATTTAAAAAAAAAACGATTTTTTCGGACCTTCTGATTCGGGCTCCTGCCTTAAGGAATAATACTCGTAAATCCGACCGTTTCCTTTGGGTATCATACAAAAAATGAGTACACTAGCTAATTAAACTAATCGTTTTTGTTTGCAATTAAAGTTGTTGCAGATAACGATAAAAATTCTTCGAGGGTACAATTCAGAAAAGTATTTGGAATGCAAATACAGTTTGTTGAGTGACTTTTGTTCCCTGTGCACGAGGCACGAAACGAATGAAATGTTACTCATGGTGGATAGAATTTCATACTCTTCTTGCAGAGCTTAGCGAGACTCGCAAAAATCTCGTAATTCGCCGTACTCCGGTATCCCCGCTTTTTCGCTCCCACGGGAAGCCCGGGATATAGCGCTGAGCAATATTTTTCTATAAGAAGACCTTGGGATAGCGACCAAAGCAGTATTAGCCGCTGTATGGAAGTGCAACATTGTGTGGATCTCGTGGGTTTAGTCTTTCGTTCCACAGGGACTCTCGGGTGAAAGGGCGAGGCTCAGTTCTGTCGCCGTAAACCTCACCCTGCTAACACGTTGTAATCCTTCCTCATCCGGTAATTAAGAGCAGCAGACACCTCTCGTGCTTGTCAGACCCTTTCCCCTTCGCGGATTAAAAATGCCTAAAATGTTCACCTTTCTCTCCAGCTCCGTGACGACGTAAGCGTGTCATAGGCCTTATACCAAAACACACGTTTAAACCAGTTTAAATCCATTCCAATGTCATTTCTTCAAACATAACTTTGGCCGTGAAATTCGAACGAAAATTTCAATCACAATCGAATGAATATCGATCTTTGTTACAGTTGAAACCAGTAAACTTTGCGTCCTGGATAGAGGAGGTTCCATATTTGTTGAACGATAACGGAGTGTTAAGGGTTTAGCCCCGCAATGAAGTTTCCCGCTGATTATGAACGCAATATTGTGTGATTCAATCCTTCGTTATTTGAAAACGTGTTTTGTACCCGGGTGTAGGCCGTAAGGAATAAAAACCATCTCCGGACTCGTTTGTTGGTTCGCCAGCGTCGTTCTCTCTTTCTCTATCTCTTCCACCTGCTCACTTTGTTCTTATACCCGTACGGAAATGTAACCGAGCATTCCCCACTTTGTGTCGGGCTCTGATAATCAGATTTGCCTTGTCTGATTTGCCTCACCGGGCCCCCCCATGGACGAAACCGGGAAAATCGCAAAATCATTTTTTGCTACTTACCGTCTTCACGTAATGTCGACCCGGTCAGAACATTGGCCTACCCTGAAAGTGGAGCCTGTCTCCAAGTACTGTGTAAAACTACTTTGCTTTTTACCCCATCAAAGATATTTATAATTGATTAGGATGAAAGTGATACACCTGTTGTAATTCTATTCACCATTAAAAGCGTCCATTTCATCAATGATAATCGATGATGATACGAATGCTTATCATAAATACCGGCATTACAAACTTATGAATCATCAATGTTCTGGCGAAGAAGACCTGAATGTATTTCGCCAACAACCCGCCAGGTGACTTCGAGCGAAGCGCTCCACGTAAGCAAGGTACCATTGTACGAGGATAAAAGTTCGTCTTGTGCATTGTACCACGTACAGATGTGCTATACTCACAGCGTGCACTTCCACTTATAACTTTGCGATACTTGTGAAATAACCATTTGCACTCGAGGCATTTTGCGCTCGGATAGTGATTGATGAGCAAGAGTCATCTCTCGAGTGCAAAGGGATGATAAGCATCCCTATACCACCTAATACTATCTGTTTTACTCGGGTAGATGGCCAAAAGCCCTTTCAATACTTGATCGTTTCCCTGTCCAGTTCCTGATCAGTTCCTGAAAAAGGGAAGACCTGTTACATGGCGAACCTGATCCATTCTGGACGGCCTGACGATGACCTGATATTATTTTGGGAAGGCAGATCAGGGGCAGGACATTTTCCGGCCTCGAATTTGTACACGGGTGGAACCTTCAACTCCCTTCGCCCCCGAGTGTTCTCGACAGTATAATGGCATCCCCAAGGGAATCGGTCGGAGGTCATGCCACAGAAAAACAGAAAAAAAATGTAAGAGCCTTGTGGAAAATGGTGAAGCTTGCGCAGGGATCGAGGTATCCCGCAGCATCTCTCCTCTCCGAGCACGGGCAGACGGGAAAGATTTTCGCGTGGTCATGCCGAAGAGCTTGGAGACCGGGAGTTGTTTTAAGCAACGTTCACACCATGCCAGAATAGAAATCCATGCCTGTACGCGCCTGTGTATGGGTGTATTGATGTGAGGATCATGCATGACATATAGCGCTATACCAGAGTGAGTATATGTATTGCACTAATAAGCTGTGGCATGAAAGAAGAGACTTTTGATACTAAAGAACCCGCTGCAAGAAAATTGAGTGGAGAGCATATAAAAAGAAAAAGAGCCTGTCATACCTATGCGGTCTGTCCGGAAAGTATCCGACCTTGTACTGGCGCACGAGAAAGATTTTATTCTGATAAATGGCGATGTTGCCCCCTCGAAAATGATATACTTCGGAAGCCTTAACTTTGATCCAACGATCCTCCCGCTTTCGGGAGCACTTCTTGTATTCAGTTTTCGAAACAGCTAATTGCTTCGTCGCATTGTTTTTCATTGTCTCCACGTCATCGAATCTTCTTCCCTTTAGAGGATGTATCAATTTGGGGAGCGGCGAGAAACTAGAGGGAGCCCGGTCAATACTGTTCGAAAAGTGAAAATACCGTGTTTTCCAAAAAAATTGCTGGATAAGTTGCAATGAATGGGCAGGTGCATGTCGTGGTGAAGTACCTAGTCGGAACTTTTCCGCAAATCTGGCTGCTTCCTTCCCACTGCGTCACCAATTTTTTTTTTCAAAACTTCTTGGCAATATTCTTCATTCATCATCCGAGTTTTTGGAGCATATTCATAGTGAGTAATGCCTTTCTGGTCGAAAAAAACATTGAGCATTGCCTTCATGTTGCTCTGGCTGGTGAGCATGTTGCTTTTTAATCGCCTAAACTACTCTTCAACCTGTGTATCACTCATAAATTCATCGCTATACGCTTTACAAATCATAAAGATCGTTTTCGATCGGGAATGACCAAGTCGATGACAAAATACACTCCCTTCGTTCGATTTATTCTGTCATCGTGAAATCAACATGCTAGAAGTTCGCCGTTCACGAAACGGCATACTGTAGTCGACTGAAGTTTTCCAGGACTATCGAAGTGTCAGTATTTTGGAGCACCGTAATTGCCAAGTATATTGTACGAATGTTTACAGAAATTTTACTTTTGGTAGTCGATTCATTTTTGACGATGATCATCCACACTCCTACGAGAACATAGTAATTTTCGCAAAAAAGTCTCTTCGTGTATTGACGCACATAAACACATACATGAGGCATTCGACATCACTTCAGACAGAAAAAAAAATCCACAAATAATTTTGAAAAATCGAGTTACTTTATTGAAAAATATTCACCGAGTGTCGACATTTAAAAACAATTTCTGACGTTTTTTCTCGTTGATTACCATTTTTTAATATTTTTCCATTCAAATGGCTGTATCTTTGGCAGGATTTGACGTATTTACATTCGTAAAAAAACGAAAATGTGCGTCTTTTTCTAGCCTTCCAGAAAAAGATTAATTTCGATTTTATTGAGCAAGTCGAACGTCCGTTTCAGGGCAAAATATGCAAAAATATTTTTTTTCTCAAGGAATGACACTCGTTATTTTATTTTTAAGAATTTCCCCGAATTGTGAATACGAAAAACGGATTTTTGGTATTTTTTATATTATGGGATTCCTAAACACCGTAAATTAACAGCTATTTTTATTAAAATTTTTTTTTATTAATATTCGATTGAAGAGTGTGGAGCACTCGCTGTATGTTTACCAGGTTTTTGAAATACATATGACATATATGTAATGTGTATTGGAGCCTTGGAGTGCTCCACACTCTTCAATCGAATATTCATAAAAAATATAAACAATAAATATAGCTGTTACTTCACGGTGTTTAGAAATCCCATTATATAAAAAATACCAAAAATCCGATTTTCGTATTCACCATTTGGGGAAATTTTAAAAATTAACATAACGAGTGTCTTTCCTTGAGAAAAACAATATTTTTGCATATTTTGCCCTGAAACGCACGTTCGACTTGCTCAATAAAATCTAAATTAATTTTTTTCTGGAAGGCTAGAAAAAGACGCACATTTTCGTTTTTTACGAATGTAAATGCGTCAAATCCTGCCAAAGATACAGCCATTTGAATGGAAAATGGTAATCAACGAGAAAAAACGTCAGGAATTTTTTAAAAATTTCTAAAACTCGGTTTTTCAAAATTATTTGTGGATTATTTTTACTGGCTGAAGTGACGTGGAATGCCTCACACATATACATGCATACAGATCCAGTTCTCACTGACGAAAGGTAAATTGAACATACGATATGATAAAACCAATTTTCGAATCGCTTATCAGTTCCTGCAGGTATTCACATGTAGAAACTAACAAGCGATTCGAGCATTTTCCGTATAGGTCCCTACATTTCCTGCTCTTAGCCTGTGATGCCCGTGTATGTGCTGAGTAGGGCTGCCCCCTCGGCGCAACACGATCTTAGTACTTTGCGTAGTTGCTGCAGCAATTTGTGCGGAACTTTCGTGTGCCCAGAGCAGAGTATCAATTAAGTAAAAGCTACTAGGTTACGGGTATATACGTATGGATATCATGAAGACTCGAAGGGATCCCACATACAGTATGAATGCGTTGCTGCAGCTTCATTATAAGCGGCCAAACTCCTCTGGTCGTGGTTCCGCTAAGGTTTCGACGATGGCGTGGTGGTCTGCTTTTTTGGATATCGATGCCCACAGAGAATGAGAAGAGTTCCACTATGTGTATACGCGTGATGGGAATACTCGTGCAAGCTCAAATAATCTTTCGGCGTGAAGAAAACGTTGCAGGAAAGTCGGCGGGAGGTGCTATTTGCTTGGGACGCTCGACTCAATTTGACGCACCCAGTTTCTAACATTGTATTATTTTGAGGTCGTTTTAACGCATTCAGAACGCTGTTGGATCGGCGATGTGATAAAATGAAGGTCACAAAAAATATTCATGACAAAAGTTAGAGAAATAATATCAAATATTCATCATAGGTTGAATACAGTAAAGAAAAAAAAAACACACACACATTCCAGAGGATTGGAAAGAGCAACATCGTGTCGGCATGAACAGCCCTTTGTACAAACACGGTCCCGTGGATCATTAAGATCCAATCGCTGTTCAACTGCCAATAAAAAGTTTTCGAATAAAATATGACGGTCGGTAGTCAAAAACTTTGATTCTGCAGTATCCCCGGTGCATGTAAACTCTGCAACACGCTCACCAGCCTTGATAACATATATATAAAGGCACAAGCCAAAAGCCCGAAGCGAACGATGAACATGGCCTTGCATTGTAATTTCTATAAACCATAAAATCTGCATTACCCGCGGAAATTCGAGGACCATCGCAAGTTATACGCTGTATAGGGGCGAAGGGTGCTATACTGCAGGATGTTTAATGTGCTGCCTGTATAAACGCGATCGGATTGAACGGTAGATAACGTTTGAACGATTAACGCAATCGTAACGGCACTTTCCATGAACGATTTGGGTGAACGTTGTGCATCTATGCCTCCCTTTCCTCCCTCGCTCGCCATTTCCCCGGTACCCACAGGTCTTTTCAGTAAAACGATCGGTTCTCGATAAAGACAGAGCCTAACGCCAGATACGAGATTTTTGTTTGTATTTTCGATATCATATATTTTGCATTATTTGAATTGAAGATTTATTTTACTATTGCATGGAATATCCGAGGCCCTTAGCCAATTTTCGTGAAGCAAATGGTTACTTTCGGCCCGGCCACGTACGATGCGAGAACACGAAGGACGTAAAGGATTTGATGAAGTCGTGGGGTGCGTAAGGAAGGGAGAAAAGTGCATTTTTTCGGTGGCATGTACATGACTCATAGTCCCTTACCCGCTCAGTTTACCGTTCGCGTATGTTTTATCATAACCTGCGCGCGCAATGCCTCGTTAGAGGGTATTTTAATGGACCGTCTCGCGATTTGGATTTGTCGGTCTCTAATTGCAGAGTTTCTCAACTTGGAGTGGCTGCGTGCACAGAAGGAGCCATTTTGCGGTACTCTCTCCCGCAATTTACACACTTGCGGAATTGCTATACGCGTACACACACACACACGTATGCGCCTTCGTAGAGAAATAATGTCTGGCCGTCGGGACTTGAGGTGAGAGAGACAAACGGCACACGCGGGAACGAAAAAACATCCTTAATGTATTTATTTATTTCTCGTTGGCTGCATCATGACTGGAGTTCGGGGTAGGGGAGCATGAAACTGAGCTCAGAATTCAACGAGTTACGCTTGATGTACTGCACGAATTAAAAAAACGGCCAGGAAAAGGGAGACAAGAGAAAAAGATCGGCTGAACGCAGAAATGAAATGGAGAAACAAACGAGATGAGTTGGAGAATGGTCCTTGCATAATATGAAGATTGCTCTCCAAAGGGATGTTACAGTGTTTAATCCCTCTCTCTTTTTCTCTCTCTCTCTCTCTCTCTCACTCTGTGTCCATCGGTCGTAGAGCCTATATAGCTGGGTCTCCCTTCATTTCTCCTTCCTTACTTTCTACATATACGCCATACATGTACGCTATATTTCTCGTTCCAGAGTTCAGTGTAAGGGTGCACGCACTATCCCTTCCCGTAACGCGGCCCTCGCAATGGCGGGAGTTGCGGACGGAGAAAGGGTCGAGGAAGGGCGGAAGGCCGACAGAGGGTGCGTGCGGGGGTGTGAGTGTTGTGTCTGGACCCCCTTTGGGTGAACGCCCTGGAACCCTAGCTCGCAGACGGTGCTTTTTCACCCCTCTGCTCTCTGTCTCTTTCTCGCTTCCTCTTCTCCGCGCCTCTCTCTTTCTCTCTCGCTCTTTCTCTCTATCTGCCTACCTCTCATCCCCATAACCTCACGTTACATCTACACATACACATAAGTGTACACGTATTTACAATCTTCTTTCTCGCTCGGTGGATGCCAACGGCCCCCATATAAATACATATCGGAGTATCACAAGTTTCACGAAAATTATCGCAGTGAGCGTGAAGAATGAAAAAATTGGGCCGATTTTATAGAGCGAACGGAATAACGGCATCAACGTACTTTCCTGAATGCGAATATTTACAAACAATTTTCTTTTTTCGTCCTCCAATGTTTGTCTTTTCTCGCAGTGTTTATTAATTCACCCCCTGGCTTATGCAATACTTATCTATGTGCGAAAAAATATGATGGTGAACATTTATGTAAAAAGCTTGAGTGTATGGTGTTGAAGTTTTTTCGAATGCAACGAAAGTTGTCTACTTTTTCATTTCCTCATTTTTATCATTATACGTATTTATTTGTTGTAGATTTATATTGTCGTTCGCTGAAATAAGTATCGTAAAACGTGGTCGAGGGACTTTTATAGGTAAAATCGTCCGAAATAAATAAAAGGAATTAAAAAATATTATTTTCTTTGCATTCAGCAGTGCAAACTTCCACTTCAATTGAACTTTGTATCCAGCTAAGGCGACGACATCGAAATACGGCAAGCAACCTTTGACTCAAACAACTTTGGTCGCCTTAAGTACGCGATGCATATGGGGGTGTGGCAAAAAATGTCTTTTATCTTCTACTTTCGATTAGAATTGGACATAATTTCCCTTTGCTTCTGGTGAAAGGGGGGGCCGATAAAAAAATCTTGAGGGGCCCTCGATGGATACCAAGATAAAAATTATGAGACACCTTTTAGAGTTGGTGGCCAGAGCTCTCCCTTTTCAAGAAGTATCGCAAATGCCAAATTTCAGTCTAGGGTGGGAGATTGCGATGTTTTATTTTGCTTTCTATATACATGTGTGTAGGGTCAAAGTGGGATGAGTGCCTCATTTTTTTGCAGAGGGCTATAGCTGCCTAACCGTTTACGCAATCTCAACGAAACCTTGACTAAACGAGAGGTGTGTTGAATGGCTTCATTTTGTTAAAAGACACTGAACGGCCAAACCCAATAGATATTGAGATAATAACCATTTTTTTTAAATGGGACTTTATCCACTGTGTACTTGGAGGTGTACACAGTGAAACATGCCTAATTGTACAATCGAACAAAATTTCAAAATCAAGCAAAATTTGAAGAAAATTACCCTGATCCACTGCACACTTGTAGGTAATGGAGTGCTTTTCTCTATACGATGGGGAGTATTGTACAGTAAACTATTGAAACATTAATTTAAAAAAAGACAACATGTTATGAGATCAATCACAATAATTTATTGAATATTAATCAACAATGAGTACCTACCTAATCCCATGTAGAGATTGATCATTGGGCCTGGGACGGGCCTTCACAGTTAGCCTTTCTAGAATATTGGGCCGTCAGTATTTACCAATGAGGTGCCTTTGTAGAAATGATAAGAACGGCCCGATCCCCCCCCCCCCCCCCCCCCCCCACCCTCCACCGCGTATCCGGCGCCGATATTTTTCATCTGCAAGTCCCACGGTCAAAAAAAGGTTACGATCGACGGAAAAACGTAAAAAATAATCGTACATCAAGTCGTAGTTTGTGTGCATATTCCCTTTAAATC
Organism: Ophion ellenae; assembly: GCA_963210295.1. Classification (NCBI taxonomy): domain Eukaryota; kingdom Metazoa; phylum Arthropoda; class Insecta; order Hymenoptera; family Ichneumonidae; genus Ophion; species Ophion ellenae. The sequence continues at coordinate 28,390,441 of OY723389.1, read as the reverse complement.
TCACGAATATGTACGAGATTACAAGAGGGAAAGAATAAGGGGCGAGTGGGAAATAGGGTGAGAAGATTTAATGCTCGATGGTCAGAGAGATAAAAGAAAGGAACGTGTAAAAAGAAGATGGTGAAGGAACCGCGACGAGGATCTTGCTGCGGCGTGGCTACTCATGGCATGGATGGTTCAAGATTTTTCCGCGTTTAGAAGTTTTACGAGGTGCACGTCACGATTTTTCCTACACGTGGAAGACACACGTGTACTATGCGCGCATGTACACCTAGTACGCATACGATGTACACGTACATGTAGACAAAATACGAGAGACGATATTCGACGCGTGCTCATGGGTGACGGAAACCGATTACATGACGTGTCGACCACACACGAACTTTTCTCCGCACTTCTTTCTTGCCTCGTACGCTTTTCTAAGGGAGAAAGATTGCGTTCAGCCATTTCCGGAATATCTGTATACGTAACTATAAAATTTTATACGGGTATATGTATGTAGCACGGGCACCCGCAGCACATCTACTCTGAATTCTGAAATGGTCTTTTTCGCACCGGCTCGAGACACGATCTCGCGCTTTTTCACTCTTTCGAGCTTTACTTTCCTTTATATGCTTTTACTATGGCCTGTTCCACGAACCGAAGGAGCACTAAAATGTAAGGATTTTTGTACTATAATGTTGCTACGTATGTGTAGACTGTGTAGACCTGTAGACCAGAATGGGTGTTCGATGCCGTAAGACTTTGGATCAGGAACGGAAAGCTTACCTTTTTCCCCCTTTGCTGCACCTGCGGGCCAAACATCAGGGTGATTAAAAAAATCGACTATATTCTTTTTCAAATTCTCTTTTTCGTTCTATTTCAAATGTCCTTTTCCTTTTTTATTATCACCACGTTTTTGTTAACTCGCTTTGCTTGTTGTCCGTTTGTCTGTTCGGTACGAATATTGCAATCGATTTTAAACTTCCGCATGAGCTAGAGACTTGGAACTTTGAACATAGCTCAGATCTGGATGACAGACAAATAAACAGACAGGCAAGTCTGTCACAGAGTGAGAAAGAGAGAAAAAAAATAAAGAAATAAAAAATATAGTTTAGTGGAAGAGAATTTTTTTAACAATAATAATAATAATAATAATAATAGTGAATAGTGCATTAGTGACGATTCCTACGATGGTCAAGGAGACAGCCCCCTCGACGCAAGCAACGCCTAGAGAAAGCGAAGAAAAATTTCACAGACACAAGACTAAAAAACAGAAAATAAAATTATTTAAATGTTAAAAAAAAATTAAGTCACGTTTTTAAAACGGACTAGAAATGATAAAATACTTGTTCCTAGCCACATACAGATTGTCCTGAAAATGTGTGATTGTGAATTTTTTATAGCTATGAAAAAACTTGTAAGATTTAAAACTTTGCTTGCGTTTTGTGAATTTTATAACTCGCCAACGGGTAAACGTCCAACAATGCCGAAGACATTTTTGTAGGGAATTGAACGCTATATAAGAAAAGTCTCCCATTGTTTTATCATAAATCTATTCCTTCAAAAGCTATTTTACGTTAAACTTGAATTTATAGTAAATTTCAAAAATTTACTTATATTAAATTATATTATATATTTAATTTTTATTGAATTTAATTATATATTATTATTTTAATAAACCTTTATTAAATTAAATTATATATTAAATTTATTTATATTAAATTTACAATTTAATATAAATAAATTAAAATAAATAAATTAATTAATTAAAATTTCAAAAGACCTTCTTCGTAGATCATGTCTTTTTCTATAAAATCATGTCTTTGAATCATGTAAAAAATGAATAGTTAACGGCTTGACAAATTCATTGTGGGAGAAAATTTGCCATTTGCATGAAACAAATTGTTATAACAATTAAAAATATAAATCCAGAGACGCCAATTTTTGTAAAGCTATTTTTTCGTATGTGTCTATTCCGAAAACAGAAGGTCAATAATTGCATTTTTTCCTGACCTGGATAGTAGTCCTCTGCTACCTAGGGGTTTTTTTTCTTATCGAAAACACAGAATGAGGCTAGCGTCAGCTGCTATAGGCGATATGTGGAAAGTTGCTAACTTTGATAATGAATAGCACGCGTTAGTAACGATAAACCGAAAATGTCACAAACATAGCAGTTATTTTTATGCACTACAAGATTTGATGGATTCTGTCGAAAGACGCATTCGCGCGGAAATAACCTTAAGAAATCGCCCGCTACAACTTTATTTCGAAATGGTACGTACGTTCGCCGAGAATTCGTTGCAGAATTGGCTTTTGTTGTTCATAAGTTTTCACCGTCGGTGATTTCGAACTTTTATAACACGGTAAAGAGCACGAACAAAGTCGTGAAATTTCAATGCTACGATTTTTTATTGCGTAGTTTTATAACCTAGGGTCTTGATTTAAATACGCAAGAAAAATTTGTAAAAATTGTGAAAATGAACCGAATTTTGACAATTTCTGGGAATGGTCAGATCGCATGATATTGAAGTATACATAATCGGAACGCAACGAAAGTTTCGTAGCCCAATTTTGTTGGCATATTTAGCCCGCCAGGAATACTTAAACATTATTCAGGATCCTTAGTGGAGACCTTCAGTCTAAATATGTAAGAAAAGATTTTGAATGACAATGAAAATGAGGAAATAAAAGAGAACTTCCGGTGCATTCCAACGATGCAAACTTAACAGGTCTTCTCACTTTAAACTCCAAAAAATGCTATTTTCATTTTTTTTGATACATTTATATTATATATATTGATATAAAAGTTGTTACACTTAATAAATATACTTTCGAGGTAGAATGAAAAAAAAAATTATTTATTTAAATCATTATTTATAGACGAAAATGATAGTTAAAAAAAATTCCTAAAAAAATGGTAGGTCTGCGCTGTTGATGAAATCTCGGAGATGGATCATCCGAAACAAAAAAATCAAACGGTTTTAGATTCAGTGTGTTGATGGCTATAGCGCATGTCATACGCTTTTTGATATACGTAAAAATAACAACATGGCGGACATTTTTCGAAGAAACAAAACAACGTTTTTCTCACCGTTTGTGGCAAAAAAAAAGTAAATATGAAAATTAAAAAAAAAATCCTTGATATGCGCTATAGCTATAGTTGTAAAGAATATGTGGTTAAAATTTCATAAGAATCGGTTCAGTAGTTTTGATGATTTTATCAACAAGCCGTCGAAAAACGTTGTTTCGAGAAAAACGCATTTCAAGTTTGTTTGGGTTACATAAAAAAATAATTTAAAAAAAAATGTTTTTCGAAAGTGTATTTATTAAGTGTAACAACTTTTATATCAATATCTATAATATAAACCTATCAAAAAATCATGAAAGTAGCCTTTTTTAGCGTCTAAAGTCAAAAGACCCCTTAAATATCGTCAGATCGCCCACTGCGCTACAGCAAACCGCCCCGCTGCGATTTACCCGTTTTCTTTTGCGTTATTCCCAAAACTATGTTTTACGAAACGGGTCACGGCGTCCCATGTAGAGATTGACTGTTGGGCCTGGGGTGGGCCTTCACAGTTAGCCTTTCTAGAATATTGGGCCGTGAGTATTTACCAATGAGGTGCCTTTGTAGAAATCATAAGAACGGCCTGATATCGGCCAACAGAGCCAACAATTATTGTGCTAATGATTTAATTCATTGTAGCGCCAATGTTGGTGATTGCACTCGGCCCTATGTGGGCCCTCTTAAAGGGCCTATGTAGAAATTGGCCACTGGCTCTATAATGGGTCTTCACAGTTGGTCTATCTAGAAGTTAGTCTATCTAGAATATTGGGCCGTGAGATTGTTTGGGTGCGTGATGAATATTCAACCTATATGGGGCCAAGATTGGCCCGAGATTGGTCCTTATGGATTCATATTTCATGGAATAACCTTGAAATAAATTGTGATTTGCGTATATGGCAGGTTTCAAGATTGGCATATTTTACTTACTTATGTTGGTTATTTACAAATGCTAATAATAGTCCAAAACTTGATTACAAAAACTGAACCACAAAATATAGACGATTAATATATGACGTGCTAGTTATTTGCCTATTCTGGCACAATTTACAGATAATGAATAACCCAAGGCTTAAATAAAATAAAAGCAGGTATGTTCTGACCCACTTAGCCAATAAAGGGCTTAGATTAATTAAATGTAATTTCCAGTATTTTAGCATTGCCAGTTTTAAGATTGGCAAATTTCGATTAACTATCACGGCTGTTTATTGGTTTTAACAGATGGGCCCGGATAGGTTTTAGTAATGGGCTGATATTGTGCCAGTTCTCAATTTATAACGGAACAATAATGGGCCAATGTAATTGGCAGTACTTCAGCATCACCAGTTTAAAAATTGGCAAATATTGTTTATCTATCATGACTGTTTAATGAATTTAAAAGATGGGCCATGATAGGTTTTAACTATGGGCCGACATTGTGTCGGTTTTCAATTTAGAACGAGACAATAATGAGCCAATGTAATAGCCAGTATTTTAGGATTGCCAGCTTTAGGATTGGTAAATTTAGTTTAACTATCACTGCTGTTTATTGGTTTTGAAAGACGGGCCAGGATAATCTTTAGTAATGGGCCGATATTGTGCCGGTTCTCAATTTATGACGGGACAAGAATGGGCCAATGTAATTGCTTGTATTTTAGCATTACCAGTTTTTGAATTGGCAAATATAGTTCAACCATCACGGCTATTTATTGGTTTTAAACGATGGGCCGATGTTGTGCCGGTTTTCAATTTATAACGGAATAATATTGGGCCAATGGAATTGTCAGTATTTTAGTATCCCCAGTTTTTAAATTGGCAAATTTAGTTTAACTATCACGGCTGTTTATTAGTTTTTAAAGATGGGCCAGGACAGGCTTTAGGGATGGGCCGATATTGTACCAGTTTTCAGTTTAGAGCGGAACAGTAATGGGCCAATATTATTTCTCTTTTGTTGGCTTATACGATGGTCCCAATATTGGCCAGATCGTAACATTGGGCAACTCATGGCAACCTCTACATGGGGTATCTCAAAATCTATCCGTCCGATTCACTTCAATTCCAATTTGAGAATAGTTCATAACATTTTCTATTGTATGCCCCGATGGTTTTTTTCACATGTATTTCCATTTCTTACTAGCAAACTATTAAAGTTCTTTTTTTGTCCAAAATCGAACGTTTTTTCTACAACTCATAATTGTCGTAATTTTCTAAATTACCCCAAACCATCGATTCGTACGAAAGTTTTATTATTATAATAAAAGTATATTTCTTTATTTTCCGTTTCAGATCACCCTAGTTGCCAGACCCACCCACATCGATTGGCCATATAGCGACACTTTGTATAAATAGTTAAAACTTCATTATTTATCAATATTAGTCAATAAAAAAAGCTCAAACTCCGCAAGACTATGTATAAATTGTACGTAGAATTCCGACCTCGCCATCTCAATACTCATATCAGAGTGAAATATTGAAAACCACCCTGTTTTTGGGCCCCAAGCAGCTCGTTAAGTGTACGTGTAATCTGATAGAGGCTACAAGAATAACAAAATGAAAGAAAGCACATGGAGGAAGAACTTGGAGGATTGGAGAGAGGGAAAGAGAGAGAGGGAGAGACTGAAAGCTGCGAAAAGTGGCGGCAACTAATTAACAAGAGGCATAACGAATGCTCGAGTAACGGGACAAACTGAGAGAGGGCTGTTGGCGAGTGCGAGAGAGCGTGAGCCGAAAGGGTGAAAAGTCGAGTCAACGACGAGGAAGAGAGAAAGAGAGAGAGAGAGCGCGCATCAGGTCGCCAAACCCGTCGACTACATACATACAACACCCTGGCTAGGCCTTTGGGGAGATTGGAAGGGGAGGGCTTGCGAAAACTTTGCCCGTAAACGTGGGGGGGGGGGGGGGGCAAGGGTTGCGATTTATGAAAACTCGTATAACAACGTAAACGCGAGGAATGCAACCGGAGCGACGTTGTGCCGAGAGAGATGAAGCGACGTAACGCGAGAGTCAAGAGGGCGCTGCTTTCGCTCCTGAAACAGGAGAGATATGGCGCCTATGGCGAGGCTCGAATAGAAAATGAGAGGGTGTAGTTGGGCTCGAGACTAGGCTCGTGAGCGGACCGAAACGGAGAATTTGCAGCCGAAACTTTGTACGCTAAGCCAAACGGATGCTGCAATAAATATTTCGGTATTTTACCAAGCTGTGTGGCCGGAAACAGCAACAGCTTTTTGCCACATACATCCCGGTATATATGGAGTACGAGAGCAGACCGGGAATGAAGGAAAAAAGGGCTTTGCGTGAAAGACTTCGATTTATCGTCCGAAGCTCTCAGCCACCTCGCGCTTCGATCGTCCAGCTTTTTCCTTTCATCCCCTTCTCACGTATACAATTCGCTTTCTTCCCCCGCACATTATTCTTCTTTTTTTTTCATCGTGGCAACTTTGATGACGCATTTTGTGATTTACAAAAATACCGGAATTCGTACTGTGTTCGGTTTTGTTTTATTCGTGAAAATGCCAAGAAAGGAATATAAAAATTCCTCGACGTTACATCTGACAAGGAACATCCCTCAGGTGACACCCTTCGATTTTGTCGGAATTTGGATATGTTATAAAGCACCGAAAAGTAAGCGATACGTATTCTTTTTATCGACGGAAAAACGGTTTTAAGGGGTGAAAGCACCCCTTAATATAGGGGTGGTTCACCCCTTAATTTTTTTTGCAATGTTACTATAGTGTATTCTTCATTGCTTCGGATTAGTAGAATTTTCGTTTTTGTTTCATTAAAATCAGTGGACTCCTTGTGTGTGAAACTGCTATATTACCCCTAGCCTTTTTCGAGGGATGGTTTCACCCCTTAAAACCGTTTTTCCGCCGATAAAAAAATACGTATCGCTTACTTTTCGGTGCTTTATAACATATCCAAATTTCAACAAAATCGGGGGGGCCACCTGAGGGATGTTCCTTGTGAGTAGGATAGAAATGTTGACCGATTTTTTTGTTGTTGGCCTAATGTTGTATGAACACCACAATAATTATACACAAAAGAACATGCGAAATTTTGTATTTTTATTTTTAGAGCTTATTTTCCGAAGCACCTTCGAATGCTAGCAATTTGGAGTCGTTTACTCCAGTTTTTGTACAAAACATATACAACGACGTAACAACGGAAGACCTACTATGGAAATGCCTCCGTGGGTTCACGCGAAATTCAAATGAGAGCTTCGATTTCGTCGTGTGTACGATAGCCTCTAAATCAGTTTAGAAACTTCAAAATCGTTTTTCTCGAAATCAAGTTTTTGAAATTGGGAGGACACATTATGCGGGCAGTTTTCATCCGATTGGCTTGAAATTTTCACTGTAGTGTCTGAGATAGATCCTCTGAAGGAGAACCCACGATTTTTACGATTTATCAATGATTGTCATTGTTTCGAACAAATTAACACCAATCTTTTAGCGGGACAAAAAAACTAATTCCAAATTCCCATTTCGCGAGAAAAAAAAACATATTTTTATAAACTTTTACTTCAAACTTTTATTGATATATTTTTGTGTAGGGTATAGTAAAGTCGTGCTGTCGCTGAAAAACCCCAGAATCGGCAAAAATTAAAAGAAGGCTAGTTTTTTGAGAGGTAATTTTGTAGGTGCCGCGGGTGCTAAATCCAAATTTGCCTAACAATCGGGGTGTAACGTTTTTTTTTGGGGATGAAAGGAGATGGAGGTGGATTAATGCCAAACTACAGCCCCTACGAGGTCGACGCCGTAAGAGAAAATGTACAGAAAAATCCGGGTTTTAGTTTTGTCCACAGCGCCGAAGTCGTGGAAGTTCATTTTGAGGGTGAAAGAGTGGGGTGAAATTTTGAAAAATCAGTTTTAATTCAATAACTCTTTAAAAAAATCGTACTCTTTTTGTTAAAATGGAAACGCTGAAGCCCTTGAAAAGACGCGTGGATCGAATATTTGATCATCACTCTCCTATAATATCTTCACCCACAAAAAAATTGTTGAAATACCTCAAACAAAATTGTTTATTGAATAACTAAAAAACAATTGATTTTTCGGGAATGGTTCAAATGTACGAAGTGTAGAGAATAATTTTCGCTATATTTTCGTTTCTATGGACAACCCTTGAATTTTGATTTTCCAAACCCTCTCGGGGGTTGAAAATTCAAAATGAAATTCTGGGAAAACTATTGACCGCACGAATTCGCCGCTGTGGAAGAATTTGTAGCTTGAACCCGCAGCTACATTTTTGTCCACAGCGCCAACCTCGTATCTCTTTATTTTCGGTCAATAGTTTTCCCAGAATTTCATTTTGAATTTTCAATCCCTAGGAGGGGTTCGAAAAAGCAAAATTCACGAGTGGTCCATGGGAACGAAAATATAGAGAAAATTGTTCTCTACATTTCGCACATTAGAACTATCCCCGAAAAAGTATTGTTTTTGAGTTATTCAATAAACAATTTTTTTTTGTTTATACTTCAACAATTCTTTTGGGGGTGAAGATATTATTGGAGAGGGATGATCAAATACTTGATCGACGCGTCTTTTCAAGGGCTACAAAGTTCCCATTGAAACAAAAATTGTATGAATTTTTCCTAAAGAGATATCGAATGAGAACTGATTTTTCAAAATTTCACCTCACTTTTTCACCCCCAAAATGAACTTCCACGAGTTCGGCGCTGTAGACGAAAATAAAACTCGGATTTTTCTGAACATTTTGTCTTCTGGCGCCGACCTCGTGGGGGTTGTAGTTTGGCATTAATCCACCCCCATCCCCTTTCATTCCCTAAAAAACCCTACACCCCGATTTTTAGGCAAACTTGGATTTGGCCGCGGCACCTACAAAATCACCTGTCAAAAAACTAGCCTTCTTCTATTTTTTTCCTATTCCAATATAGAGCACGACTGTACTAGTAGGCTGGGGTCGATAGAAACGCGGATCAAATGAAACAAGTTGAATAACTCGAAGATGGTTAGTGACAGCAGCACGACCTCGATGGGGGAAGGGACTGCTTTGCGTATCGGATCATGTCGCTCAGTGCGCATCGGACATTTTTATGTGGGTACATCGTTTTTTCGACATAAAAAGTCAGTTTTTTTTACTATTAGTATTTTGCGTATTGCTCCAAACCTATTGTTCCTTCTTTAGCGTTGTTTACAATCATCATTACTATGTATATCCCAGTTGAGTTTATTGTGGTCAGTACCACAACATTTAGGTTTTCGATATTTGATACATTATTTGAAGCAAGGGGGTGGGGGCAGTTGAAACAAACGGTTCGGGGTCAATTGAAACGTGCTTATATTGATCCCGAACAAACATTTCATACGCAAGCGAGCTTTCCAAACCTTGTTTTATTTTTTAGAGGCCAAGACATCATCCGAGCAGTGAAATAATATTAAAGAACCTTAATGTACCAACAGTTATACTCAAGCTGGAATGAAAAGCAATAAAACTGATTATTTTGATTAAAAGTATTTTTTATTCATAACAAACATACTTTATCACTTCATACACATCATTCACAGTACCTGGCTTTAGTAGAAACAGTTCAATTAGCTGAGAACACCTATTTCAACTAACCCCAGGGACTGTTTCGATTGACCCCGACACAGGGTCAAATGAAACATATTCCGAGGGTTTCTAAATAGCTTCTACGTAAGTTGAGGGCATATAAGAAGCAAAATCAATAATGCTAGCATATAGCCAAATAATCTCGCTTTAATTAACGCCCATGCCCAAACAGATGGGGTATAAAATGAAGTCACACCAACCGATTTTCTCAAAAACGTTCCACCACAGCCTACCTTACTTTTCTAGCAAAAAACTGATGTTAATAGCGGTTTTTTTGTTCTTGGTCCTAACCCATAAAAGTTTTCGGGCCTCCCGCAAGTCCCCAAAAAACACTCTTAGCTACGATTGAGCCGCCATTCCCAAAAAGACTCATTTCTTTGCGTGCCACGTGGATGGAACGCCTTAATCATTTTCTATTCCGATTTTCTCGCCCGAAACTTCTTTACTCGTCACGGTCCGTCATCTTTCCCATTGTAGTCCTTTGTTGAGGCCAATCCCCAAACATTTCAATGACGTTGCAGCACGAGAAGAGGGGAAAAAACCTTAATAGTCTTCTCAAAGGGCTGTTTCGTCCACCTCACGATGGCGTGAATCTAAAAGGGCGTTTCTCTCGGGAAAGACATTGTTGGAATGAAAGAGAGCGAGAAAAGGAGAGAGAGAGAAGACGAAAGCTTGGAAACAATCCATAGTTTCCGTGAGGAGCTTTACGCTCCCCCTACCCCGGGGTTAATTATTTCCTCGCGCTTTCACGCGCCCGCGACGCCATCCGGACTAATTAAAAAGTTTGGCAATTGGAGAATAGCCGTGAAAACGAGAAAGAGGGAGAGAGTTGAAGGAGGAGAGAAGCACAGCGTTAAATTATAGTATACTTGCGAAATCCCGGAGATCAGCCTCGACGCTTGGCCTGATGCTTGCGAGGCTAAAACCACAGTTGTACAATCCCATAACGATAATGTAAAGCTAGAGAACGGGAGAGAGAGTTCGCGATAAGCCGTGCACGCCTTCACAAAGCTTACGGAACCAGAAGTCACGTCTGGATTTATCAGGATTCCGGAGTCTCGAGAGCGGAATAATTATTGTAACCAGTTATCACTGAATGTGCCGACTACGTTGGCCTTGTCAAATGAGAGCTTAGTCACAATTTTTTTCAAAGTATTGGGTTGTTGAATAAGCTCTCGATGTTTTTTTTCCCGAAAATTAATGCTTCGTTTGAAAAAAATCATTTCGAATGCTGTCAAACGTTTCGAAACTGTTGTGTGATCAACTCCCAATGATTCTGCAAGTTCAGCTGACGTCTGACATGAGTCTTCGTGAAGTAATGCCTCCAATTCAACAGATCAAAATCATCATTTTTGAAGGGGCTAAACCATCTCTGCATGTTGTTTACGACAGAGCATGGTCGTTATAAGTCCCAACAAGAATTCTCTGTGCTTCAGCTGCAGATTCTTTTTCAATAAAGTAGTGCAGTCGAATTCCCGGCAAATAATCTTTTCAGCATGAAATTTGACATGTTTAAAACTACGAAAAAAAGTTGTTTACACTTCGGCGAAATGACATACACTGAATGTCAAGCTCGCTTATAGTGCTTCTCTATAGACGCGTTGCCATCGTAATCTACACGCACGCAGTTCCGGTAACATCACCTATTGGAAAACAGCGATACCTTATTCAACGTCCTAATAGTTCCTCACCGATAAAACTTTCCCATGCATTCGCAAACTCAGAAATTTGTAACATTGTGAACTTCTTTTTTCCACGCCTGTTGAATAATTTATCACAATTCAATTTTTTCAAATGCCCAAACGTGAATCTCACAACTAACCTACGCCAATGAATCGTTCGTTCGGGTAGTTTGTCACTCCGAGTACCAGTAGGAAAAAGAAACAAAAATGTCTGTGAATTGAGATGCAGGAGCCTTGTATATTGCTACTTTCAACCTCCCTGGCAGCTTGATGAGACTCTCGTTGCTTTAACTTTTTTCTTCTCTCTCTCTCTCTCTCTCTCTCTCTCTCTCTCTCTCTCTCTCTATCCTTCCCATTGAATTCACTCGGCCACGAGACTCGTGGAATCTCGAGCACGGGATCGCGCGAGTTATTACGTCTACTGGTAGCAGGACAGTACAAGGATGGATGGAAAGAGAGGCAGGGGAGAGAGAGAGAGAGGGGGGGGGGATGGAGAGAGAGAGAGAGACGGAAAAACAGGCCTAAGTAAGGATTGTATGGACGTCGAAAAGGGTGAGATAGCGTGAATCCCCACCCGCGCTCCCTCTGTTGAGTATCGAGCGCGTCACGTCGGAGTAACGGCAGTGACGTCGTGCGACAACGCGATACCACAGCCTAGTCGGAAAGAGAAAGGAGGGAGAAAAGGACAAGAGTTGGAGGGGAAACGGGAGCTGGGCATGGAGGGGTGAGACTGGCAGTAGGTACAAACCGAAGCGGACAGACGGAAGGAAGAAGCCGTGGGAGCTTTAAGGGTCCAGGGAGAGAAGGGATTGTCGCCGAATGGTAGGGATAACGAAGTCGGCAAGCGCGAAAGGGGAACTCCAGAGGGCGAGGGAGCGAGAGAGGTGGATGTTCACTTGCGGCGGGGAGGAAATATAGGAGCAAAGGGGAGACACTGTACGTAGCGAAGGAATAAACGGCCGTTGGAAGGGCGCTGGGGAGAGGATGCGGAGGATTGAGTGGAAGAGCGGGAGATGGGTGGAGCGATGGGAGACGCGCTCGGGATCAATGGACTACTCCTCCGGAGGGCGCTACACTCGCTATACATCTCTCGCTCGCTCTCGTTTCGCGTTGCAATGAGAATTGCACCAGCAGCCCACCCGGCCGACCGATGCGTACTAGTATAGTACTATAGTTGTAGTACGTACCGTACTAATACGCCCGAGATTCAAGAGTACCAAGTCGCGCGCTACACACCGCGTATATACGTAGTATACTACCATAGTACTACGTTCATTTTCACGTCACTACGACGATGATGCATATTAGTGTATATCCTGGATATATACCCTATATAGTAACGCCACTCATTTCCCGCTCCCTTTTTTCTTTCACCTTCCAAGCTTTTCCCTCATCCAGGGCTTTTTTCCCTCCTGTACACACGCACACGTATAGCCGTACACATATTTCCTTGGCATACCCTTCGCGGCATTCAGCTATTCGCTCGAAGCCTTCTATTCTTCGGTCATCCAGAGATCTCTGTTTCTCTATCTCCGTCGTAACGCGTCGGGGAGCGTTTTTTCTTTTGCTCATTTTTTCGCTCAAGCTCTTTTTTTGCCCGGGTGATACTGTGCCCGCACAGCGGAGGAGGCCCTCCATATACGGGAACTATATCCGCAGTTGGAGGTTACAAAACGCGCCTGGGAAGATTCACCGTTTCTCCTCTCCCTCTTCGGCGTCCTCGTCCTCCTCCACGACCTCCTCCTCCGACGCCACCCCGTTCACCGGGCTCTTCGCAATCCTATTCTCCCGCCGGCCGCGTCTCCCTCTCGCGCCGTGCTCCTCAATGAGAAGTACGGACCAATGAGGGCCAATGAGAAACTCGGAGCTGTTGGCGCGCGCGGGAAAACCGTTGCGGATTCCCGAGACTCGTATCGTATCCGTAAGATATACGTATATCAGCGTGGACTGACGGCCAACATGCGAATGGACGCGACCCACGCAACTTTTCCGCCAGATACGAGCGAGTTGCGCCTTTCTGTTTGGACGAATATCGATATGTACGCATGCGGCAAGCGTGTGGGAGGTCGACGCCGTACGAGCTCCCATAACCACATACCCGAGATGACGGAGCAGCCAGCTCGAGCGTCCGGAAACTATGACGAACGAGCGTGAATGAGAAAATGCCTCGGGCAAACCAAGCTTTATAGTGTAATATTCTTAGAGATGGGAGATTATTATCCTTTCTTTACCTATCCCGTACCTCTATTCGCAACTTTGTGCTCTCTTTGCTGAGACCCGGCCGATCTGTAGCTTGGGTGCGTTCCATTTTGCGAAATGTCCAATCGGCGCACGCTTATATATACGAGCTGGCGATTATATAATATATACCGGGTGTTCCGTTTTAATCTTACACTTGGTTTATCGAGAATAATGCGGCTGGGATCAAGTAGGGTAGGCTGGGGTCGATAGAAACACGGGTCAAATGGAACAAGTTGGATAACTCGAAGACGGTGACAGCAGCGCGGTCCCGAGGGAGAAGGGACTGCTTCCCGTGAAAAAACGACGCAACCGACCCAACCTCGAGCCAGCGTCACGCCAATCACATTCTACCGTTGGCCGATGAGCGGCAGCACTGCCGGTTTAGTGTTGCGCCACGGTAGGAGTGATCTCTTCGGCCCAACGCTGGAATGTACGGTTGGCCAATAGTAGGCTTACCGGAAATCCTAACAGTTGGCCGGGTATTGGCCCAACATTGGGCTAAAGAGATTACGATCATTTGCTGACGGTTGGCGTGATCACCGGCCCAGAGATAGGGCTAAGGTCGGCTTCATATTGTTGGCGCCATATTCGGGCCAGTGTTGACCCAGTGTAGGGCTGTCAAAACAACCCAACGCTTAGCCAACAATCGATCAGATTCACCAGTTTCTGTGCTCGATGATTGCTCATCGAAAGAATTATTAGATTCACTAACATCGTTATGCACAATCACTTGTTCGTGGAATGTTTCCAAATTTGTTTCACTATCTACTTGTCTTTTTGTTTCGTTGCCTCTGATCCTAACCTGCTGTAAAGAGTCTTCTAATTTTTATCGTCGTCTTAACACTCGACGTTTCTTAATACTATCATAATAACTCGGCATTTTTTTAATACATCACAAAACTTTAGTATGAATCAATTTTGTTTTTAATAAAGTGAATTTCACATAACAGTAATTATGAGTTTTTATTATCACGGGACGTAGAAAATTGCATGCAGCGATAATAAAAAAATATATAATAATAATGAACGTAAAAAAGCATTCTTGTATATATGTATGGACTATACCGTTTAAAGCCAGTGTTGGGCCAGGATTGGAAATTCGTCAGTTTGCCATGCTAAAAATAAGCATTGGCAAAACCACGATCAAACGACTGGCTCAGACTCAGGGCCTGCGGTCGCCGCGGCAATTGGCCGACGGTCATTAATTAGTACTGGCCCAGCGTTGGCTCTTCGATGGTGTGCCGAGCTTCAATTCGAGACTGGTAAACCCATGATCGACCGGTTGGCCCATGTTCGGGGCCAACACTGGGACCCGATAGTTGGCTGACAGTTGGTAATCGATATTTGGCCCAAGGTTGGGTGTTCGTTGGTTTGCCATGCTTCAAATGAGCACTGGCAGAATCATGGCCAAATCATTGGCCCGTATAAAGGACCAACACTGGGTATTAGTGGTTGGTGCTGAACATCGTACCGAGCGTCGGCCGTATCTTAAGCGCCGGCAAATTTTTCACGGGTTTGCGTATCAGATCCTGTCGCTCAGTCCACGTCACCCATCCAGCGCGTCGGACATTTTCATGTGGGTGCATAGCTTTTTCGACATGAAAAGTGACTTTTGTGACTATTAGTATATTGCGGGTTGCTCAGAAACGATTGTTTCTTCTTCAGCGTTGTTTACAGTCTTCATTACTATGAATATCCTAGTTGAGTTTGTTGTGGTCAATACCTACCTACAACATTTACGCTTTTTGCTGTTTGATGAATTATTCGAAGCGAGGGTATGGGGGCAGTTGAAACAAACAGTTCATACACAGGCAAGTTTTCCAAATCTTGTTTTATTTGTTAGAGGCCAAGACATCATCCGAAAAGTAAAATAATATTAAAGAACATGAATATACCTTCAGTGATACCCGAACTGGAATGAAAAGCAATCAAACTGATTGTTTGATTAAAAGTATTTTTTACTCGCAACAAATATACTTTATTACTTCATACACATCATTAACAGTACCTGGGTTTAGTAGAAACATTAGTTCAATCAGTTGGAAACACCTATTTCAACTAACCCTGATCACTGTTTCGATTGGCGCCGACACAGGGTGAAATTAAACGTTTTCCGAGGGTTTCCAAATAGCGTCTACCTAAGTTAAGGTAGTTCTGTAGTTTTGGTCAAATCTTAGGAATCGGCTGAAATCTAAGTTTGGTATAGATATGACCTTCATGGACTGATGCCCAAACATTCAATTCGATTCACCGTTTAGTTCATGAGATAATTGCAATTGTATATGGGTATTTTTGTACGCGATCCCTACACCTAACACGTTAACCGATAAGAGTTTGCTCGCATTTCTCGATATAGGATGTAAACGGATGTTAGGATTTCAAAATAATAACACACGGGTACGCAGTACTATTGTGGGATTGACTTTTAAAAAAATGACAAACTTTGACCGTTTAGTTTCGGAGATATCGACTTATGAAAAGTGGTAATTTTATTGCACACCGAACTCGGGCCCAACCATCTGTTACGGAATGGCAACAGTGTACGCTGCAGCGTGTTTTTTTCCCCGATTTCTAGTAATTCTGACACGGATGTGAAATAAATTTATTGTGCAAACAAATTTAATTTGTTCAATTTATGCATGTATTTGTCTTTGTTACAGCAAATACAATTTAAACTGTCAGGAAGATGTTGTAAATCCACGATCCGACGTCCTTCGACTGCGAATTTTTGTTGCTGATCGTTGAGGTTATGGTTATTCTCATCGCGTTTAGCCGCATTTGCTTGACACATGGCAGCCACAGCTTTCAGTCTTTTAGCAAGCGCCTTTTTTCTTGTAAATTTTCCTTTGTATCGCATTTGGGTTGACATTTTCACGATTTTTTTATTTATATAAAATATTTCGGGAGAAACGGATTGTAGGAAGCTCAACGCTATGACTGCAGAAAAATCGCGCTGTTGCCACGATTACAGCGCCGCTCTCTATACGAGTATGAGACCTATCTATGCATGAGGTGCGAATGTGTGGGACATATTGAGGGTACAAGCTCTGTCAAAAAATTACAACCTCTCTCAAGCTCTGTCAAAAAATTACAAAATTACAATTACAAAATGCACCGTATAGGCATTGGATGTTATTATACGCTTCGACCGAAACTTTTGGCTCATACATGTACCTACAGAACTACCTTAAGGGCATATAAGCAAAACCAATAATGCTATCATATAGCTAGATAATCTAGCTATAATTAAAGCCCATTACCAAACAGATAGGGTATAAAATAAAGTCGCACTACCCGATTTTCTCAAAAACGTTCCCATTAACTGCAGCCAACCCCATTGAGTATAATAAAACTTTGAAGGTTCGAAGGGGGACGTTATCAAAATCTTTTTTCATTATCCATTGGTTATTATCTTAGCGCTATCCAGAATGTATAACGAGGGGGTAAAGTCATCAACATCCCTAGTGTAAGTGAGCGCGTGTGATTTTTTTTGCGTTTATTTGGATTTGTTCGATAACCCAAACAAACCCAAAAAAGAATTAGGTCTTTGCGGCTCGTCACTTCGGCTAAAATGGTATTCTAACCTAAAAATTATGAACGTTATCAAAAAACTTTTCCTACAAAAGTCGTTAGTTTTCGCCTGATAAAAATGTTTTGGTGAAAAAATTCATGATCTTATTCGAAAAAATATGTCGGCCATCTAACATCGCCATTTTGAATTTTGGACCAAAAAGATTTTTTGAATGGCCCCGTTTGAACCCTAAAAGTTTGATTATATTCAATACTCGATCTAAGCAGTAATTGTCAAGATAAATCAGGAGTAAGATCAAAATGGAACACTCGATATATACACCCAGAGTCCCCAAAAATAAATGATGGTCAAGTTTGCATCGTTGGAATGCAACGAAATGTTTCTTCACTGAATTTCCCAAATTTTCTTTGACATGTTCGAGTCATAAAAATTCCGCGATCTACAACCCAAATCTACAAAACATGATTTTCTATACCAATAAAAATGAGGAAGTAAAAAATGGTTGCATTCCGAATGATGCGAACTTCAGGCACATCCGAAATCAATGATTTTCTAAAAGAATTTATTTTAAAGAAATAAAGACAGAGTCTTTTAAGGCGTTACAGTAGAGACAAATTTTGGACCGTTTTTGGTTACTGGCTTAAATGATGTATACACATCACAAGAATGATGAACAACAGAAATTATACGCGAATTTTTTTTTTTTTCATTTCCATAACTCATTTTCCGACGCGCCTTCAAACGCTCCGAAACGCACGAAACAGCCTAGACGATGAAAATAACAATTTGGAATCTTTTAGTCCAGTCGTTATACAAAAAACATATAACGACCTAACAACCGAAGGCCTACTAACAAAATCGGTGGGTTCACGCAGAATTCAAATGAGATCTTCGATTCCGTCGTCTGGACGCTAACTCCTAAATCACTATGGAAACTTTAAACTCGTTTTTTGCGAAACCACGTTTCGATATCGGGAGCACGCATAATTCACGCAGTTTTTGCCCGATTGATCTCAATATTAACTGTAGCTTAGATAGACTCTCTAAAGAAGTGCACACGATTTTACCGATTCATCAAAAATTCCCTTCTTTCTTAACAAATTAGTGTCGATCTTTGACGAAAAAAAAAGTTTATTTAAAATTATGCCATTTACCGAAAAAATGACGTTTTTTTATAATCGTGTGTACTTCTCTAGCAAAACTAATGTAAATAACGAAACTTTTTTTGTTCTAGGTGCTAATGCATAAAGTTCCACGTCCGCCCGCAGAGCGCCTAAAAAAACGTTATTGATGTAGCTACTGAGCTACACAGTCTAGCTTCTTAGTGTAGCTACTGAGCCGCCATTTTATTTTTTCTCAAAAAAAATCTTTTCATACGTCAACACATGTAGAATAAACCCTTCAAACCCCATTTGGACTATTTCTTTAGTAATCTCAAAAAAAAAAAATACAAAACGTCTCATTTTTCAGCTACACATAGGTGTAACGTCTCAAAGAATAAACACCAAGAAGTGCTGATAGCGAACGTTATGTAGATGTAATGGTTTTAAAAGTATCCTTTCCCCAGCTCTTTCATCCCATTATAGCTAATGTAAGTGACGTTGGCTATCGGCACATTTTGGTGTTCCGAGTTCTCAACATTTTTCAAAAAGGATCGTTGCTTTTGGGGACTGGGTGGTCCTTGTAATGACTTTTATATAAATATCACGTATATAGATTTATCTAAAGTTGATTTCGAATGTTAGGCGTAAATAATGTTGAATATGGGGACAATGGGCCATCACAATGGGCCACTACCACTAGGGGATACTGTACTGATGTGACGTATCTTTGTCTCGTGGTCATACCTACTCTAAAATGGATGCTGCAATCTGCTATCGATTTCCGGCGAGAAAATATCATCGGAGATGAAAAAATTCTCTTTCACTCAGTGTCGTAACAAAAAAAAATGTTTTTCCTGATCTTTCGGTTGTATAGGCCTCTTTGTCCTTCACTCTTTCACTCTCCTCTTTCTATCTCAGAACTTCACCGTCCCATTTGGCTTCCCTACCTTCACGTCGGCTCTCGTGTGTTTTTGACCTTGCGTGAAAAGACTTACGAAGGGTGAGGGGTAGAAAAGAGAGAGAGAGAGAGAGAGAGAGAGAACGGGACCTTCGCCCTCGCTGCCTCCATTTACCCTCCACAAACGCTTATCGAGACCGAAGACGGGGGCCACTTCCGTTCGAGCGATTCCAACGTTTGTATAAAGCACCCGAATCGCGACTTCGCCTATTCCTTTCCAGCTGTATACGCACACACGCACGCACTCAGAAGCAGACGTACATACGAGGGATTCCGATGAAATTGTCCTTCCTCTCGGTAAACCTCGTTTTGTGTCTTTACCAACGAGATATTTATCTACACATCGAATAGCCGCGACGACGTCTACCAATTAAATATAAATATATGTAGGAATTACGGCAACAGGACGCCCTTGCAGTTTTGAGCCGCGGGCGATGGCTGCATAGAACACGATTTTTTACCGATTTTTTTAGTTCTATAAGTGCTGCGCGCTCGACTATCGCGAACAAGGGATTTGTCCAAAATGAAATATATTCGTTTCAATTTTAGCGTGCCGTTCTTTTAAGGGCCCATTGTGACGGCCCGAAAAAAGGTCGTTTTCCGATTTTTTTTGTATACTGGATTATGTATTTCGCATTTGGAAGAAAGTATGTTATAGAACGTACATGGAACTTATTTTGTGTATTTTTTATTCGAAATAAAACAAAAATTAACAACGTTATTGAGGTATAATAGAGCCTCTGTATGGAAAATGTGGTCCAGCAGCCGGATCGATAACTTCACAATTCGTTGTTCCGAAAAATAAAAAGGTTTTATAATCTATATAAACGTAGTTCAGGCTAGCCGTAACGGCTAGACGTTTTTCGAGAAAAAAATTTCACAATGCGGCGGACGTTAAAAAATGTGTAATTTTGGCGAAATTTTTGCTTATATTCGGGGGCTGGAAAAATACTAAATTTTGAACAAATGTTGGTTTTATGAAATTGAGAATCGGAAAATTATAGCTAAAGTTATGATTCCCGTCAGGTCCAGAAAAGTCGTTTTGAGAAAAACGGGATTTAAAATGTTAGCCCTTCGATTTCACACTTCCGCGATGAACCTCCGACCGCATGTGGGGTCGATTGGACCCCAGACGTTTTTCGGATAGTTGTATTTCGGTAGATATGCAGTTTTTTTTGTAGAGATGTTTTTTGTAATCAATGCTCCTTGTTTTCTGGCCCAAAAATTATTTTTTTATAAAAACAAAAATTGACGGTATTGAAATTTGCATCGTTGGAATGCAACGAAATTCTTTTTTACGTCTTGACCAATTTTTTGGCACTTTTAGGCTACAAATATCGTTGAATTGTTTTTCAAGGTTCTTATTAGGGATTCATAGCCTAAAACTGCAAATGAAGAAGGATTTTCGTTGCATTCCAACGATGCAAGCTTCAACACCATCAAAAATCAAGTGCCCAAACATTATTTCAATGTGGGGTGTGCGTTGAAAAATGCGTACTTGCACGACGAAAAAAATGGGCTCTAAACGACCGAGTGTGCAGTCGAAGTATACAAAAATCGATGAGCTACCTGCTCTCAGTAAATCGCCTGTAACTTGGTCAATCTTCCATATTTTAACTTGACATTTTTTTGACATATTCTTGAATGTATATACTTTGAGAAAATGCAACAAAAAAACGATTTTCGAAACCTTCACTGTGGTGTCCCGCCTTGAGATTGCGCCTCGAGTTCGAACTTTGAGAAACTGGAGGAAAAACGGAACTAGGTAGACGTCGGTTGTAAGAAAACCGGAAACAAGTGTGTGGGTACATACATACAGTCTCAGATTCAATTTCCATATCCCTTCAAAATTCTCCGATAAAAGCGAATAGGACCAGCGAGAGGCCACGTGCGAAAGATCGAATGGGCGATCGGTGTTATGATAATGAGAACCGTTCGAGCTTCTTCATCGAAGAAAAGGGTGGCGATGCCCACGAATTGCTCGATGGGCTACGAGACGAGCCACTTCTCGCTTTTTCTACTTCAAATTGGCTCTTCTCGTCCTCTTCCTTCCTTTCAACGATTTCTTTTCTTTTTCAATCCTTCACGGTTTCCTTACAGGTGACAGTCGATTCGAAGCTCCTTGAAGGACTTTGGCGTACTGCTCTCAGCACTGATAAATAATTTATAATCGCATTATCGCTCGGCATCTTTTGTTTATCTTGAGTGACAAGATCGCGAGGTGATGACGCTATACTATCCGGCTGTATCGATCCCGTGACACTTTTACTACGCTCGTTTCATCTCTGTCCCGTGAGTACCTTTCGTTATATCGGCATGTTTTATAAACCTGTCCCTATTTTAAGGGGTCTTCTCACTTTGACCGCCAAAAAAGCTGTTTTCATGAATTTTTTTGATAGGATTATATTGTAAATATTGATATAAAAGTTGCTACACTTAATTAATACACTTTCTAAATAAATTTGAAGAAAAAAATTATGTATTTATGTAACCCAAAAAAACTTTAAACGCGTTTTTTTCGAAACAACGTTTTCCGATGGCTTGTTGATAAAATCTTCGAAACTACTGAACTGATCCTGATGAAATTTTAACCATATATTCTTCACAACTATAGCTATAGCGCATCTCGAGGATTTTTTTAGATTTTCTTATTTACTATTTTTCTGGCCAAAAACGGTGAATAAACACGTTTTTTCGAAAAATATCCGCCATTTTGTTATTGTGGCATATATAAAAAATCGTATGATATGCGGTATAGCCATCAACATACTGAAACTAGAACCGTTTGATTTTTTTTTTTTGATGATCCATCTCCGAGATGTCATCAACCGCGCAGACCTACAATTTTTTTAGGATATTTTTTAAACTACCATTTTCGTCTATAAATAGTGACTTAAATAAATAAACTAGAAATTTAAATGTATTTCGAAAGTGTATATGGGGCATTCCACGCCAAATCGGACACCATTTAGCTTTTGCATCTCCGATTTTCTCCATAATTTTTTGTCTTTTAGTATCTATTGAGAAAGGCCTCCATGCGAATTTTAAGCTTTTTTTGTCCAGCCACTTCCGAGATATGAATTTAAAAAAAAAGCGGTACTTTTTTTTAATGCCCATAACTTGGCGAAAAATGATCCGATTGGGATGTTTTTTTATTATAATTTTCGTTTTTAGACGCATTTTTAGAAAAAAATATGGTACAAAATCATCAAAACCGTAATTCCATAAGATTTTCGAGTTCTAAATATTAAATGTTGATTTTTGAAAAACACGTAGCAATCGATTTTCTTCAAATTTTTCCTAATAATACTGTCACTCATTATGCAACTTTTAAGCCCGGCACGGTAATGGGTTAACGTTAGGATCCATGTTTTTTCGAATTTCAAATTTTTTATTTTTTAGTAATCCGTACTAAAAGTACATAATAATCATTTTTTCAGACCTATGGGCAATGGTTATTGTCATCTATGAAGTTGAATAGATATGCCTTAATAATTTAATGGACAATGACCCTTTCATATTAGTTAGATATATAACAACATAAGTTTTTTGTATTAATTCTTATTCAATTTTATATTGAGTCAATATCTCATGTGTATAGAGAGTAGAGGTACATGAAGATTATTAGTATCTAACGAACGAAACTTATTTTAAAAGAATTTAGTTCATATATGTGTTCAAAACTTGGCGCTTTTTCAAATGATTTTTAACTTTTAACTACGGTCGATAATAAAGACTTCGTTAACATAGCCTAGTGGCTGAGTATCTTTCTTGTCTACGGCTCCATTTCAGAACAAGAATTCAGTGTTGTTTTCAATCACGTATTGACAGTGCGTCCTGTGAATAACCTCTACTAATTTGCTTTAAAGAAAAATTTGTGTAATATCACGGACTATTTTTTGAAGCACAACTTATTGTGAACTTTTGTGCCATGTCAAATTTTGGGCTCTATAACTTGTGCTGTAATCCTCTGCAAAAAGAAAATCATAGAGTTAAGAAAAGTCTTCGACGAGCTTCTGTTACTCGACAAAATTTATATAATTTGAGTAAGGATGATTTTCTCTGCACATCGTGTAGAAAAATGATACTGAAGTTTGCATCGTTGCAAACGCAACAAAATTTTTTTTTTTGATTCTCCATTTTTGATGATCAACTGGTTGCTTTATGTGTTTGGTGAAGAAAAAACATGTATCCGCCATGTACGTCTCCCAGAAATCGCCCTTAAGCGGGGGTGAAAATCGAAAAACAATCGTATCTCCCGACGTACAGGTATCACACATTTTCTTTTTCGATATTCGCATTAGGGAGCTCTAGAAAGTAGCCTCGAAAAAGTTTGGATGATTTTCGAGATCCGGAAGCCACCCTTAAGCGAGGTTGAAAAATCGAAAAAAATCGGAAAAAAAATCGTATCTCCCGACGGACAGGTATCACACATTTTCTTTTTCGATATTCGCATTAGGGAGCTCTAGAAAGTAGCCTGGAAGAAGTTTGGGTGATTTTCGAGAACCGGACGCCACCCTTAAGTGAGTTTGAAAAATTGAAAAAAATCGAAAAAAAATCGTTTCTCCCGACGTACAGGTATCACACATTTTCTTTTTCGATATTCGCATTAGGGAGCTCTAGAAAGTAGCCTCGAAAAAGTTTAGATGATTTTCGAGATCCGGAAGCCACCCTTAAGCGAGGTTGAAAAATCGAAAAAAGTCGGAAAAAAATCGTATCTCCCGACGGACAGGTATCACACATTTTCTTTTTCGATATTCGCATTAGGGAGCTCTAGAAAATAGCCTGGAAAAAGTTTGGGTGATTTTCGAGAACCGGACGCCACCCGCTTGTAATCTGTAAACTAATTAATAATCATTACGTGTCAGATAATCCTCGAGAATAGTTTTGATGTAAAGTATTTTGATTTCAGATATTTTTTGACATATACAAGTGCAACAAGAAAAATTCAAAATTCGAAAAAACGCGGTTCCCAACGTTATCCCATTACCGTGCTGGGCTTAAAATTTGCATAAGGAGTGACAGTATTTTTAGGAAACATTTGAAGAAAGTCGATCGCTACATGTTTTTTCAAAAATCAACATTTAATATTTAGAACTTTAAAATCTAATGGAAATACGGTTTTAATGATTTTGTACCATCTTTTTTCTAAAAGTGCGTCTAAAGACGAAAATTGAAGAAAAAAAACATCCCAATCGGATCATTTTTCGCAAAGTTATGACCATTCAAAAAAAAAGTACTGTTTTTTTTTAAATTCATATCTCGAAAGTGGCTGGACAAAAAAAGCTGAAAATTGGCATGGAGGCCGTTCTCAATACATACTAAAAGACAAAAAATTATGGAGAAAATCGGAGATGCAAAAGCTAAATGGTGTCCGATTTGGGGTGGAATGCCCCATATATTAAGTGTAACAACTTTTATATCAATATCTATAATATAAACCTATCAGAAAAATTCATGAAAATAGCCTTTTTTAGTGTCCAAAGTGAGAAGACCCCTTAGCCTGAGCCATTTACCCTCGTCATTTATCGTTCATTTGTTCCTATGCCCGAATTATTTTTGTTTATACCCTCCTTCGTGAACAGACCTACCGATGTGCAGAAACGCACGAGGGATGTTCAAGTATCGTTTAAGGAAAGCTCCGCAGCAATGAAATAAGAAATGCCATGGAGGGTAAGGTCGAGCTGCATACTCAGATATCTTGGCATAAATAAAAGACGAGGGGACGCAGGAGCTCGACTTCCTTCATTATCAATTCATGGACCGATATATTCATAGCCATTGCTAGAAGAGAGTCTCAGGACCAAATAAAAAGGAGAGGAGAGAGAGAGAAAGCGGGAGAGCAAAAAAAAAGAGGATAGATTTGCTCGTGCTCACCGCGTCTTCGCTATCCTCACACTTACTCAATCTCTCCAGTTTTCCTTCCGCGCCACCTCCTTCACGAGTTAATGGAAGGAACCGCGCATTTCACGCTGTCGATATATTCTCACCTCAAGACTTCGGGCATCGAGAAATGTAGAAAATGCCGAAGAAATGGAGGTGGAAAAAAGCTCATGAAGAATAAAGCGAACGAGGGAGCATCTATGATTGAGCAAATCAAAGAAATTATAATATGGAAACGGGCAAGACGGAGAGAATAGGAAAATGGGTGAAAGAGATATGTGAGACATATATGTGCTGGAGTAAAAGTGCCTGGCGGAATGAAAGGGTGCGTGCTCTGGAAATGACATGAAGAAAGAGGGACAGTGAAGAGGCGTTTGAGATGACGTTGAAGCTTGCATCATTGGAACCCAACGAAATTTAATTATTTTTAATAACACCAATTTTTTTGACTCCATTCAGGCTGTCTATATTATTCAAACGTTTTTACGTATCATATTAAAAATTTACGGCCTCAATTTACGGAGAAAGACTTTGGATAATGATAAAAATTGAAAAATAAAAATATTGTCTTCTTTTTATTTTTTATCAACAAACCTTTTTTATACAAACTTCAACGTAGTCGTTTGAGAGAGTACGAATCAAGGGCTACATCTATGGGGTTTCGAATACATCACGATGCGGTGAGAAAAATGACAAGAAGATTTAGTGAAACTAAACACGAACTTTTCGAATGTGAAAACGAACAGATTGATTGTATTTAAATTTTTTACTTTGGTAGCTGAAACTGCCAAAGTAAAAATCGTGAGAAAACGGGAAACGTTGCATGATAGAGCGAATAAATATTAAGAATATAGTATTCATCGAAAAGGTGAAAAAGAGCCAGCTATTCATTGGGGGCCGGGTTGAAATTCCGAACTTTGAATGATCAGAACGCTCAAAAGTCCGGAAGAATTTTACACGAAAGACCAAAACTCCGAAAATCTGAACACCGTCAAAATAATTGAGCTGTGGAAGTTTTAAAAGTTTCAACATTTTCAATAAATCAACGAATTATTTCGAGAATTTTTTTATTAAGAAGTGATTTTACGTCAATTTTTAAATTCGTCTAGACAATGTTATAGGTTCTACATCATGTACAGTCATCTGTGTAGCCTTTCGATGGCATGATCTTGACGAAACTTCTAATTTCGGAACATCAAAATTAGGATTTTTTAACCGTCGGAGCATTCAAAGTTCGGAATTTCAACCCGGCCCCCATGTCAAGATCATGCCAGCGAAAGTCTACACAGTTGACTGTAAATGATGTAGAACGTATAACATTGTCTAGACAAATTTCAAAATCGACGTAAAATCACTTCTTAACCCTTTAACGCCCACGCCTATTTCTGGATGGCTCAAAATCATGTCCTCTGGTATTATAGCTAAAAAAGGGTTGAATATGAATATCCAGTCATAATTTTGTGGATAAGGGCCTAGAAAGTCGTATTTTCGGACTGTAGCAAATTTGCTACTAACATTTTCACCCGATCGGTTCGAACTATTAATCTAATTCAATAAAAAATCTTCAAAGCCTGGTTCGTCCAGTCAAGCTTCCTTTACGCAATTCTATCAAAAAATATTTCAAGAATGTCCATTTACTCACTTTTTTGGACAAAAAACGGGCAGCAGATCAAATGCTGGGGCAAGCATCGTAAATTTTCACGACTACATTGGTGCCATATTAGCATAATTGACATGTTCACCGACGGGGTCAAAGTGAACGTAGCAAATTTGCCACAATACCAGTTAAAGGGTTAATCAAAAAAAAAATCTTGGAATAATTCGTCGATTTCTTCAAAACTTTGAAACTTTCAAAACTTCCATAGCCGAATTATGTTGACGGTGTTCAGATTTTCGGAGTTTTGGTCTTTCGTGTAAAATATTTTCGGAGTTTTGATCTTTCGGGGTAGTATTCTTTCGGAGTTTTGAGCGTTCTGATCATTCAAAGTTCGAGATTACAACCCGGCCTCATCTTGAATTTCGGAACGTCAAAATTCGGAATTTTAAACCGTCGGAGCATTCAACGTTCGGAACTTCAAGCAGTCTCCCTCCATTGGTCCAACTTCATTTATTACGGAATATTAAGTGCTGACAAAAAAAAAGCATGAGCAATTTCGAGGCTCACAATGTTTGTATTCAAGATCATAATTCATTTGGAATTAGATTCTTGTGGAGGATTCATGGATCAACGGTGGGCAACCTTGGTTCTAATCACTCACACGTGTGGCTACGTGCCCGGAGTCACGATCTGGGGTAAAACGCGGCATCACGTACGCCCAACTTCTCCATTCTGCCTATTGCGATGAACGCCGGTAACCTACTCTATCCCTCATAAAATCAATCACTCGTCGTCATAACGTGCCACAATAATCGTAGATTACAAGCATCACTTTTCATTCCGATTGTGTTCATTATCTCGGTATGTGAAAAAAAAGCTCTCCCTCTGCTTGCATCTTACTTTCTTTCATTCTTCTTCAATTTCGTCTCTCGTATTCTCACCACTTGGATATGACATTGCGAACAGAGAGATCTGAAGGGATGAGGGCAGGATAATAATAGATGCTAGAAGGGACGTATTCTCATTTTAATCAGAGCAGAAATGTTCCCGGGAGAAAGCGCAGCTGCCTCAACGTTTCTCGAGAGTGCATCACACGTCGGGAGATGTTTAACGCGAACGAAATTTCTCCCAAGTGGTTTTCGGAGCTCGGAAATGTAGGAGGAACCGAGAGAAATCATCGAGCTCGCAGGCCCCCGACAGCACATGTGCTCGCTCGTGTGTTGTCTACATCGACTGGTGTGGGCAAGCCAGAGGGGCCACATCATTTTCAAGCCACATCGTTTTCACGCTGAATCTTGCCGCTCATGCCATTCCGCTCGCGAATACTCCATGGATAAACTAAATATATGGAACACGGGAGACGATGACGTTTCGGGACCCGTCGTCGAAACGATGAAACTCCGCGTGAAACGTATACGCCAGCCCACATCGCGTCAACATGCTCTGACAATTCAAAAGGAACAAGCCGATGAGCCAGAAAGAGTGTGAGAGAAAGAGAGATGTGGCAGTAATGTGCACAGACTCTACAAAACGTGAATCAGTGCGTCTAGACATTGAGGGTCATGAACCCGATGCAACTCATCGCAAATATTCATAGGCGTCTGTCACCTCGTATATGTGTATGAGGCATTCCACAACGAATCGCTATGCCTACGGTCGTCATCATTGTGCAATCCACTTTTCCATTCGAATTGCGTTCTTGCATAATAAACGAGAAATATTGGTTTGCCAAAATGCACGAACTTATCGTTAAAATGTTGCAAATTTAATGGCGTAAGATTTTTAGCAAGTATTGTTGAGGGCTATCTGTTTTCAGTCTGCCATTGTAGAATACAACATGAATGAGACTTGAACCCGACGCAACTTATCCCAGAGGGTCATGAACCCGATGTAACTCATCCCAAATATGCATAGGCGTCTATCACCTTCCATTTGTGTATGAGGCATTCCACAACGAATCGCTATGCCTACGGTCGTCATCATTGCGTGATCCACTTTTCCATTCGAATTGCTTTCTTGCATAATGAACGAGAAATATCGGTTTCAGAAATTGGTTTACCAAAATGCGCGAATTCATCGTTAAAATGTTGCACATTTAATGGCGTAGATTTTAGCGAGTATTGTTGAGGGCTATTTGTTTTCAGTCTGCTATTGTGGAATACATGAATGGGACCTTGCCAAACTGTCGATTTGTCTACACCTCAGACACGAATGGTATTCCCGAAAGAATTCTTTATTCTGTAACAGTTTACGTATTCATTACTGTTTATTTATATTCAATAACGCACAGAACAGAAGTAACTCGCGGATGAAAATGAACATGGTTGGAATTTCAAGGCCGACTTGATGGTAAAATTCTTGGAGGTGTATGACGAAATCTGACGTTGGAAAATCTACGTAACTTTTTGATATGCCCAAAATGGAAGCCAAATGTTTTACGATTAGAGTCAGGAAAGTAATAGTTAGGCTGCTTGGGGGGATGCGTATCAGGAGAAACGTTTCCATGAGAGCTTCGGTGAAGGGAAGAGTGTATTATTTATTTGTCACGTTTAATCTTGCAAGGTAGTTTATGATTAATTGTAAAGGAAATAATGCAAGCAGTGACGATTTATCATAAAGCGAAATCGAGGCTTTGGTACGTTGTCGTTTTTGGCGGAGAAAAGTGTGCATACTTATTGCAAAAGTCTAATCATGATGTTTTTTTTTTAATGACGTCCTGGAAAGCATACCTATACATTCGAAAAAAATATCCCAAAAGAGAGCAGAACGGAAACAACAATTAATTCGGTACGAACCGAATATTAGACATTGCGGAGGTTGCGAGATCAATCCCTCCGATTTGGATGAAATTTGGCTTCCTTGTAGAATGAGTAAAAATAAGCGACGCATATTTTTTTATATCTGCGTAACCCGATTTTTAAGGGTTGAAACGCACCCTCGAAAATTGGGGTGTTTTTCGTCGATAACGATTTAACGGTACGGGATATGAGAAAATTTCAAATTCAACAATGTTTATTTTTTCGTGTACTATACATTGGATATGAGAACGATAACGTTATCGACGAAAAACGAAAAACACCCTTATTATCGAGGGTGCGTTTCACCCCTTAAAAATCGGGTTCCGCAGATATAAAAAAATACGTGTCGCCTATCTTTACCCATTCTACAAGCATGCCAAATTTGATCGAAATCGGAGAGATCGACCTCGCAACCCTTCCTTGTAAGAAACAAAACAAGTACTTTTATTATTTAAAGACCATGATTGGCAAGCATTTATAAATATCTAGTTGAAAGAGAATTTAGATTTAGATATTTTTTATAGATATTTAGATTTAGATAATAAACAGAATAGAAGCAGCAGCAGACCACAATTGGAAATGCAAGTGAGTGAATTACCTCAAATTCGTCAAAAGCTGAACTCTAATTCCTCCAACAGTTTTACAAGGAATACATTTGCACGGAGTGATCCAAATATTTGTATTTCAACGTGACGCGCCTGATTTTTTTGCGGAAAAGAGCGATGGTATTTTTTAATCCGTGCGCTCCGCATGACATGGAATTTCCTGCAAACACGGGAACGGGAGATGGACGCGAAAAGCGGAGAGAAAACAGAACGAAAAGAGGGTTTGCTGCAACCCCTTCTGGATGCACAAGCGCGGAACAGAAGAGCTAGCACTCCCGTATGAGATTCAGCCATACATATGTGTGCATTTATTTATATATATGAATTTTATCATCCCCTCGCGCTCTCTACAATACACTCATTCTCTTCTCCTGCCTCGCGCGTTCAGCAGAGGGAGAGGAATTATACAATGCAACTATAATTTCCGTTCAACGCCACCGAGGACACTCGACAATGTCTTACACTTTAGCATGCAGTTGTATACGACATTGCATATATTTATAAGCACGTGACGTGCACAGATCCATACAGGACATTCTAGGTCAAATCGAAACGACCGCGACCCGTAGTCAAATTCATTTTTTATTCGCCCTGCCTTCCTCGCAGGGTCGGCTATGATTGGTACGACGAGACCGAGGGGGAAAATAGGAGAATCACGAAAAGAGTCGTGTTGAGGGGTCCGAATGAGCTTAACATTTCAAAAATACGATTTTTTATGGCATTTTTTTATGGCCTAGGGTCTTCATTTTTGTTTGAAATAGAGATATTGTGAAAATTCCAGAAATTTGCCGAGTTATAATGACATTCTTTAAGGGTCAGATCGCCCGTTGTACTGGCGCGAACTTTTTTCTTTGATGTTTTGCTTCGAATTATGTTTTAGGAAACAGTGTAAGTCGAATCTTGAAATATATTCGTCCGAATCACTTTAAGGGGTGAGATGCAGTCAGAATTTTCAAAAAATCGATTTTTTAAAATATTTCCTTGAAGTATGATGTTTCGAAAATATTCCCTAAAAATTTCAAGTCAATCCGGTGAATAGTTTCCGGGATATCCCACAATTAGCGAAGGGTCGTCGTGTCCCCATGGCAGGTAGCGGCTGACAACCGCGCAAACGATAATACCCGGGAAGGCAGAATGCTTCGAAGACAACAACAAATTGATATTTTGGAAGCTTCCACATCGGCAGAAGCCCTACTGTATGGGCCAGGAATTGACGATTTGATGTAATTTTTTAATCAGTATTTTTATACATAAATCAAGTGTAAAATTGGAAAACTCTTTCAGAAATTCTCAAAAATTTATTACTCAAAAACGAAGAACTTTAGCAAAATTTTGTGAAGAACACTTTCGTTTTTAAATTACCCAAAATATTCTTTTTTAATCATTCATTCCGAAAAATTTCAATTTTTTGAAAAATTGTTTTAATAATTGGCTATAAACAATTTAATGCTCGACTTTTCGGCAAAAAATTGTGATATTCGCATTCAGCGGATCAAAATACATTTAAAAAGTTTAGCTTCATCCATCGCGCTCAAAATTTTACGAACATATAATACCGTATCCACATCGAAAAACTTTAAACGCGTTTTTCTCGAAACTATGTTTTTCGTGTCGGTGACCACTATAATTGAAAAACCACTCGATGGATTTTAATGAAATTTGGTGTGCTTATTGATAGCAGTAAAAACTAGTCCTTAATCGAGGGATTTTCATTTTTTTTGAAAATTTCTATTTTTTTTTAAAATAAACGAGCGATTTTTTGGTCGAAAGTCGAAAGTTATCTGTCGGAAGCCGCCATTTTGTTAATTAAAAAAAAGCTTCGATGAAGGACCAGATTCATTATTAAACTAATGATTTTTATTTTTGGATTTTTTATTTCAGATGATCCAGTAAAATTTTATAACGGTCACCGCAAAGCACTACATGCCGAACGGGGTCCGACAAAGATGGCGATATTTTTATAAATAATCAATATTTTTCTTTGAAAATTTGTACAAGTCAAGTTGAAATATAACATAAAAAGTCTGCGTAACCACTTTTGTAAAACAAACTTAATTACTATAAAAGAAAATTATTGAAAATGCTCGTTTTTTCACGCCTCTGACTGCATCTCACCCCTTAAATTCGGACAGAGCATAGTTTATTACATTTGCCATCGTATGGCCACGCGATTTTTTGGTATGTTTATCCATTTGTTAACAACGAATTATTGAAGTAGTTATTTTTGCCGAAAAGCGAATTTTTTTTTCCTACAGGTGGCCGTTTTCGTAATTTCCAAATTTTCAGAAAAGTATCCGGTCATGCGAAAGTTCGATTACTATACTCAAAGTCTATATTTTTACCTGTCGTTTCAGATCGCCCTAGTTGCCAGAAATCCTGATTCCGTCGTTCCAATACTTTCATCAGAGAAAAGGATTGAAAATCGACCTTTTCGGCCTCAAGTGTATGCAGACCCGTTAATCTTATTCCCATCGACTTCACCTGTTATGCTCTATGTGCAGGTTCGTAGCACATTATTCATGGACATTTTATAGAACCTGAATGCGTTAAGCGCTGAAATATCCACTTGCAACATTGGCCAAAAACGTTTTCCCTCTTACTAACTTTGGCCTCCATATTTTGATACATTGTGCAGCAACTTATGTTTTTCGAATATCGGTATAAATCAGGCAAAATGGTGTACATGACTCGTAATTTTTTCGTCGCACTATTTGTCCCGTTGCGCTTTTCTTGAGAATGTTAAGGTTGTTTGTGCACGAACCTCCTCGTTAAAAAAAAAATTCATGTTTTTAACGGGTTACCCCCACTTGTAGCGCAAAAAAGGCCTTTTTCATGATTTTTTTAAAAGAAAACTACAAAACTTTTTTAATCGATCAATATACCATCTTAAAGAACACATCTTGAAGAACTTTCAGTAATTTTTTTATTAAAAAATATTACATTGTTTGGTGGCAAATGGCCGTCAATGAAATAATGTTTTTATATACACGGTTTGCGGTGACCAACATTGCGGCGAAGTGGATCATCTGAAAAAAAAATGCGGATGGATTTAGTCAAATATAAGTATAAACTAGTCTTTAATCGAAGGATTTAAAAAAATATTCATTTTTCACAAAATGGGGGACAGTCAAAGTTAATGGTTCGATATTTAACGAAAAAAAACGGCCGTTTTTTTGGCTATAAAACGGCCATTTTTTTCGAAAAAAAAAATCGAACGATTAAAGACTACATTTTTATGTATTAAATAAGCCTGCAAAATTTCAAGAAGATCGGTTCATTAGTGTTCGAGTAATCTTGGTCACCGACTTCAGAAATGTCATTTTGAGAAAAACGCGTTTAAAGTTTACACAAGCCGATCGTTTACACAACGGATTCTTCTCTTTCAACGCTCATATCTCAGTCAATTTTGCTCGGATCGACTTGAAATTTTCGGGACATATTCTCAGATACTTATACTTCAAAAAAATGCAATACAAAAAAATCGATTTTCTCAAAATCGCAAGTGGGGGTAACCCCTTAAATGCTGTTGTACAAACATACAGAATAACGTACGCGAAAACTCCGCATGCTTTACCGGCTAAATACAATAGTAATTAATTCACTAAATTAATGCATTTAACCCGCACCATATAAGGAATCCGTGCGGATCGAACTTTGACACGGAAATAATAATAGTACGCGTTTACATACTATGCGGAGCTATGCGATAGCGATAAACAACAACAAAAAACTGTCGCGGTCACGTATGTTCCATAAAAAATATAGGTTACGGGACATTTCAAGCAGATATTATCGATTGAATCGACTAATTTTTGCGTTCGTTAGCCGCGTCTGCCATGACAGGTCACCTCGTTAGGAAAATATCTAACCTAGGTTACCTTAGTCAGTATAAGGATTTCGAGTTATCATGGTAAGTATGATTTTTTGGAAAATTTCCCAAAATTAGGTACTAACTCGTTTACCTCTAATGTTAATGCTATTTTTTTTAAATGGCATTAACATCAGAGGTATTTTGATTTTTTCCAAGTTTTTCATTATTCAACACGTCCAATTTAGTTAGTTGTGTGGATACAGATGATTGTTTGGGTGTTCGTCGATTGAATACACATTAACGGGGTTGGCTAGTGTGAAGGCCGTTTTTTAATGCTGTTTGGGGATTTTCTTTTGACAAACCATTAAAATAAAATAATTTATAAATTGTATATCATTTTTATTAACATTTAAACAAACTTTGTGCATTTTTTGAAGTCATTATATAGAATATAGTCGGAGATACACCGCCCAACAGGAACACATATATAAAAAGAGGTGCTCCATCGCTGCCATGATACCGGACGTTCTGCTTATCTGAAATCAAAAAACCAAACGCAATTTTAATCGTGAGACTTAAGGCTCTACACGGAACTGAAATAAAGTTAGAATTCCAAAAAAATATATTTTCTTACGCTTTAGAAAAGAAATTCAATTTTTCGTATTTTTTTATAGTCTATATAGCTGATAAAAAGAAAACTAACGAAGCAATCTTAATTATTTCAGTTCAACTTGTAGTTATATATGTACTAAAGATGCTGTATAAATTTGAGCAGAATAAATCAAATAGTTTTTGAGATATCCAGCAGTTTGAAAAAATCGTGTTTTGAGGAAAACGCGTTTGAAAGTTGTATATAATTCATAATAAAAAAATGGTCTCACCATCAATCTATGCCTGGACCATAGAGTACACCTTTCTCTTCTTCAAAGAAGTCATGCAAGGCCGTTTTCTCTTCTTTCGATCTGACACACTGGACGACCCCATTAAGCTGAGACGCAAATAAGTTTTTAGTTACCAATTATTGTCTGTTTGAACATTACGAACATTACTTAATTATGTCAAATTTTCCAAAAATCATACTTACCATCATATCTCGAAATCCTTTGATTCTGGACTAAGATAACCTAGGCTAGATATTTTCCTAACGAGGTGACCAATCCAAGGCTTTGCATCGACCTCCCTACACCTTGTATTAAAACCATATAACTAGTTTATGACTGTGCTACCAATCATGCGGAAATGTTAAAACTAAACTCCTAACGACGTGGATTTTTATGATTATTATCCAACTATTGCGATGGCGCGTAAGATAGTTTGTGCAGCCGTGCCTACACGAGGGTTGTTGAAGCACGTAGGACTTTTCCACCTTACGGCCCTCGTTATCTTTTCTCCTGGTGTCTCCCTCCTCGTGCCACGATCATGAAGTACGATGGAAGCCGCGGGTCCGGAGGGGGCAGAAATCTATGGCTTCATATTAGAGGGGAAAAAAAGGATGGAGCGATGGAGCGTAGCTGACTGTATCGCGGCAGGGGAAAATGCGATTTTTCTTGGCCCCTGCTCGGTCACGTTCGCCACTGTATCCCCTGCCACCCTCGACAGGCTGTGATATTCTGCTTTCCTCACGAGACGAATTCGTTTTGAGTGACATTTCCTGGTTCGTAGATACGAGGGGTGGGTGTCACGAATCTAGGCCTAAGCTACGGGGACAGGGATAGAGCGGAAAAGGGGATTAAAGCACGTAACGGCTTCGTGCCTCCTCCTCTCGACGAGCCATTTACCATTATTAAGACTTTTCCCGGCACGCGTTTCTTCTTCCCCACTTAATATCTTCCCCCGAAGCATATTTTTTGCTCCTTTCTTCTTCATTGCTTTTTCTTTCTCTTGCGTTTCCGGTGAACTTCTCCTTCGACGCTTCGTCCATTCAATCTTATTCCACGTTTTTGTTTTCATCTGTACTCATTTGCCACGCTGGCTATGCGCAATTACGTCGTAGCGAAGCGATCGATCTTCGGATGTGGTGGGAATCAGACTTTTTTTCGATCCACTGATAACAGTAATCGTAAAAATCGGGATATTCATCGGAGGTTTTAGCGGAGACTGCTCGCCGGGAATCATGAGGGGTCGTCCCAAATATAACGTATAGATGCAGCGGAAAAAGGGGGAAAAAAAAGCTACGGCGCGGCGTAAAAATTTCACACGGGGCAACAGGTTGCCAAGGGCTCGTTCTATATACGCTGCTTCGACAAGATAAACGCGCGAACTACATATAGCTGATGCATATATGTATACAGCTAATGCGACAGCGAAGTTTGGTGTGCAAGCACGTGTGTATACATAATACGAATCATTTGTTTGATGGCCCGCTCGATCTGCGTCCCTCTGACGCGTTTGCATATAAGGTACCTGCGGGTAATAAGGCATAGCTAAGGGATATTTGAAATCAAATGAAAATATCCAATTTAATCAACATGTTTTAATAATAATAATTATTTAAGTTCAGTTTTTATAAAATATAGACGAAAAATGGTAACTTGTAGAAAAATCAAAAACAAAATTAAACATTTTTGAAAATCTTGCCAGTAAGCCTCATTTTACTGTGGTAGGATGATGAGGCCTACGGCTTTAACATACTTAAATAATCAAACTGTAAGTAATATATTTGGTCTTTGAGATCAATAATCATACGAATGCAGCAATTAGACTTGAAATTCTTTAAAATGGCATTAGGGGAAGTCGGGGCAAGATGAAAACGCTAAGGTCATCTATCTTCTATCTTCTATCTATTTTTTTTTCTTAAATAAAAAGAGAAGTCCTGACTGACTGACTGACTGACTGACTGACTGACTCATCAACGCCCAGCCCAAACCCTTGGACCTAGAAAGCTGAAATTTTGCACAAAGGTTCCCTTTATAATGTAGACAAGGAATAAGGAAGGATTTTTCGAAATTCAACCCCTAAGGGAGTTAAATTGGGGGTGAAAGTTTGTTTGGGTGAAAAATCTTATTTCTTGAGTTAATATACTTGAAAACTTAACACAAATAAATTATAAAGTAAATTATAAACTTTGTCACTTTTATTTTTCCTAAACTACCCCCTGAGAGGGGATTTGGGGGTATCAAAGTTTGTATGGAAGAATTTTAACGCGCGGTTCGATTAACTCGAAACTCAGTATTTATGCTTGAGAACAAAAATAAAGAATAACGTGTATCAGGGTTTTTCGAAAATCGACCCCTAACGGGTTAAAAAGGGATAGTCATTTTTACAGGGGAGGATTTTATCGCGGGGCTTATCTTCTTTGAAACACCTTCTTTGATCTTATTTGAAACTTGACACAAATACTTGCCTATGTAATAAAGTTTGTCATTAAGGGGTTTAGGAGCGGGGGTGGTTAACGGGGATTATTTACGTAACTATTTTTTTCTAATTCTCACAGGATAGAGAATAAAGAGGATTTAATATTTTCACTTTAAAGTTGCCTTCATATTTGGCATTTAAGTAGGTAATTTTCCGTCCCGTTATGAGGTTATATTATTAGGTTTTAGAGATTTTATCCTCCATCAATCATATATCAATCCGCGCGCCGCTCCTCGGATACTATATAAGCAGTGCGAGAAGACATTGTTTACCTAGATTAACAAATGGGGTACTTTTAATCACGGTAGTATGTTCCCGTGGGATATTTTCCGACATCCACGCGGGCGAAGCCACGGGCAAAAGCTAGTGTTCAAATAAAACAATGCATATATGAGTCAGTCAACTTTAATTATTTTTTAAACTAATCAACATGTATTGATCTTTCAATTTTGGAAGCAAAAAGATCAGTCTTTCTGATTTGTACCATACAATATATGTTTTTAATTAAACCTTTATTTTTCCCATCTTACCCCGTGTGCGGGGCAAGATGAAACAGCGCTGGGATAATGATGGGACACCAATTTCTTGCATCTTTCACATATAAAAGTGGTTTCATTCTCAATACCATCAATTTGATGAGCCAAGCGTCTAAGTTCTGTAGGATTAGTCCGAATAAACTTGCTTCCATATCATTTTGACCAGTCGTAAGTTCTTTTTCTTCCCCTGGTAGGAACACGGGTTGAAGAGGAACCAAATGCTTTACTAGTTCCATTTCACCCTTTCTACCGTAAATAGTGGTACGTTGTAAAATATGCCGGGTTTGCGAAAGCTTGTATTCATCTTATGTATATATTATATTATTATATTAATAATTAGTACGTTCATTGTGTTTGCCTACCTGCTTGCCTAGAAGCTTGAATTCATAAAGATTCAGACTGTGGTTTTAGATAGATAAGTGTAATGTTACAAACAAATTTACCGAATCGAAGCCGATTCTATAACAACAAGTTTACAAAAACATACTTACGATTTGTTCGGATCGATTCATATTGTTGGTGCAGCGCAGCCGCGTCTTACGATGGACCGCATCTCCTCAAACTTGTAACGACATCTTCTATTCGTGCAATAGGCATCTGTGAGTGTGGCCATGAGCGAGAGCGGTTATTTTAATTACGATTTTCGTTACTTAGGCCTTATTAGCCGACAGGCCTTATTACCCGCAGGTACCTTACACACATAACGTAAAATGAAAGGATATGGACGGAGAAGGACAAAGGGGGAGTCGCGGTAAAATCTGGAATATTCGGGCGGTCCTTCAAACTTGCCTGCCCGCGGAAAGCCTCGCAAGCTCCCACTCTCCTAATCTTCTACACACGCTTAGCCACCCAAATGTCATACGGGATACGTAGTCGGGAGATTGGTCAATATACAGGGTGTCCAATAGGAAGTTGCTAAAACTAAATAAGTGTCTCTTCCCTCCATGAACTCAATAGGGGTCCCTTTTTCTAAGGCGCATACCTGAGGGCCTGCAGTTTTATTCCAGCCAGGAAGAAAAAGTACATCTTATTGAGTGCTTCTTCTCGAGGGGAAAAATTTATAGTAATACGTATAGAGGGTTTCGTACTAAGTTTGGAACTCATAGAGTTACCAGCGAAAACACTCTGAAAAGGTAAGAATTGAATATTTATTCATATTCATCTATCACACAACTTGTGTTTCAATTCAATTAAACTGCATTGAAATAATTTTACGTTAATTTTTGTAGGATAATCGACAACTTCGTGAAGTATGGTATACTCCAGGACCGTAGACACGAGTTGCCAGGTCCATCTGTTACGGTGACTACACCAGAGAAGATCAACGAAGTTGAGAATTATTTCAAACAAAATCCAAATGATTCGATTCGGAAAGCTGCTCAAGCATTAAAAATAACCAAATCATCATTACACAACATTTTGAAATATTTTTTAAAGTTTCATCCGTATAAAATAAGCACTTATCAATTGTTAACTGAACATGCCATGACGAAACGCATCGAATTTTGTAACACTATTACGGGAATGTTTGAAGCCGAAGAACTTAATGAGAAATTGATTATTTATTCCGATGAAGCACATTTTTGGATCAATGGGTACGTAAATATGCAAAATTACAGGTTTTGGGGAACGGAAAATCCCAACATATCGCTAGCGAAGTCCCTTCATCCACAGAAAGTAACGGCATGGGCCGCGATTTCAGTCAAAGGAATTTATTTGCAATTCTTGGAATCTACGGTAACAGAAGAGAGTTACAAACAGCTTTAGGAAACGAAATTCTTCCCTTATGCAAAAAAGAGGGGACTGGTTAAAAATGATTACTTCATGCAAGATGGAGCGACGCCGCACCGGACTCATGAGGTGTTTGAAGCTATTCATCGCGTATATGGGACTCGAATAATCGGTCTGGGGTACCCTAAATTTGCTCAAGGCGGACTAAAATCGCCTCCGTACACACCGGACCTGAACCCTTGTGATTTTTTCTTGTGGGGTTACATTAAAGATCATTGTTACGCTAAAAACCCCAGCACAGTAGAAGAACTGATCGCGGCCATCCAGGAAGGGGTTCGCGGCATTACGAACGATATGTTGGACACAGTTTTTCACAGTTTTCAAAAGAGAAGTGATTTTTGTGCACAATCTAACGGTTCGCACTTCGAAAATATCTATCATTAAACACTGTACTTTTTCGTTATTTTTATAAGATGTAATAAATTGACATAAAAAATATTTGACTGGGTTTTATTTATGTGCGTTTAAAACTGCAGAGTTTCCTCTATTTGAAGCAATTTGGCTTTTCTGATTCTGTGCACGTGTTTCAAAATGACAGTCGATTAGTTCCAGCAACTTCCTATTGGACACCCTGTAAAAATAGCTTCATCTCAAACTTCATTGAAGAAGTATTGCGGCATAGGAATAATCCGCTACTTTCCGCAATCCCCCTTCAGACAATCACTCATTCATAAATCCGTTCGAGGATGAGCGATGTAGGAATAACAAGATTTTTTTCTCCGTTGCGTTTTTGGTAATTCTGAGACTATCCCGGGTAGATCTTTCTCGTTTCTCAGT
Organism: Ophion ellenae; assembly: GCA_963210295.1. NCBI lineage: Eukaryota > Metazoa > Arthropoda > Insecta > Hymenoptera > Ichneumonidae > Ophion > Ophion ellenae. The sequence goes on along the minus strand of OY723389.1, from coordinate 28,350,178 downwards.
ACGATTTCAATGGAGTCGAGAAACCCGCGGTGCATGAAATTGATCGGCCGAATTGCCGCCATTCGCGAATATATCACATCTATCGATGTTCTTATTGTGCACAGCCGAGTATTGTGGGTCGGACGGGTTCTATAAGATGGAAAAATGATGCAGACATGGCCATCGGTGATATTCTTTTATTCAAAGCCGGTTGGAAAGCGCAAGAAAAGCAAGAAATTTTAAAACAATCGACGAGTCGAAAAGGTCAGTGCTTATCGTACCATGCTTTTTTGTTCGTTCTTTTCTTTCTCACGTCAATGGAAAACGCAATAGGATTCAGACTACGTACACTGACGGCCAAAAGTTTGGGCACACTAGTCGAAATTTCTTACGGCACTAAGAGTTAGATTGCGGATTCAAAAAAAAAGATAATTGAATTTTGCGAGTGGCGTTTTGTAGAGGACAAACTTACCTTTATTTTTATTTTCTAGAAAATTCTCTACGATTTTTTTTTCTCCCAGCTACGCACTTTTGAACGTTTTCGGCTATTTTTTGGCCGTCGAAAATTAACTGCAAAGTTTGTGGAAAAAAATTTCTTCGATTTTTTCCATGGTAAACTTAAAAAGTATATCAAGATCGACATTTTTGTTTTTTAGAAAGTCTCGGACTTTTTTTTTCGCTCCAGTATTGCATTTTTAGGAAAAAAATACATGTTTTGGAATAAAGAGGCGTCATCGAAGAACTATAAGGTTTCAGAGGAAAAGTCAAGGGGGTAAAAAGTTGCACGGGTTCACGCTGGAATTTTTACACGCTGGCTAGAATTTTTTCAGATTTTTTTTGCACTTTTTTCACTATGCTTGGTTGGAATTTTGATGAGTGAATAGGCTCGGGAATTATGAGGTCTAGGACAATATATTGCGAAAGGAAATTTGTTTACGTTTTTATTTATAATTAACTACAATTTTGCTAGATTCAAAAAAAAAATCCGTGGAACTCGAAGAATCTTTTTTCCATGAAAAACTCGTATAGAGGGAGTGAGAGGCTTAATTGACTATTTTTTGTGCGTTGAAAAGTCCTAAAATTTAAAGTTGTGTGGTGCTGGATTCGTCATAAAGGGTCAAAAAAGCACCTCGTTATTTGGGCAAAAAATCACGGTAAAAAAGTAAAAAAAAAAAAGATATCTGGAAAAGTGTCAGCGAATCTAAAATGAAAAAATACAACTTTTTTTATAACATTTTGTCTCAAATCCGATAGTCCTCGAGGTACAACAATCAAATGACGACAATTCTCCTCCTTCCACGGATTTTTTTTCAATCTAAAAAGTTGTATTTAATTAATAATAAAAAGTAAATGAATTTTCTTTCTTGACATATTGTCCTAGATCCCACAATTCCCAAGTGGAGCCTCTAAACTCATCGAAGTTCTAACCGAAATGATAAAAAAAAATTCAAAAATAATTTCCGAAAAAATACCAGCCACTCCAGTGTGAACCCATGTAACTTTTTTACCCTCTTGACATTTCCTCCAACACCCTATAGTTCTTCGATGACGCCTTTTTTTTTCTAAAACATGTCTTTTTTTAGCTAAAAATGCAATACTGGAGCAAAAAACAATCGTCCGAGACTTTCCAAAAAACAAAAATGTCAGTTTTGATTTCCTTTTTAAGTTTACCATGAAAAAAACCGAGGACAATGTTTTCCACAAACTTTGCAGTTAATTTTCGACCGCCCAAAAGATAGCCGAAAAATGGGCGCGTTCAAAATTGCGTAGCTGGGTGAAAAAAAATCGTAGGGAATTCTATAAAAACGCAAAATAAAGGCAAATTTGTCCTGTTGGAAACGCCGCTTGGCAAATTAAATTATAGTTATTTTTGAGTCCGCTATCTAATTTTTAGTGCGTTAAGAAATTTCGACTAGTGTGCCCAAACTTTTGGCCGGCAGTGTATGTAGACTTGTTTCCGGCACGAAATTCTCTTTATTTTACCTCCCTTATCAGAGATGCGATCCACGTACTTTGGCTTTGGAACGTACATGTTTATATACATGTACACGTATACATGCAGAATTATGTGCTCCTTTGCATTCAATCTAGACTGGCTGAACGCCACACTGAATTTCGTGCACGCAGCGCGGGCATCATAAGTTATATTTACTCCTATACTGTCGACATAATAAACTCATGTTAAATTATACGTCGTTTGTAAATAAGTATAAGTTTGACGAATGAAAAGGACGCATCGAGATAAAGAAACGGGATAAGAACGCGCGTTGTTCAAACATACAGCGACTAACGAAGCTTTTGCGATACCGCAACTTTCGCACGAGACACATGACGGACCGAATCAAGCGCATCCGGTCATACACGCTTGAAACTTTTTGTCCCTTTCTGCCGAAGTCATGATCAGCTGCACGCCAGAAACCGGTTGAGGATTCACCATTATATTAGTATATATGTATATGCCTCGCAATATTCACGAGAATTACATCCGACCCTTTCTTTTTTATAAATCCCAACGAGCTTTCCGGTTGGTACGATATTTTCACTATGTCACATTAGGACGACTATTCATTGAGACAAGGCCATCACGCCCCGGAGGTTTCCCAGCGATGAGAAAAAACCACATCGTAATCTTTTCTCTCTCCCTCTCTCTCACTGCAGACGCCACGCGTAGCACATGTACTCTCTCGCTGCCAAACGAGAATGAACGGGAGTTTAGGGGGGGGGGGGGGAGTGACCGAAGAACGAAACGAACGAGTGCATGAATGGGAACCCAAAGTTTTTATCGTCCATTCATACGGTTATCATTTTTTTTTTTCATTCTCGACACGTTATATCAAGCGGCACAGTGTGATTATGAAGTGGCTCAAGTTATGTCAATATGTGAATTGAGGCGGGACACCGCTGTACGGGTAAAAAAATCAATTTTTTTCGGATTTTCTCGAAGTATACATATTTGGGAGTAAGTGAAAAAATGTTCAAGTTAAAATATTGAAAATTGACCAAGTTACAGACGATGTAGTGAGAGCAGGTAGCCGATTTACGTACACGAATACTTTTAATCGCGTTTTTCTTGAAACGAGGTTTCTCGACCTGGCCGGAACCATAACTCTAGCTATTAATGTCTGATTATCAATCTTTAAGGGGTTACCCCCACTTGCGATTTTGAAAAAATCGATTTTTATTGCATTTTTTTGAAGTACAAATATCTGAGAATATGTCCTGAAAATTTCAAGTCGATCCGAACAAAATTGACTGAGATATGAGCGTTGAAAGAGAAGAATCCGCGTTGAAAGAGCGTTGAAAGAGCAACTTTAAACGCGTTTTTCTCAAAATGGCATTTGTGAAGTCGGTGACCAAGATTACTCGAACACTAATGAACCGATCTTCTTGAAATTTTGCAGGCTTATTTAATACATAAAAATGTAGTCTTTAATCGTTCGATTTTTTTTTTCGAAAAAAAAATGGCCGTTTTATAGCCAAAAAACGGCCGTTTTTTTCGTTAAAATCCAACCATTAACTTTGACTGTCCGGCATTTTGTGAAAAATGCATATTTTTTAAAATCCTTCGATTAAAGACTAGTTTATACTTATATTTGACTAAATCCATCCGCATTTTTTCTTCAGATGATCCACTTCGCCGCAATGTTGGTCACCGCAAACCGTGTATATAAAAACATTATTTCATTGACGGCCATTTGCCACTAAACAATGTAATATTTTTCAATAAAAAAATTACTGAAAGTTCTTCAAGATGTGTTCTTTAAGATGGTATATTGAACGATTAAAAAAGTTTTGTAGTTTTCTTTAAAAAAAAATTCATGAAAAAGGCCTTTTTTTGCGCTACAAGTGGGGGTAACGCCTTAAAAACTCGGCCAAGTGCGAGTCGGTAATACTAAACTGACACCATATAACGTGATGATATCTAAAGGAAGCTTTGTATACTCCTGCTGGAAGGTAATAATGGAAATATATAAAATTATTGTTATTTAAATTACCGAATTAATTTTTTTTTCAGTCGGCACCAGCCAATCGCAATATTGTCACATTTTTCGCAGATAATGAGGAGACGAAGAAAAATAAATGAAGTATACGATCTACAGTCTTTTTTTCAATTTGCAATCTCGCTTCTTCTGTGATGTCAATCACAGTTGAGATTAAGATGTTGAAAAAAAATTACCTACAAAAAACTTCTAAAACCTGTTCGAAGTAACCCCATTTTACGATACCGATGAGGACGAATACAGATGGAGACGAGGCACATAAAGATGTTAAGGGGCCAGTCCACTTTGGAGCCACGAAAAAAGACTATTTTCGCGGTTTTTTTTTTAGGATTTTATAAAAGATATGAATATAAAAGTTGCTGGGCTTGATAAATAAAGTCTTGAAATACATTTAAAAAAAACAATTATTCATTTTTATTCATTTTTAATTACAAAAACTATAGTTTAACGTAACACCTCAGAAATAGGTGGGCTAGGTAGCTCCATCACAACTCGGCAACGGCTTGAATGAAACAAAAAAATCAAAGTCCATTAGATTCAGTATGACACCAGCTACAAAATGACCCTCGGATATAAAGTTTTATCAAAAAATAAAAAAATGGCAGACGAAAAACGAAAAAAGTTTTAATAAACGCGTTTTTCGCAAAAAAAAGAGTAAAAATCAAAATTTTAAAACCATAGAGGGTCATCTTGTTGCGAATCATGGTTACAATATGTGGTTCAAATTTCAAGAGAATCGGTTTATTAGTTTTAAAGATACGATGGAGCTAGTTTTTGAAAACGTTGTTTCGAGAAAAACGCGTTTGAAGTTTATACTATGAAAAACTCTTACCTAAACTCAATCGGCAATTCCTGCACCGTACAGAATCCCTCCCGATTGCGACTCATCGTCGATTTCTTCAGGTCTTGCTTGCTTTTGATTTTTTGAAATTTTCCAAGTGGACTGGCCCCTTAAGCACGAGAGATTTTAGGAATGAAGATTTTCTCGTCGAAGGCATGTTGCTCGAAGCGGAAGCGTTTTCCGTGTCCAACCCCGCGTGCCGTTCAAAATCGTTGAAGAGGGGTTTCACCTGCTGTTCAACGATGACAGGTTTGCGGAGGTGAAATAACGAGAGAGGAATATAACGGCGATCGAGGAGACGGAGGCAGCAAAAGTCGACGAACCGAGGGACTAAACGCGAAAGAAAGAGCACTCGAGTTGATCGATGGCTCGGCGATATTGGTAGCATATTGGTAGCGACATATGGTGTCCACGAAGCACCAGCTTGCCCCTCTCCTTCCCTTCTCACTCCTAATAGCGATTCCTTGCTTCGTTCAGGGATCAATCCGCGCAAACAACGAACGGACGATCCCGGCAGAGAAAATATCACGGATCGATCTAACCACCCATTCAGCGCCTTTTGTTCACCGCCCTTATATCATTGCTCCCTGCACGCCTCACACCTCTCAGCTCTTTCCCCTCGAGGATCAATTTGAATAGTCAAGACGCATACATCTGGCTGTTTTTTTTCCCCGATCTTGCGTCTCTATTGCGCTTTTTGGACCAGCAATCTTTATTTGCCGCCTCACGCGACCGGGAAAAAAATTTTCTCGTTGTTCCCCACGGCAAAATGACAGGTCAGGTTCGTTTGGACATCGAAAAATAGTCCTTTGGTCGATTCCAACGACCTTGTGTATAAATTGGAAATTTATAGTGGCATATTATGAAGGGAAGAGATACCTTTAGGAGAGGAACAAATTTGGTGATTTTCATTTTTTTTTTTGAAAATATAAAATGTCTTCACAATTTTTTAGACTTGGGGAATGTTTTGTTACTTCTTTTGGCTCATGCATGGCATTTTTATTTATTTATTAAGCTTTAAAAATGACGGTGGTATGGCTTGATCTTCGAAACTTAATTTTCAAAACTGGTGTGACCTATAGCTCAGAAACTAATCGACCGATTCTGATGAAATTTGGTATAAATCTTTCTAACCTTATTGTCTAAAACATGACCGTAACTGTTTATGAACATTTTTAAAATAAGTATTTTTTTATTGCAGAATGTAGCCGTTTTTTTTCGTAAAATGCTATCTTTTTGTATCAAAGCGTACCATTTCATCGATTTTCAACATTTTTCACTTCTTGTTGGTTCATATACTGCGTATGAGTATTAATGAAGAATAAAATCTTCGTTGGTTTCTTTGAGATTAATCCCGCTGGCGCTATGTGTCACGCCGTCTGACAACATCTGCCGCAACCCGTTTAGAAGACCGCGTCATACATCCATTTTCAAATTTTCTTAAAAAAACAATACTATGTAACAGCCAAAAGTGGTAATGAAACATACCCTAAGCCTCAAAACGATGCAGGAATTATTCCTTTAAAAAAAATGATGTGAATCAGTAATTTTTTCCTCGCCTTAAGGTATCCACCCCCCTAAATATGAGGACAAATTACTGTTATTATTATTAATGAAATATTTACGAAAAATGTATTTAAAAAAATAATATTTTATGCATTATACATGGAATTAAATGAAAAACAACGATTCAATTAACAAGTCATTGTTATTAAAGAAACATTTTAAATAAAAATATCAAGTACCTAGGGTACTATTACAAGCACTTAATCAGTCTTATAATTATTATTGAGATCAAAATCAACTAGAGCAACATTACAATAAACTTTAGCAACGTTATAATAAACTTAAACAACAAATTTAAACACATTTAAATGCCCACACATTTAAATCGTATTTTGGCGCTCTGTTAAAGTAGCCCCAAAAACTGTCAAATTTACCCTTAATGTCAATATAACCCCGATTTGCGGTACGTCCGATGGTTAGAGATTACCGCTCGCACGATTTTATTGAATTTGTTCCGATTAATTTTTGGTAGTTTTTGCCATGTCCTCTCCCTTCTTCCTGGTGGAACGTGCATGCGGTTTCAGCGTGCTTGCGGGAAAACCACCCCCGCGTACACACAACCAGTACATACAGACGTAAAACAAGAGGATAAAAGGACTATGGCTCCGGAATCGTTGTGCAAAATTTACAGCGCCCGCCCTCTCATTTTAGCGAACCTCACAACCCTCTCGTCCGCAATAATTTAGAATTTTCGTTCGCGAAAAGAAGCCCCCGCGTATTGCTGCGTTTTCCACCGTTTCATCCCGCGATATCAAGAGCGAAGGGTAGCTCACAGGATTTAATTGACGCAAAGTGGAAAACGTTTGTCGGCAGAAGGGAATGAACGGCAATATCACAAGAAGAGAGCAGTGAATGGAAATTTAATGGATAGCGCCTGAACCGGCAAACAAATCTGATTCATTTGAGTTGCATCAAGTTCACTCGTATAAATGAAACCTGTAGTAGTCGAATATTCCAATTAACAACGGAATATATTTTGCTTAATCTGAAATTTATATGAGCGAATTAAAATGAGCCTCTCGGCATTGAAATTAATTATGTTTTACATATTGACACCCCAATATTATCTTGTGGGAAGCGATTTTTTTCTGTATATATAAATTGTTATACGATTCAAATCGGATTTGCTCAATCCTACGTACACAGTTGCACAAGAAATATTCACCCGAGTACTTTAAGGCGTTACCCCCACTTGTAGCGCAAAAAAAGGCCTTTTTCATTAATTTTTTTTAAAGAAAACTACAAAACTTTTTTAATCGATCAATATACCATCTTAAAGAACACATCTTGAAGAACTTTCAGTAATTTTTGTTATTGAAAAATATTACATTGTTTAGTGGCAAATGGCCGTCAATGAAATAATGTTTTTATATACACGGTTTGCGGTGACCAACATTGCGGCGAAGTGGATCATCTGAAAGAAAAATGCGGATGGATTTAGTCAAATATAAGTATAAACTAGTCTTTAATCGAAGGATTTTAAAAAATATTCATTTTTCACAAAATGGCGGACAGTCAAAGTTAATGGTTCGATTTTAACGAAAAAAACGGCTGTTTTTTGGCTATAAAACGGCCATTTTATTTCGAAAAAAAAAATCGAACGATTAAAGATTACATTTTTATGTATTAAATAAGCCTGCAAAATTTCAAGAAGATCGGTTCATTAGTGTTCGAGTAATCTTGGTCACCGACTTCAGAAATGCCATTTTGAGAAAAACGCTTTTAAAGTTTCTCTTTCAACGCGGATTCTTCTCTTTCAACGCTCATATCTCAGTCAATTTTGTTCGGATCGACTTTAAATTTTCAGGACATATTCTCAGATACTTATATTTTTTCAAAATCCCAAGTGGGGGTAACCCCTTAACACCCGAGCTGACGCTGCTAAAACGTACAGTTTTATTATTGCGTTTATTTGCATCTCTTATGTGACGTTTCGTGGCAAAGATAAACGACGAGATCGAATGTACCTTCAAATACTCGTAAGTACACGGGAGACCTCTCGCGACGTTGGAAGTGGTCGACGACGTTTTTTAAACGTCGACCACGATCGCGAAAGAATTCACTAGGGAAATGGATAGAGATGCAAAAGAAATTTTAGATGGAGATACGAAGGTGACGCGTATACGTATACGTATGGAGTATTTCATGTTGAACAGAATGTCATTTGTCCGAGGATACTTTTTCGAAGCCTTTCGGTCTCTATCAATCTCATTATTAAATAACTAAGCATTTTTTTTATTGAAGCTAAGCTCTTGACGCGGGATATACATTTAAACAGAAAAAATAAGCAATATTGAGGGATTTTTTAAACTAAAAAATAGTTATTATGCATTTATCAAACTTTAGGTATACTTTCATAGTATATTCAAGTATACAAAACAATGTTTTTAAATTAATTGATTATCAAAATGACGGAGCTTTGGCAGAGTGTTACAGCAAGGTTGTCGCGGGAGTTGCGAATCGGCATGCCGTCTAGCTTCCCGTAGACTTTGACTTGCAAAAAAGTTCAAACTTTTTTTCAGTTAGAACATGTATGGTTTCTATGTGACGGTAATTAAAATGAAGAAAATGCAAATTTAACAAAGTGACACGCATTTACAAAAAATCAACATTGCACGCAACATTTCTGTAAAATGTGGATTAAAAAAGTAGTTTTTTTTTCCATTTTTCCGAAACAATTCTCGTCAAGTAGAAGGGACCAATATTATCAATATTTTTCCAAGTCTCAACTCAATTGGCTTAATAGTTTTTGAGCAATTCCTGCACGCAAATTTCGATAATGCAGTTTTGAGAAAAACGCGTTTGAAGTTCACGCCCGCTCCGCATCCGAGTGGTGAGACACAGCATTGACGGGCTGTAACGTTTGAAGTTTTTCGAATTTCGCTTTGAATCTTTAGGAAAATATTCTACTGTATATGTAGAATATTTTAATCGATTCTATTCTATCGATTTATCGAATTTCTATCGATTCTATTCTATCGATTTATCGAATTTCTATCGATATTCTATCGATTAAAGAAAAAGAAAAAAATCGATTTTTTGATAGTTGTAAATGTATATCCCGCGTTAAACGACGCATATGCATTGTTATTTTTGAATTTGTCTTCGTCGTAACTTCTAAAAGTCCTCCTTGCAAAAAATCGTCCCCCCCTTTTGTGGAATGGTGTTGAAGTTTGCGTTGTTGGATGCAGCAAAAATTCCATTCTATTTTTTTCATTTTTATTACCATCTAAGACCTTTTTTTAAGTTTGAGTGATAAAACCCTAATAAGAATCTTCAAAAAATGTCTCAGTGATTTTTGTACTCTAAATGTGCCAAAAAAGGGTACAACGAAAAAATAATATTTTCGTTGCATCCGACGATGCAAACTCCAGTAACATTTTGTGGAATGTCCCATACATAGTGTAACGAGGGGTAGTTGAAATCTTCAGCCGAAGGTTTTGAGTGCAGCATTGTCGTAAATCACTGGCCGATCATTCACGCGATTTCGCCTCGATTCCCTGCCAAAGTTTTTCCTTTTTCTTCTCTTTTTGTAGACCTCACGGTAGTCGACAGCGCCTCTGGCAATGCATCGCAAAAGACCCTTCCTTGCACCCACCTCTTCTTCCAACCGATTTTTATACTGGCGGGCCGCGGGTTGATCCTCTTTCCGGCTCTTATCTTCGTCAGTTATATATGGAGAACACGCCGAGTTTCTCTCACCAAGAGTCCGAAAGAAACGCGAAGCTTTCGCATTTGCTTCGCGTGTGGAGACATCCGGAACTGCCGACTTAACAGGAGAGACGTCGAAGAGCAGTGTGCAGACCGTTGCCAAAGTTTTTGTTAAATATTGGCTATTCGATTTAGAACAAAAACGAGGGAGGAAGGGAGAGATCGAGAGAGACTGATGAGACGTGTGCATGCTGGATGGAACTTAAAGATGAGGTTGTGATAGAAGAGGGATGAAATCCAGGATCGCAGTGAGAGAACGATAAATCATTCTATAACTCAGTGGCACCAAGCTGAGAAGCCAGCGAAAGGACAAATACACGATAAGGCCGCACTGCAAAAACTACGCGTGTTTGACGCGTCGTCAAAGTATGTAGATGTAACAACATCAAGGTGAGATAAAAAATCAATTGAATCAAAAAAATATATTGGTTGATCCAATTAAGGTATTCCTTTCACGGAGGGCCGTATTTTGTGGGGGCATAAGCAGGGCCTTCTGAATCATCGGTAAATTACAATTGCGCTTAATAAAAAAATCAGTTACAATGGATTATTATACACAAAGATAAACTAGAATAAAATAGTTCGCAAATTTAGTAGATTGGGACATTTTTACATTTATTTGAAACGTCACGGCTACGAAAATTCTTCTGCTAGTCACATTTTTCCAAGTGTTAACATTAATATTTTGTTTAAACGTTCGGTGACCCTCTGTTTTTATTGTCCTTACGGAATCTTTAGACTTTTTCACACCTGTCAGCAGTTTTTACCAGGCATCTAGAGTTATTTAGTGTATAAATTATTAGATAGAAATGTGGCCAGCTTGGCATGTCCATAAAGCGCCGTATAAATGAGACGATTTTTAGGGCCGTAATTTTTCGTTAACGGTTCGGTAACTTGGCTTGAAATTTTACCAGTATACTGGGATGCATTTTTACTTCATTATAGAGGAAAATCAGTTAAGTGTAATATATTTGGGTTCGTGAATGGAATACCTTAAATGTGCTGCTGCGGAGTGCCACCGATATATAAGATTGTTAAATATAAATAAAAGAAGCTATAAATAATTGGAAAATGTAATTGATTTGAATAACATATTATTTTATTTGAAAAAGCTCTTCTGTTCTTTAAATATCTACATTATCCTTCAAATAAAATTATATTCTATTGAAATCATTCTATATACAATTCGTAGATGTATGAATGAAATAATTAAGCGGTTGCTACAACATTTTTTATTTCGTACAAAAATATAATCAATAAAATTAATTATTTCTTTACTGCATGGAAACGAATATGCCATGGGACGTAAGCTTTTCAATTTGTTTCAAATCTTAAATAAAAAGTGAGCATTAGAATGATCATCCACGATAATAGTAGAGAGAATATCAGATATCCAATGGAATATCCATGGAGAGAATATCAGATATTCAACTGATTAGAACAAATACACTTTGATCTTAGCCACAGGCCAAAAGCGATACTCTTTAGAGTTTCTCCGGCGTTTGAGTAGATTTTCGGTTCGCGCTACGCTTACGAGAAACGAGCGCGCGTGCGGCTTCTAGCGGTTACTCCGAGAACTACGGGTTTCCTCACACCTGTAATTTCGGTGGCGCTCGGCCATGATGTGGTTGCATTTTTTCAACCAAATGCGCAAGAAACAAATCTTATTTTCGCATAATTTTCTAACCAATTCAGATATTTGCTTAAAATTTTTCAATCGAAATAAAATATTGAATTTTAACGAATAATGTAGTTGGAAATCAATATCGGATATGGTGAAAAAAATTAAATAACATATCTACTGAATAGAAATTTTATCTGAATCAAACGAGCGAAATTCAATTTTTCTCGTGTACTCGAATCAACAATATTCATGTTATTAATGAAAACGTTTTTTTTTGTTCGTTGCAGAAAATGCATTCAAAACTATATAATTTGTTCGCGATAATTTTTTAGATAGTTTCAATAATATATTGTTCTCGGCCAGTTGATTTGACATCGATTGATTAACCGGTTAATTGAAGACCACATTTGGTGTTAAAGTTTTGTTTCATTTATAGATCATTTGTGAGCTTGTCACGTGGAAGAACCTGAAATTGGAATCTATTTTCCAAAACCTCGATAGCTGCATTGAATCTTTAGCTACGTATTTTTGTTTCGAGGCCATCAGCGACAAGCAAAAAGCGGCCGTCATCGTGAAGCTGTATGAGAACCTAGCCTATGCGAAGGCAAGAAAAACAGTGACACCTCTCATACATACTACAGAGTAATATATAAGTAATGTTGAGTTCAGTTCAATAAATGCATATATTTTGACGATAAATAGCTTTTTTATTCAATTTATTTTTCCCACGCACCTCAAGTATATACAGTACTGCAAAAACAAGTGTGTTGTTTTTACACGCTTTGAGTGTGTAAATGGCTGCACACTTTTTACACGTTTTAAGGTGTGTAAGAAAATAACACAGGTAAGTGTGTTGTTCGAACGCATTTATCCGTGTTATTTTTACACCGTTATTTTTCACACACGTTAAAACGTGTAAAAAGTGTTAGAAATCATTTATACACCTAAAGTGTGTAAAAACATATTTGGTTTTTGCACTCGAGGATTTTCAACTTTTCAGAAAAGGATAGGAAGCGGACAATGTTAATTTAGAAGGCTAAATGCATGGTGTTGGCATTGTAGATTGAAAGTAAATCGACATTTTTTATTGTTAAAAATTAGTGCAAACTTTAAACGCGTTTTTCTCGAAATCATGTTTTTTAAACCGGTCGGAAACATAACTCAGCCAAATATGCAGCGAATTACGGAATTGCGGAATAATTACGGAATTAGCGATTGGTTATACATTTTTTTCTCACCAATTCCTCATGTGATTTTTACCTTAAAAATGAAAGCTTCATTTAAATCTGCACTACCTTTGCTAAAAAAAGGTATTTTCGAATTTCCGTACCGCTCTTTGTATATATTTCGAAGATTTTTTGGTTTTTCGTTCTAGGTTGACAAGCACAAGAGAAATCTGTACGGCCGCGGAGGGCTTTGCACGAAAGCTACTCTGCGGTATTGGAGTCTGACGCAGCCATTTATAATAGGAAAATTGTAAAAAAAAAGTTGTTTACTTCAAACTATATATAATAAAGATTTCCAATTCAATTTTTGGCAGCGTTCATTGTAGTCGTTCAAAAAAATCTTACAATTAGCCTTCTTCGAAGAGCTGGAGTGGCGTTACCCCTTAATGAGAAAAATTGCACTTTGAAAAGAGAGTGAGGATGTTTTAGCCAATTCGGGGACTGTTTAAAATAATTAAATTTTTGCTCACGAATCGTCGCACACGTTAATACTGAACTTTATTATTTATAGTTACTAAAGTAATTTATTATTATGATCAGGGGAATTTCTCATTTAAGGGGTCTTTTCACTTTAGACGCTGAAAAAGGCTATTTTCTTGAATTTTTTGATAGGTTTATATTATAGATATTGATATAAAAGTTGTTACACTTAATAAATACACTTTTGAAATGCATACAAATTTTTTATTTATTTATTTAAGTCACTATTTATAGACGAAAATGGTAGATAAAAATTGTCCTGAAAAAATTGTAGGTCTGCGTTGTTGATGAAATCTCGAAGATGGATCATCCGAAACAAAAAAATACTATAGCGAATATTATACGATTTTTGATATGTGCAAAAATAACAAAATGGCGGACATTTTTCGAAAAAAATAAAAAAACATGTAAATATCAAAATTTTAAAAAATCCTTGATATGCGCTGTAGCTATAGTTGTAAAAAATATCTGGTTAAAAATGTCATAAGGATCGGTTCAAAAGTTTCGAAGATTTTATCAACAAGCCGTCGAAAAACGTTCTTCCGAGAAAAACGCGTTTAAAGTTTGTTTGGGTTACATAAATACAGAAAAAAAAAACATTTTTTTAAAGTATGTCGAAAGTGTATTTATTAAATGTAACAACTTTCATATCAATAGCTGTAATATAAACCTGTCAAAAAAATTCATGAAAATAGCCTCTTTAGCGTCTAAAGTGAGAAGACTCCTTAAAACGAACACTATTTTAAAAGGAGTAAACAAAAGTTCGGCTTTCTCTCTGAAAATCGTATGACAAGCGATTTGCAATTTCCTTTTTTCTGACAGTGAATGTATGTTACGCAGAAAAATCGTGAAGAAGCGAAACCATAAAGGCTAGGTGAGAGAGAGTAAGAGAGAGAGAGAGAGAGAGAGAGAGAGAGAGAGAGAGAGAGTCGAAACAAATTTGGCGTGCAGGCGGTTGGTCTGATTAATAAGATTTTCAAAACTTACTCTTCCCCTTCAGAATTAACATACATATATATAAACGCACGCACCTATATGCATGTATAGATATGAAACAACAGTGTGCGGAAGTCGATGAAATAAAGCACAACGGCGAATTGAAATGTCTCGGAGGGTTTCTCAATCCGCGTCGTTAGTTCGCTGCGTCATAGTTTCTGCTAAATGAAGTTTTCAAAGCGAAAAGGGAAGAGCAGATATGGCTTAGACATTCGATCATGGCAACCTTCGAAAGTCTCGGTGCGCATCACGTAAATGTCTCGAAACTTTTGAGAGCGCATCTCATCTGTGCTTTCTCGGCACTTTGGTTGTCGAGTTTTATTAAAAATCGGCTTCAATTCAAATACGAAGATTCAATTCAAATAGGAATAACGTAATTTGTTCGAAACTAAACGGCTATTGAAGTTCTATTACAATTGAGTTGAAAATAAATAAAATAGATTTGAATTATGGTGTTGAAGTTTGCATCGATGGGATGCAACGAATATTTTTTTTCATGATCTCTAATTTTATTGGCACCTTTAGGCTACGATGTCGGTAAAACGTTTTTGAGGATCCTTATATGGGGGAGAGGTGTGACCTGAATTTGCAAAAAACGATTTTAGATAATAATAAAAATAAAGAAATAAAAGATTTTTATCGCAGACGAATAGACACGATTGATGTGTTTTTATAATATGGTCAATGCAAAAAACTTTTGAAAATATTTCTTCCAAAATGCTGTTATTTTATCATTCGCGGTCACGCGGGGTCCAGGGGACCCCCGCGCGACTTTGAGCTAAAATTACTATAAATTAATAGTAGTAGATGTGCTGTGGAGTGTCCTTTGTAAGTACCAATTAAGTTCGGACGATTCGCGACAAACGTTTCGTCGTGGTAGTCGATACAAAAAATATTTGGGGTCATTTTGACCCCCATGTGATCTACATGTATATTTTTCCGTAAAAAGGTGGTATTTATTTTCTTCGTAGGATCACTCTACGTAAAGTATGAATATGAGAATGGTATTAAATTTTCTATCAAGTTTATATAAATTACTCCGAAATGTGAATTCTCGTCGACGTCCATCTACGTAATTTAAAACTCAGTACAATACAATCGGAAAACCATAAAACCGTTTAGAATGTGCGACAAGCAGAGTTTTCATCTGTGTCTACTGTGGGGGACAAACTTGATTTATTTACGATTTTTTCATAATTTGTTTTTTCTTTATTATATTTTTATTTTTATATCTTTCATATATATTATGTTTACACTATGATTTCATAATTTTTCGAGCCGCTGTGGCGAATAAATTGCTCATTTTGCACGATTATCGTTCTTTCTTTTACTGCGAAATGGGCCCCCTTCAAATGTCCAAATAACATTCTAAATGTCGGTTACAATATTATACTGAGAATGCCACATTCAAGAAGGTTCAAACTAACCCCCCGATTTTTTACAAGCCATTCGGAACTACAGAGTCAACGTGGCAATCGTTTAAACATAGCTGGGGTCACACGGACCCCAAGTGACCAACTAAGTTGCTGGCCGAGGGTGTGACCTCGAAGGGTTAAAAGATGAGGCATTATACGTTTTTCTTTGGTTGTTTTCCACTTTTCCATTCATAGCCCAGGCGGAAAATAACAGTGTAAACCAGAAGGGGCCATCGAAGAAGAAAAGGCCTCTGCAGTGCGACGCAATTTATCGGGATTACCGTGTGTATATATTTTTCTCGATCCTGTAGTAAGATTCGTTATTCGGTTTCCCGTTTGATCGTATGGATAGGTATATCGTCAAAGTGGCTACTGCAGTCGAATTTCAGGGGTGAAAATCGAATGGGAGCGAGAAAAAAATGTGGGGTTGACAGACAAAACGAGAGTATAGAGGGCAAATGAAAGAGAGCGTGGGAAAGGCTACGAAGGAAAATCCAAATCGACCCACTCACTGATTCTCCTGTTTGGACACATTACCATTTAGATTGTTATCGATAAGCCGTCCACTGCGCCAAGCACACGAGAAAGAAGGCCCACCGCGCACTCTCCGCGCTGTCCCTTTCTCGTCCTTATTCTGAAAGAGGCTCGCCCAACACGAAATATCACACGCAAACTGCGAGAGAGTGTGAGAAAGTGAGAGAGACAGAGAGAGGTAGGGAGAGAGAAATCGACACACGTGTCTAACGTATCTACATATTCGGGGATCAAAGATACATATATCCCGGAATGCATTAGGTACAAAAACGAATTTCTTGCAATACGGTTGGAAATGGAAATTTTCAGGTCTTACCCGAATAAATAATTCACAGTATCTCAGTGCCACAAACGCAACAAACGTAATATTATACGGATGTGAAAAAAAAATTGCGAGGTGAATATGAGTTCCAGATTACGTTGAAGTTTGCATTGTCGTAAGCCAATGGAAATTAATAATTTCCGATTTATAAAAAAAAAATGTCGTCAATTGAGCCTATGATAAACACTCGGTTGCTTTTATGGATCCTCGTGAGACATTCACCACTTTAATTTAAGGGGAGATATACACCTAGATGGTCGAGGTTGAGGATTTAGAAGCTATGAACATTCCGTCGACCGTAGAAGACCTACACTATGGGCCTGGTATCGATGTTTCCATGTACGTTGACAAATTTCATGATTTATTAATTCCCAAATTTTCAACCACGTTTTTCAAATCGGTACCCAAAATTTCTCGAAAACCGATTGCCTTGAAGTTTTTTGTGGTTATTCTATACACCATTATCTAGTACTTGTCATAGGATTTTTTTTCCGTTACCCAGTATTTGTTTTATAGGCAAAATAATAACTAATTTTTCGCCCAAAAATCACTATTTATGTTCAAACGTCCGCCATTTTGTCATAAATCGATATTTTCAAAATCGGCTATGACAAGTACTAGATTATAGTATCTAATTGAATAATCTTTTTGGTTTTTTTTTTCAGATGATTTTTGAAGAAACCCGAGTGGGTACCGTATACGCAAATTTTTTTACGGCGCTTCAAGGATCATACAATATCCTTGTATATTTTTGAATGTATATACTTTTAGATAATTAAAACCCCAATCCGCAATTTCAAATAGTTTTCCTTGAAAAAAATGCACAAAAATGACCTTTTTCCGGCTCCTAGGTGTATATCTCCCCTTAAACGCAAAAAAATGGAAGATAATAAAAAATAAAGAAATGTTGAAAAATCGTTGCATTCCAACGATGCAAACTTCAACGTCATCGTTTCACATATGTTTTCACCTAAAGTTTCTAGACAGTCATTATACTTTTCGAAAAAGTACCGCAAGTTTCGTGTACTTTACGTAAAGGGGTTACGTGGGTATGAACATTTAAAAAAATCTTTTTATTTTATTTTATTATCTAATAGTAAATTATGTCTGGAATATTCTTCCAAAGTTTTAAGTCAATCGGACTAAAAGTCTAGGCGACAAAGAGCCTTTGGGAATTCACCCGTTGGGAAAGACCGGCGGGTGTGACGCAGGTATATCGCATTTTTCTCAAAAAACTATTTTTGAAGTCGGTGGACACGATTTCTCAAAAAGTAATGCAACGATCTTATTGAAATTTTGCACATTTCTTCAAAATAGCATTGCCCAGTTATTGAACGAAGGTTTTTTTTCGATTACAACTAATTTTACAAGGCTGTACGTAGTGTAAATTGTACCAAAAATTGAACTATTTTGCATACAAATCTGCCAAAAATTCAAATATCAATTTTGTTCGAAATCCTTCGTTCAATCACGAGCTATACTTATCTACTAACAGAAAAAAATTGGTTTTTTTTTTAATTTTAGATAAAGCTATCATGAGTTATCCTGACCACTACGAGGACACTTTTTTTCGGGGTTTTCGAAAACCAGGTCCCTCCGGCTGAATTTCCCAAACTTTTGGTTGAATTTTTTTTTGTAATATTGTTTAAACGTTGCTCTTTTATGTGCTGAACATTCTGAATAAAATAATTTATATATTATTTTTTTTTAATAGAGAAAATATGCTTTTTTGACTTCGTAACCCACGTAACCCCTAAAAGCGAATGATAATTCCAAGAGAACGTATAATGATTCACATTAAAAGAAAAGGAGTACGAAAACCTAATTCCAATAACTTAAAAATCTGAACGAGGTTTTCGGTTTTTACGATATTTTCACTACGTCAAATTTGCAAGACATTGACAGCGAGGCTCTCGCGCGCTGGAAGTTTCCTAGCGTTCAGAAAAAAACGAGATCGTAATATTTTTTCTCTCTTACGCCACTTAGGCCACTCTTAGGCCACGCGTAACACATGTACTGTCTCGCTGCGAAATGACGATAAACGCGGCAGTTGGGGGGGGGGGGGGGGGGGGTGACTACACAACGAAATTAACAAGTGCATGAATGGGAACCCAATGTTTTTATCGTCCATTCATACAGTTATCATTTTCGTTCTTCTTCAACACCTGATATCAAGTCGAACAGTGTGATTAAGAAGTCAGTGGCTCAAGGTATTTTAATATATGAATTCATAAGATGTAGACCGGGTCGTGCAGGAAACGGAAACGGACGAATTAATTGCCACGGTACGATATCTGAACGAGATTCAGATATCACCTTACCTAAAGTTTATACATAATTATTAAACATTTTGTCAACATTGCTGCATACTTCATAAACTGTACACAAAAGCAAATTACAGTTGTTACTGAACCTATAAAAATTCGTTTTGAAAAAAGGAGTATGAAAACCTAATTTAGACAACTTACGGTGTTAAAGTTTGCATCGTTGAAACGCAAACAAAATGTTTTTCTTTCTATTTTTATTTCCTCGTTTTTGTTAAAGGGGGACTCCCACTGTGACGGGTAAAAAAATCGATTTTTATTGCATTTTCTCAAAGTATACATATTCAAGAATATGTAAAAAATGTTCAAGTTGAAATATTGAAAAATTGACCAGGTTACAGACGATTTAGTGAGAACAGGTAGCGCAAAGATTTACGTATACTAAAACTCTCAATGGAGTTTTTCTCGAAACGACTTTTCTCGATCTGGCCGGAATCATAACTCTAGCTATAACCGTCCGATTTTCAATTTGAAAAAGCCAAAATTTCCGTACTTGCAGTAAATATCGTTGTACGTAGCCATTTCTGTTTGTTTTGGAATTTTTTAAGCCCCCGAAAATAAGTAACAATTTCGCCAATTTCGGACTTTCCACCGTCAGGCACTTTTTTAGGCATCATTTTGCAGTGGCCAAGAAAATTATATAAAGATTAAAACTGAAACATTAAAAAATATTTACACGTACAAGATAAGTCATTTGAAGAAACGAAAAGGAAATCGGACTGATAATCGAATTTTATTTTTTAGAAGATTATGAAAATCAGTCATTTTCAAGCCAGTCACACTGGAATGGTCCTTCAATCATTCATTTTCAAAGTTAACTTCATATAAATATGTTTACATTTTTCAAAAACATTGAGGTTTGAATTATGTTGCTGAAAATAAGTAACAATTTCGCCAAAATTACACTTTTTTTAACACTCGACATCTTGTGCATTTTTTTCTCCGAAAAACGGGCTACGTAGAACAAGAACAACATTTATATAAATTATAAAACTTTTTTATTTTCATTTTTCGGACCAACCATTGTCAAGTTATCGATCCGACTGTTGGTCCACATTTTTTTTACAGAGCCTTTATTATACCTCAATAACGTAGTTAATTTTCAATTTTTTTTTACTAAAAATTTACACGAAATAAGTTCAACATATGCTCAAAAACATACGCTTTTTCAAAATCCCAAATAAAGAATCTAGTAGACAAAAACAATACGAAAAAAAACAACCTTTTTCGGCCCTCACAGTGGTGTCCTCCCTCAATATACAAAATCTTTTTTTGCAGACTTGGGTTTTGTGTCTCTAACAAGGAACATCACTTAAACAATTTATGTTGTTTATTTATGTTATACCCATCATTATTATGCATAACGAGTATTTTCTACAGGATAAAATATGTTTTCTTACCAGACTTATGATGAATGCATTCGATAACTTTTTTATCGGTACATAAAAAAACGCCGATTTTCGTACTTAAAAAAAATACTTCTTGGAGCGAATCGGAAAACGACCAAAATCATTTAAAATGACAACCTTCTAGTTTTCTAAAGCCGCTTATTAAATGTCGATATCTTTTTTTTTTCATCAAAATACAAGTTTTTGAAAAAAAAAACGTATTTTGATGAAAATTTTAGGACGGATATTTATATTTTCAACTATAACTTTTTTAAATAAAAAGATATCACAAATCGGAAAAAATCATCACATTTCTAAAGTAATGCACGATCTCCGAAATTGTAAAGAAATGTCCGAAAGTTCCTGGGTTAGCCTAACCCATGATCGTACTCAACGGAACTTTTTATAGGTCCTACCCTGAGGGTTGTATCCCGCTTCGCTTTTGTTGAAACTTATATATGGGAGCAAGCATTAAAATCCATTAGACACGTATTTTTATTATCGGCGGAAAAACGGCTTTAAGGAGGGAAACCACCCCTCAAAGAAACGCGTGTCGAGGGGTGGTTTTGCAGTTTCATCCACAAGCAATCGATCTGAATTAAACAAAAACCAAATTTTTCTAATGTAAAGCGATGAAAAACCCACTATAGAATAATTTTTTTTTAATTAAAGAATGACTCGCCTTTCTTTGATGGGTCGTTTTCTCCCTTAAAAACGTTTATCTGCAGATAAAAAAAATGTCTAATAGTTTGCTATGCTTTATCACATATATAAGTTACAACAGAATCGAAGGCGGACACTTAAGGGGTTTTCTCACTTTAGACGCTAAAAAAGGCTATTTTCATGAATTTTGTTGATAGGTTTATATTGTAGATATTGATATAAAAGTCGTTACATTTGATAAATACACTTTCGAAATACATCAAAACATTTTTTTAATGTATTTATGTAACCCAAACAAACCTTAAACGCGTTTTTCTCGAAACAACGTTTTTCGACGGTTTGTTGATAAAATCTTCGAAACTACTGAACCGATCCTTATGAAAATTTAACCACATATTCTTTACAACTATAGCTATAGCGCATATCAAGATTTTCTTCAAATTTTGATATTTACTAATTTTTTGCCAAAAACGGTGAAAAAACCACGTTTTTTTTTGTTTTTTCGAAAAATGTCCACCATTTTGTTATTTTTGCATATTTCAAAAATCGAATGATATGCGCTATAGCCATTAACATGAATCTGAAACCGTTTGATTTTTGTGTTTCGGATGATCTATCTCCAAGATTTCATTAACAGCGCAGATCTACAATTTTTTTAGGACATTTTTTTGACTTCCAATTTCGTCGATAAAAAGTGACTCAAATAAATGAATTTTTTAATGTATTTTGAGAGTGTATTCATCAAGTGTAACAACTTTTATATCAATATCTATAATATAAACCTATCAAAAAAATATGAAAATAGCCTTTTTGCGTCTAAAGTGGGAAGACCCCTCAAGTGATGTTCCTTGTAAACAACCCAAAAATGTTTGTTTTCCGTAAGTGAAATCGACCAAAAGGAATTTTAGAAAAAAAAATGTCCATTGCATTTCAACGATGCAAACTTCGATCTCATGACAGATTGATACAATGCTATCTGCCGCATTTTCACGTGCTTGTATTCGAAATCTCATTTTGTGTAAGCAGACGAATAGAGCTGCAAAAGCTCTCAGTCACACGGATCTAGATAGACCTTCGGTCGTCTCGATCATTCATCCATCACTCGAAGGAACACCGCGACAGACTGAAGAAAAGGAGAGACGGAAAAATCGTAGCTGAGTACAGTGCGGAGGTGAAGAATAAAACAGTATGTCGGATAGGACTGGGCGCTCAAGGTTCGGACAATGGACCGTAAGCGGGCGCATTCAAGTGGAATACCGATCAGAGTGCAGGAGAAAAATCGCGAGGGGTTCGTGCAGAAAAGAAGCGCACACCAGGTGGGTACTCCAACAAAGTATTAACAGTTTTCTGGCGGATTTCAGAAAACCATTAATTAACCTCGAGTACCCTCGCGGGTGATAAAAGAAGAAAAAAAAAGATGATGGATAGTTTCATGGAGTCGAGAGGATTGGCGTGGTAGGAAACCTAAGGTTGAATGGCACTTGCGATTAGTAGCGATGAGGACGCTGACAATAAGATCAAATGAGAGGGAACAGTGGAGAACGACGATATTGGGCGAGACTGGCGTCAAATAAGAAAGCCCTTCATGCGGTCGTTTAGTGAGCATCAGAGGGAAATTATCTTACTGATCAGTCATCGAAAAATCAGTCCTTTCGTGGAAAGATCAGATTTAGGAAAAGTAAAGAAAATTGGATATACTCGAAAAATTAATACTGAAAAAAGCTGACTTAAGATTGAGGATTAATGTAAGAGAAAAAGTGGTCCGTTAAGGATCCTCCAACATTCGAAACAGGGGTGAATGTATTACATGAATGGTGGGCTATAAAAGGTAATGTTCGCATTAAAAGGTATAGAGAGACCCATTTAACGACGGCAAGGACGATATTCATAACGATAACTGTTGAAAAGAATCAGATAACGAGATTTCTGCCCGGAAAAAATGGTAAATTCGAGAGACTTTTCCGCCATGGCTGTTAATGGCAACTTCGATTAACCAAAAAGTATCTTGCATTCCCATTTTCATGTACATTTTCAAACATTCATGATTGCATTGGTTAAATGATTTACTTCGCCGCAGGACTAAAAAGGCAAAGGCAGTACATAGAGTTCCAGCGGAGAATAAATGTGCGACAATTGAGTAAAATTTAGCCGTATCGAGTATTTTTCGCCGAGATGCGAAACAAATCTGGATTTTTAATATGTTTTTTTATAAGTAGTATAGTCGTGCTGTCGCTGAAAACCCCCGTAATCGGAGAAAATTAAAAGGAGGCCAGTTTTTTGACAGGTGATTCTGTAGGTGCTGCGGGTGCTGAATCCAAGTTTGCCTAAAAATCGGGGAGCAGGGTTTTTTTTAGGGGATGAAGAGGGATGGGGGTGGTTTGATGGCAAACTACAACCCCTACGAGGTGGGCGTCGTGAGACAAAATGTTCAGAAAAATCCGGGCTTTAATTTTGTCCTCAGTGCCGAAGTTGTGGAAGTTCATTTTGCGGGTGAAAAAGTGGGGTGAAATTTTGAAAAATCAGTTTTAATTCAATAACTCTCTAGGAAAAATTCGTACACTTTTTGGTCAAATGAGAACATTGTAGCCCTTGAAAAGACGCGTTGATCGAGTATTTCATCACTCTGCGATAATATCTTCACCCCCAATAAAATGGTGGAAATACAAAAAAAAATTGTTTACTGATAACTAAAAAAAAACAATCGATTCTTCGGGTATGGTTTAAATGTACGAAATGTAGAGAATAATTTTCTCTATGTTTTCGTTTCTATGGACCACCCTTGAATGTTGATTTTCCAACTCCTCTCGGGGGTTGGAAATTCAAAATGAAATTCTGGGAAAACTATTGACCGCACGAATTCGTCGCCGTGGAACAATTTGTAGCTTGAACCCTCAGCTTTATTTTTATCAACAGCGCCAAACTCGTATCTCTTCATTCTCGGTCAATAATTTTCTGAGAATATCATTCTGAATTTTCAGACCCCGCGTGGGGTTCGATACAGCAAAATTCAAGGGTGGTCCATGAAAACGAAAATATAGAGAAAATTATTCTCTACATTTCGTACATTTGAACCATCCCCGAAAAATGGGTTGTTTTTGAGTTATTCAATAAACAACTTTTTTTTTTATACTTCAACAATTTTTTTGGGGTTGAAGATATTATCGGATAGGGATGATCAAATACTCGATCGACGCGTCTTTTCAAGGGCTGCAACGTTCCCATTTGAACAAAAATTGTATGCATTTTTCCCACAGAGTTATCGAATTAAAGCTGATTTTTCAAAATTTCACCCCACTTTTTCACCCCCAAAATGAACTTCTCCGACTTCGGCGCTGTGGACAAAAATAAAGCCCGGATTTTTTCGAACGTTTTGTCTCCTGGCGCCGATCTCGTGGGGATTGTAGTTTGGCATTAATCCACACCCATCCCCTGAAAAAAGCCCTACACCCCGATTTTTTGGCAAACTTGGATTTAGCACGCGCGGCACCTACAAAATCGCCTGTCAAAAAACTAGCCTTCTTCTAATTTTTTCCGATTCCAATATACAGCACGGCTCTACTATATTCTATTTAGTCGGTAAGGCATGCGGAGTTTTTGCGGACGTCATTCTGTATGCCTGTAATAAAGCATATAAAAAAATGATTTTTTTTTTCCAAATGGGAGGTTCGTGTACATATTACCTTAAAATGCACAAACCATTTTTGTTTCACCGATCAGTGGTTTTCTGTGTTGTTTCTTTCCCTCCCTTTAGCTTCACATAGTTCCACTTTGCTCGGACGTTTACTTAGTCCGGAAATTCCGGTTCGATTTATCATCGCGTAGTAACATACCTCTCCTACCGCGCTATGATAAATCGACGATAGCGGGAGAATAAGAGAAGAAGACAGTTGGGTAAACCAAACGAGGCAAAACTTTTCCCCGACTGATTAAATCGTTATCCACGATTGTCGATTCCCCTCACGATTAGGGCAAATTCTCTCTCAGGGGCTCTTAACGAAGCAGCGAAAGAACCGGAAGTAAGACGAAACAAAGGCAAAATGAGATGAACGAGGGAACGAAGAGGGAGAGAATAAAAGGAGCGACAGAACGAAAGTGCAAAAAAGCTGAAAAGCGCGAGCGAGAGAGAGAGGGAAAGAGAGAGAGAGAGAGAGAGAGAGAGAGAGAGAGAGAGAGAGAGAGAGAGAGAGAGACCACGGTTGTAATTCTGTATAAGGTGTTAATCCTGTATAGCACGATGCCAACTTGCGGTACCCGCCATCGGAAGTGGTACGATCGAGTCTTCATGCCCTTCCCTCCGGTTCCCCTGTACCCCTATCGATAATTCCTATCCATTCGCCACCGATTTCGTCCAACTCCGCACGGTTGAAAACCGAAGAGAAATCTCTTCCCAGCAAGAAAGCTCACACCGCGGGAAGCTTCGAGTCGGTGCGTGCACCCGCGCCGAAAAGTTTTCTCTTCCGAGGAAAAGAAGACCCGACGAAGGGAATGTGGAAAAATAAAGCAGAACGAGGGAGACGTTCCCCATCCCTTAACTCGCCAATTAATTCGAGTGGCGAAAGGTGCGCCCGAGCAATTAATTTGTTTCGGGCTGTGGATGCCGCTCGTAAAACGTGCAGATAAAATTAATGAAACGGAGAGGGCTGTTGCTGGTTTGAGCGCTACGTACAACCGCGCCGCGGTTACGGATGTTCCCGGGTGTGCTCGGCCGCTCGAATACCGGAACTCGGCTCGAGAGCATTCTCCTCTCGTATATACCGAGAGAAAGGATAAGACATTATGCATGTGTATACCTGTGTATGCATATAATGAAGGTGCCTTGGGTCATGGTACCAGCTGCGAAAATGCAGGTTAATATGGCATATCGGCAAGAAGAACTTCCCAATAGAACTCGTAGCAGGAGGAAAACTAATGTTCGCGATATGAAAAAGTACGGTATAGCGCGTCCAGTGCAGCATCAAATGTACCAAAAGCTTGAGGAAGACATTAATGACACAGGCAAAAAAGAACGAAATGTTGCTGCCGTGGAAATATGAAGCGTTTTTATTAAGGCGTGAGATGCAGTCAGAATTTTCAAAAAATCGATTTTTTTGCATTTTCTTGAAGTATGATGTTTCGAAAATATTCCCTGAAAATTTCAAGTCAATCCGATTAATGGTTTCCGGGATATCCCACAATTAGTGAAGGGGCGTCGGGTCCCCATGGCAGGTATGCAGAATGCTTCGAAGACAACAACAAATTGATATTTTGGAAGCTTCCACATCGGCAGAAGCCCCATTGTATGGGCCAGGAATTGATGATTCGATGTAAGTAATTTTTTAATTAGTATTTCTATACATAAAGCAAGTGTAAGATTGGAAAACTCTATCTGAAATTTTCAAAAATGTATTACTCAACAACTATGAACTTCAGCGAAATTTCATGAAGAATACGTTCGTTTTAAAATTGCCCAAAATGTTTTCAAAAAATAATTCATACCGAAAATCTTTAATTTTTTGAAAAATTGTTTTAATAATTGGCTATAAACAATTGAATGCTCGACTTGTCGGCAAAAAATTGTGATATTTGGATTCAGCGGATTAATATACACAAAAAAGTTTAGCTTCATCCATCGAGCGCAAAATTTTGCGAATATATAATACCGTATCCACATCGAAAAACTTTGAACGCGTTGTTCTTGAAACTATGTTTTTCAAGTCGGTGACCACTATAATTCAAAAACCACTCGATGGATTTTGATGAAATTTGGTGTGCTCTTGATAGCATGAAAAACTAGTCCTTAATCGAATGATTTTCATTTTTGTTGAAAATTGCTTTTTTTAAAACAATAAACGAGCGATTTTTTGGTCGAAAATCGAAAGTTATTTGTCGAAAGTTGCCATCTTGTTATTTTTTTTAAAGCTTCGATTTGGGACTAGATTTATTATTGAACTAATGATTGTGTTTTGATTTTTTTATTTCAGATGATTCAGTAAAATTTTATAATGGTCACCAAAATGGACAAAGAAGGCGATATTTTTATAAATAATCAATATTTTTCTTTGAAAATTTGTACAAGTCAAGTTGAAATATAACATAAAAAGTCTGTATGACCACTTTTGTAAAAATAACCTTAATAACTATAAAAAAAAATTATTGAAAATGCTCGTTTTTTCACGCCTCTGACTGCATCTCACCCCTTGAGATTCAAGTATGTTTCTTTCACCTTTAAAGTTAATTTATTCATACTAACATGGAGTCGTCGATTCCAGGGCCATACAGTAATCCTTCTGCATCCTCTACAGCCTCTAAAACATTGTTTTGATACTACCTACGAGCCATCTAGCTTCTCTTGTGGCTGCTTGCGCTTGCTGCTCGGCCGCGCAAGAAGCGTAACACGCAACTTGCGCGGTCGTGCGCTTGAAATACCTATAACTGCCAATCTAATGCTCCGATCTTTATGGAATTTGGTGAGAATATTCTTGAGATATTATACATAAAGAATATGCAATCAAAAAATTTTCCATTTTTCCGACCATCACAAGTGTATATAAGGCCTTAACAGGTTATACCTAGAGGAAACTCCTGAAAAACCGATATTGAACTCGGATAATACCCATATTTCGATATCAGAGTTAAAAACATTAAAATACCATTATAATTGTTATTATTTCCATTCAAGTTACATTCACTTGTTTCTTTACTTCCTACGTTTAACAGCCTTAAAATATTATTACCTACATTAAATATTTCCGAAGTGTCAACTTATTTATCCACGAGTGTGGAATCAGAAAGGGTTTCATCTTTCGCGACATACACCTGCAAGAAGGTAAGGTCGCCTCTGAAAGACGAAATTTCAGATGCCCACTATTTTTGCGGTCATTGTTTCAACAATCTCAATCTCGTTGATAAAAGTGACCATGCTGTTGCCTGCCTGCCAAAATCTATGCCATTCGATTGCATTCTGGTAGTTACCACTGCGCTGACTTGCACAAAACTTCCTAATTTTAATTTTGCTTGTTTACTACTTTTTTATTGCCAAAAAAGATCCTATTTTTGTCTTTTGGTTGTTTATTTATTTTATGCTTGTTGATATCGAAATAATAGCGGTTATGGAAAAAGTCTGATAGTCCAATCTAGTTACACCTAGCTCGTGGCCGAAAAATTGTAAAAAAAAGTATAGTTTTAAGTAGCTTTTACAATTATTGTATTGAACATTATTTATAAATGTGGTAGATAGAATGGTTTGTGCTCGGAAACAAGTCAACCGAAATAAAAAAAGAACGCATTTCGTTTTTGCATGTAATGATTTGGTGTTTGGACGCAGGATTTTCGCAATGATGTCCGCAGTCCAAAGTAAAAGTATCCATTTTCGGTGAAAAAAACCACTATTTTCGTTAATAAAACAAAAACTATGAATCGAAAAGAACAATCCTTTGTTCAAGGAAACCCCTGATTTTTGAAATGTGACAAAGCTGGTAAAATTTGAAGTTGATCGGTGCAGTGATTTTTGACATATCGTGGTCATCAATTTTGAAAATGTCATTTTCAGAAAAACGCGCTTAGAGTTCGTCGGTTCGCGGAACCTATAAACGCCCCACGCCTCCCTCAATTTCGAACCGAACGACTTGAAATTTTCAGTGAATATCTTTGGAATGTTATATCTTAAGAATCGGTCAAAAATGAAATATTTTCAAAATGTTTAACTTACATATCTTTTTTTAAAAATCCTTCGTTCAAGCACTGCTTTTTGTTATGTAAAAGAAACTTGTAACAATTGACGTTGATCGCGGTGCAGCGATTTTTTAAATATAGTGGTCATCAATTAAAAAAAAAACGAGTTTGATATCTTGCATGAAATGATCTAGTGCTTGGACGAAGGATTGAATAAAATATTGATATTTAAAAAAATGCTCGCAGACCAATGTAAAAGGATCGATTTTTAGTGAAAAAAAAACACTGTATTCGTTAATAAAAAATATGCATCGACAAGAAAATTCTTTTGTTTAGGCCCTGCTTTTTTTGAATGTGAAAGAGCTGGTGAAAGTTGAAGTTGATCGGTGCAGTGATTTTTGAGATATCGTGGTCATCGATTTTGAAAAAGTCATTTTCAAAAAAACGCGTTTAAAGTTCGGCGGCTCGCGGAACCTACCTATAAGCGCCCATAACTCCCTCAATTTCGAACGGAACGACTTGAAATTTTCAGTGAATATTTTGGAAATGTTATATTTTGAGAATCCGTCGACAACCAAATATTTTCAAACATTTTGACTAGCTGGAAGCCATTAATTATTAGACGCAGATTCCGAAAATGATACCAGTCTTTCTGTATCAACTCTAAGTTCAGAAATAGATACATCATAACTACGATAAACATTCAATTTTTTTTGTGATATGATAACATTTTGAGTTTACGGTTTTCAAAAATGTGATGTGCAATATCTGTTAGTCACTCCCACGCCATTTCTCCTCCACAGGCTATATTAACCAACGACTTGGTCGATTTCTTAGCTCACTGAGTCGCCTCCTACTCCCTCGCTTAATCACATTAGTTCAGCTGTAAGATCAATTACGCGCTTTCGCGTCACTTGTCAATAGGAACACCGAAAAAAAAGCAAATTTCTTTAGTCGATAACGCTAAGTAGGTGTCGCGTGTGGTAAATTTTGCTCGAGAGCGCCAGTCAAACCCAACCACGAAAAGATCTACCTATGAAAGAATATTGCCCACGGCGTTGGGTAAAAACATTGGCCGGGTCATAACGAAAAAGTTACTTGAAAAATCTACATATATTTTATTATATACTGTGCGAGTAGACTTGAAAAAAAAACAAGGACATTTGTTACTGTTGTATTCGGGACAAAACGTGCTTATTTCGGTCAGCAGCTTAAATGAAGTTTTTGTTCTAACGAATAAATAGCTCGTCAAGATTATTCATGGAAAATCTACGTATTCAGCATATACGTGGTTGCTCGATAATTTTGAAATTATTAGTTTATTCCTGCAGCTTATTATATTTGTATTTTTAAAACACGATTGCCCTAACCCTTTAACCTACTCTAACTCAACAATGTAACAATTTAAAAATCGTTGACTTGTGGTACGTTTTAATAAATAAAAACACGTATTATTTAGTTTTTGAACCAGTTAATTTGGGGGTTAGATATAAAGCAAAAAAACGTATAAAAACCTTTTAATAATAGGCTTTTATTTAAAAGGTACTGAACTAA
Source organism: Ophion ellenae (assembly GCA_963210295.1). Taxonomy (NCBI): domain Eukaryota; kingdom Metazoa; phylum Arthropoda; class Insecta; order Hymenoptera; family Ichneumonidae; genus Ophion; species Ophion ellenae. The sequence continues at coordinate 28,319,904 of OY723389.1, read as the reverse complement.
AAAGTAAAAAATAATGTTCGGTAAAATCGAAAATCAAAACAGTATAACTACAAAAAAATCCCTTCCTTGGTCAGTCATAAGTGCAAGTACTCAAAAGGTACATCAACATAGATATTTAAAAAATAAGAAATACAAATTTGAAAACCGTGAGGCTTTTTTCTGAAATTTTAAAGTAGTATTAGTTCTTAAGGCGTTTGTCGCCTCAAACTTTGAAAATTTATATTTCATATTTTTTAAATATTTACGTTCATGTACCTTTTGAGTACTTGCACCTATGATGAGGGACCAAGGAAGGGACTTTTTTGCAGTTTTACTGTTTTGATTTTCAATTTTATTTAATTAACATTATGTTGTACTTTTCAGTAGAATACCTTTTAAATAAAAACTAGTTTTTAAAAGGTTTTTTTACGTTTATTTTATTTTATACTTTTTAGTACTAGAATTTATTTATTTATTTGCCATGCCAGACCCGTATGCCATTGAGACATCGGCGTAATAAAAAACATTGCCTTAGATTACAAAGGTTTCGCGAGAATCTTTATAACAGTGGAATTAAAAATTTCAGTTCCCACCTCCACCATTATCAGACTCTCATCATCATGTGTGATGAAAAGTGCTCATGATAACATAACAAATGAGCACAAACTCGACTGTCCTAGTATATGGTATTAAGGGGTTGCATTGCCCACCTCCCATCTCCAGCATCAGACCAGCTCAATTGTGCCATATTATTGCATCGTTAAATAAAAGCTTGCAATAAAGGAATTGTGACAGACATGTTACATTGTGCCGGAGCATTCTTTTACGATGCATGGAATGCTTTCTAGCAGTTGTTTTGCTTGTTGCAGCACAAAGCCATGCCACATGTTTTACACACTGTTTGTTGTTTCCATATTTTTTTCGGTTTTCGTAAACTTTACGCATACTCGAATCTTGCAATCTCGCGATAAATGAACTTTGAACGAATTTTGATGCAACCAACGCCATCTAGTTTGCATGGTCGCACTAAAAATCATAGAACGGTTTGTAGCCGTCGAGTGACATTGATTAAAAAAAAAAGGATTGAATGTCAATATAGGATAAACGGATTTGGATGGTTTGTCACAGAACTGTCACACGGTGATATAAAGGGTTAATGTTGGGGACATGGGTCATCCGTCCAGTCGGCAAAAATCCTACGACCAAGTTTTTTCCTAGACAACTTACATTTCACGCAAACGACGAGGTAGACGTTGTTCGTCTTTCCACAGAGTGGAGGGTGTCTCGTTTATTCTTAGCTTTTCTTCGAGGTGTTCCTTATAAAGAGATAAATCAGCATAAAAGGTATCAAACTGCGAAATGGGCCGAATCTAAAAAAAACTCCAGCCGAAAGAGCAGATCTAGTCATTTTCGGAATCAGTGCCTCGAAAATACCCACAAGCCTCCTTAGATGTAGAAATGTGTATCAATGGCTGCAATTAATAAAAATCACGTAAACTATCTACTTTCCTCGTATGATTTGAAATGATGGTTTCGATAGTTACTTTGATCTCGACGTAAAGAAAACGCTTTTTAACGAACTCGTTCGCCAGCCGATAAATGTGTTTAATTGAAAAGTAACAATGGAATGGAACGGTGGACCTTTAATTGCCCCGTTTGTTGAGAGAAGGAGAGGTTTTAAGCGCAGAAACAAATTCACCAATGCAGTGACAAAAACGAAGAAAGAAATATGAAATATCAGTGGAAATAATAACCAAGAGCAAAGAGAAGAGATCCATAAAACCAGCGAGCAGTACCAATCATCCGTGCAGAAGAGAGAAAAGCTGAAGTCGTCGTTGGCCCGATGATAAAAGAGGGTTTTCGAGGATCTGAGCTCTTGGGTTGAAACGAGGGAGAAAGAGAAAGGGATAAAAAGAGATGGCGATTTTACCGAAGGGCTTAATACTGTACTCCTTCCACTTACATCCACACACTCATATAAATATGTGTCTGCTTCTATATATATATATATATATATATATATATATATATATATATATATATATATATATATATATATATATATATATATATATATATATATATACATACACACACATAACCGTATACGCCGCCAAGAAGGGTTAAGAGGCCGAAAATAGGAATGAACAGTTAGTGGTTTTCTCTCGAGCAGAGAAAATAGAGAGAACGCTTCCATCGAAGATTAGCTTTTGGAAAAAAAGTGAAACGCGAGTACTGCACGTTGAAGAATAATTTAAACATCATTATCAAAGGAAACATCTTCGATTGGTAATTCAACCTCGACTTTATTTCGGAAAAAATGCACAAAGAATTGCCTCTCGGAATAAATAACGAGAGCAACTCGAGGTTCCAACCTTTTTTTAATTGGCTTAGGGTCTCTGGAGAGTCAAGAGTACTCAAGAGGAAGTGTATACATCTATATATCCGAGCTGTGATGCACGTGCTAAATTGACTGAGTATTTTTCATTAAGAGATATGTATCGCAATCGCACAAGAAGGAAAGGACAAGAATAGAGAACGGGAGAGAAGACCTCACTCACCATAAATCGTCTGTCGTCTTCGAACGGTTGAACTGCCGAAGAACGCGCTTTTGGGAAAACGGACGAGGGTATCGGCGAACTTTCATCCACGCTTGCCACTTCTTCAAACGACTGGAAGAACACAGAGATAATGGCAGTCATGAATAGCAAAGGATGGTCGATATTAAGGCGGGATATACATTTACAACGATCAAAAAATCGGTTTCTTTTTGTTTTCTTTAAGGAGAGATATACACGTAGATGGTCGAACAACAAAATTTAGAAGCTATGAACATTCCGTCGACCGTAGAAGACCTACACTATGGGCCTGGTATCGATGATTCCATGTCAGTTGACTAATTTCATGATTTATTCATTCCCAAATTTCCAAACGCAATTTTCTCAAAACCACGTTTTTCAAATCGGTACCCAACATTTCTCGAAAACCAATCAAGCGATTGCCTTGAGGTTTTTTGTGGTTATTCTATACACCATTATCTAGTTCTTGTCACAGGATTTTTTTTCCGTTACTTAGTTTTTGTTTTATAGGCAAAATAATAACTAATTTTTGGCCCAAAAATCACTATTTATGTTCAAACGTCCGCCATTTTGTCATAAATTGATATTTTCAAAATCGGCTATGACAAGTACTAGATTATAGTATCTAATTTAATAATCTTTTTGGTTTTTTTTTCAGATGATTTTTGAAGAAACGCCAGTGGGTACCGTATACGCATGTTTTTTTACGACGCTCCAAGGATCATACAATATCCTTGTATATTTATGATATTTTTAAATAAAGAAAATTAAACATATTTTTGAATGTATATACTTTTAGATAATTAAAACCCCAATCCGAAATTTCAAATAATTTTCCTTGAAAAAATTCACGAATATTACCTTTTTCCCGGCTCCGAGGTGTATATCTCCCCTTAAACGATAGAACTATATATGTAGAATATTTTCCTAAAGTTTCAAAGCGAAATTCGAAAAACTTCAAACGGATTTGGAGCGGGCGTGAACTTCAAACGCGTTTTTCTCAAAACTGCATTATCAAAAGTGGCGTGCAGGATTACTCAAAAACTATTAAGCTAACTGAGTTGAAACTTGGTAGGAATATTGATAATATTGGTACCTTCTACTTGGCGAGAATTGTTTTTGAAAGATTGGAAAGAAAACCACTTTTTTAATCGACATTTTACAGAAATATTGCGTGAAATGTTGATTTTTTTGTAAATGCGTGCCATTTTCTTAAATTTGCATTTTCTTCATTTTAATTACCGTCACATAGAAACTATACATGTGCTAACTGGAAAAATGTTTGAACTTTTTTGCAAATCAAAGTGTACGGTAAGCTAGACTGCACGCCGATTCGCAACTCCCGCGGCGACCTTGCTGTAATACCCCGCCACAGCTCCGTCAGTTTGATGATGAATTAATTTTAAAACATTGTTTTGTATACTCAAATATACTATTAAAGTGTACCTAAAGTTTGATAATTGTAGAATAATGATTTCTTAGTGTAAAAAAATCCCTCAATATTGCTTATTTTTTCCGGTCCAAATGTATATCCTGCCTTAATGACGAGAACAGCTACATGAGGAGCGAACATTGTCAATAAAGGGGATCAAGAAAGTCAAGATAATTATACGATAAGGTATCAATTGGATGGTCATTTGAAAGCCTTCATCATGAATTTCATAGGTCTGCCAATAATTTCAATGACCAAGCAGTTTAGTTCCGGAATTACGGTTTTTACAATGAAGCCAACAGTTTGAAGCACCGGGCATCACATTTTGTAGACAACCTGCGGAAAAACGCATTCCCAATGACGTAGTAAAGTAATTGGCTAAGAGACACATGAAGTAACGTTGAGTTTTACTTCCTAATCGCTATAACGCAACTTACAAAGAACAGCCCTCAGGTGACACCCTTCGATTTTGTTGAAATTTGGATATGTTATAAAGCACCGAAAAGTAAGCGATACGTATTTTTTTTATCGGCGGAAAAACGATTTTACGGGGTGAAACGAACCCTCGAAAATAGGGGTGTTTTTCGTTTATCGTCGATAACGTTATCGTTCTCATCTCCAATGTATAGTGAACAAAAAAATAAACATTGTTGCAATTTAAAATTTTTAAATATCTCGTATCGTTAAAACGTTATCGACGAAAAACATCCCAATTTTTTAGGGTGCGTTTCAGCCCTTAAAACCGTTTTTCCGCCGATAAAAAAAACACGTATCGCTTACTTTTCGGTGCTTTATAACATATCCAAATTTCAACAAAATCGAAGGGTGTCACCTGAGGGTTGCTTGTTAGTGCAATATTTCTATGACAATGGAATTAAAAGTTCGAACGAAACGTTTCAAAAAACCGACGTTTTCTCTTTGAGGAAGTAATCAAGGCAAAGGAGAAGAAGATGAGAATAAGGAAGGAAGGAAGTAGATAACATGTTTTTATTTCAATGAAAGAAGAGAGACACGAGAAGGGGGTGGAGTCGGAGCGTGGAAACAATCCAATTAAATTCTCGCTTTTCCTTTCGTCAAACCGCTTTGCATTGTCATTCGAACGAACCAAGTCGCATAACGTTTTATAAATTCATACAACTTCTTACCCCCCTCCCATTCTAACGTTGCTAAAGCCTCTAGTTGTTATTCTTTCGAACCTCAATTCGTTTGTTTTTAATGTGTTTCTTTTTAAACGCCTCATACTTTTCGCACTCGCATAAACGTCCGTCTGTCTTAACGAGAATTCAACTTTTCTTCGTGGCGTGTGTACGGCACCACTTTCCGACAGCATGAAAAAAGAAAAACTTTTCTATAACTAATTTCCATTTACGTCATGTTTCGTTATGTTTTTTTTTATGTTCAATTATGAGAACAGAACTAAAACGAAGAATGCAAGTGTTTCGGGCAAGTTTGCACTGTAGGTAAGGTTCATTATTCAGGGTAGTTTGTATTATTCTTTTTTTACATACGTGTCAAAAGTGTAAATATAGGGTGTCCGAAAATGACCTGACATTTGAATTTATCAAACGTATTATTTGTTTGAAAAGTACGAATTTTGATCATAATCATATTCGGGGATTCGACTTCATTTTCCAGGAGTATATATAGGTGCCAATGATCGAGAGTACCGAGAAAAAAAACCCTCCATCGGAGATCGTTTCCCCCTCGCCATAGTCGTCGCTTCGGTTCGTGATAAATGAGCCAGCTCGAAATTGAAACCACTAATGAATATTAATGGAATGTGTGCGCGTTTTCAATTTTGTCTTTTTTTCCCGTCTTCCGAGCCTTTTTCACTCAATTCTGTTCGATTAAGTTCCTCTCGACTGTTCCATATCTCGGCAACTCCATCTCCATCTTCACGACAAACGGATGCCCGTTAATCGCCGAGCTGTCATTCGAAAAAAAAAAGGTAATCTATCGCGTCACCAGACCATCTCTGTGCAATTCCTTTTTTTCTTCTTACTTCGCCACTCGCATTGTCCTTTCATATTCTCACTTTCCTTTCGCCCAATTACGTGTATATGCGTATTAGCTAAAACGTGGAATACGTAGTAACGTGTGATTGTGTCAAGCTATACGGGAACTATCGAGAGACTCCTGATACAAAAGGCATTCGGAAAGCTGAAGCTCTCAACTTCCATTCAGATAGCAGCAGCAAGAAACTTCGTTACGTGAAAAGTTAAACCCCCAGCGATTTTTTGGATGCCGGGCTGAGCAGTATCCGAATATCTATTCAACGTTCTCAGTGTTCCTACTTTCTTGTTGTGAAAATCTTTCACCGTCCATTCTCCCGTGCTTTTCGCAACATTATTTTTATTCTTCTCGGAGAATTTGCTTCTTTCGCTGTTTCATACTCTTTTTTTAACGAAGCGGAAAACTTTCGAGTACAAGCGGTCTAGATCGTCAACGCCACCATCTATGGAAGACTATAATACTCTTATATTCCAGAGTAGATCGGGATCCTCGAATGACTTTTAAGGGAGACTTTGTCCTTGGAGTGTCATATTTCAGGTGTTTACATTTTATTTTTTTAAAGGAAACGAGTAAAGATTTTTGAGTGCGGTTTTTTTCTTGCTTTTATTCATGATATACAGAAGGTTAAAAAAAATTTTTTTTGAAAAAAAAAACCAAAATGGCGGCCGTTGCAGCTCCGCGAAAACAGGTCCTCAAATCGCGGGGGGTAAACGGCTGACATCACTGCCCCCTCTTTGTTGATATGAAACACAAATTCGAAGCATATTATCAATCTGTGACCCTTTGGTCATGGAATGACGGATGGGTTTTTCGTTTAGTACAAATTTCGGAAAATGGCGGCAATTAAAAAAAAATCGAATTTGCACGTTTTTTTTCGCATAAAAAGATAAATAATAAATGCAAAAATGTATCTATCGAAAAAACGATCCGTCATTCCGTGAAGACATATTTTCTGAGTATGCTCTCCAAATTTTAGGTCGATATGTTAATTACAGCGGTCAGGAGAATGTCAGCCATTTTTAAAAACGTGTTCTCGAGAAAAACGTGTTTAAAGTTTTGTAATGTGTTTACACAAATGTGTTTATAATTACCGCTAATCGGCAATGCCTGGTCCATAGAGGCATCCCTCCTCTTCTTCTAGCTGCTCATGTTGAGCCGCTAACATCGCCCGCTGCATTTCAAGGACAAAGTCTCCCTTAAACATTTTCTCTCTTTTGCGGGATGATGAATTGGCTCGCTTGTCGGCCAACACTTGCCTTCATGCGTGCAACAAAATGAGTGTTCCTTTTGACCGATCGGCTCTTTTATCGATAGCCCGTCACAGTGCTACTTTCGAGTAACTCAAATTCGAATTTCTATTTAAAGGGTCTTCTCACTTTAGACGCTGAAAAAAGGCTATTTTCGTGATTTTTTGATAGGTTTATATTATAGATATTGATATAAAAGTTGTTACACTTAATAAATGCACTTTCGAAATACATACACTTTCGATTACAACTATAGCCATAGCGGATATCAAGGATTTTTATAAATGTTGATATTTACTTTTTTTGCCAAAAACGGTGAAAAAACGTTTTTTTTTTTTCGAAAAATGTCAGCCATTTTGCTATTTTTGCATATATCAAACATCGTATGATATGCGCTATAGCCATTAACATACTGAATCTAAAACCGTTTGATTGTTTGTTTCGGATTATCTATATCTCCGAGATATCATGAACAGCGCATACCTACATTTCTTTAGGACATTTCTTCGACTACCATTTTCGTCTATAAATAGTGACTTAAGTAAATAGAATTTTAAAAAAATGTATTTCGAAAGTGTATTTATTAAGTGTAACAACGTTTCCATCAATATCTATAGTATAAACCTATCAGGAAAAATCATGAAAATAGCCTTTTTAGCGTCTAAAGTGAGAAGCCCCATTAAGGCCTTATATACAGGAAAAATTTCAAATTTTTTTAATTATTCTTGGTTCCATTAGCCTGAACTGTTAGGAATATTTGAAGCTTTACAGAATTGAAAAATTCCAAAAATGAGGTAAGATTGCCTTTACAATATATACCGCACCCGACCGCCAACTTCAAAGCCGTTTTTCCACGATTCACTTTTCTGAACCTTGTGAAACTTCTAACTCTTGAACGAAGGTTGAGATTACTTTGAAATTTTTATAACATATTCTTAGTATCATCACCTATCATGTGATCCACAGAAACGAAAATTTCAATTACACAAAAAAAAATATTAGAAATAAAATACCGACAGAAAATTAAGTAAAAAAATGGTTAGTTTCGAATTTTTATTATGATAATTATAAAAAAATAATATTGTTGGATCACACTGAAGATACATTAATTATGCAATTATGAATATGTTCATTTTTTTCAGACACACATCCATGCCGAGAATTTTCACCATCAACGCGCGCGCAAAAAAAATACATTGCTTTATTATGTCATATCTCCGCCATTTGTTAATAATGATTTTTTTTTTACATATACTCAACCATGTGCATAAATGATCTTTAAAAAAAATGTTGTCAATATATGCGTCATTTTTTTTAACCGCATCTAGAAAAGCACCCTCGAAAATCGGCGAAATCGCGTATATAGGGCCTTAAAGGGTTACCCCCACTTGCGATTTTGAAAAAATCGATTTTTTTTATTGCATTTTTTTGAAGTATAAGTATCTGAGAATATGTCCTGAAAATTTCAAGTCGATCCGAATAAAATTGACTGAGATATGAGCGTTGAAAGAGAAGAATCCATTGTGTAAGCGACCGGCTAGTCTGCCGTCTGGCGCCCTCGATCCTCCCTCCGACCTTCAATGCATTGTTCAATGAAAAGGGTCGTATACCTGGCATTCACAACGTTCATATAATAGACTGGAATTTATAAAAACAGGCCCGGAATAGATGACTCTATGTAAGTTTACAAAAAAAAAAAAATTTCTTCGTGTAAACTGAAATTGAAACTTTAAACGCGTTTTTCTCAAAATGGCATTTCTGAGGTCGGTGACCAAGATTACTCGAACACTAATGAACCGATCTTCTTGAAATTTTGCAGGCTTATTTAATACATAAAAATGTAGTCTTTAATCGTTCGATTTTTTTTTTCGAAAAAAAATGGCCGTTTTATCGCCAAAAACGGCCGTTTTTTTCGTTAAAATCGAACCATTAACTTTGACTGTCCGCCATTTTGGGAAAAATGAATATTTTTTAAAATCCTTCGATTAAAGACTAGTTTATACTTATATTTGACTAAATCCAACCGCATTTTTTTTTTCAGATGATCCACTTCGCCGCAATGTTGGTCACCGCAAATCGTGTCTATAAAAACATTATTTCCTTGACGGCCATTTGCCACTAAACAATGTAATATTTTTCAATAAAAAAATTACTGAAAGTTCTTCAAGATGTGTTCTTTAAGATGGTATATTGATCGATTAAAAAAGTTTTCTAGTTTTCTTTAGAAAAATTCATGAAAAAGGCCTTTTTTGCGCTACAAGTGGGGGTAACGCCTTAACTCGAACTGATGGAATGACCATTTCGGCTGAAACGTAATAGACCCAGAGTACACGCAATTTATTTTCGCTAAGTCCCCTGCGAATTGTGCAGAACCCGCCATCAACCTAAAATTCTAATAGCAATAAACTCGTGGAAGAAAATGCACGAAAAAGCAGTACGGAGACTCGAGGCTCAGCCTAACTATTGTATGCACAACTTCTCGTTTTTGTTAATCGAGCACTCGTTCGTTCAATGTTATATAATATTGTACACAGGAGCATGTGCATCGTGTTCAAATTTGCGAAGGTAAATATGCATATGAATAGCATACTTTAGGATCCTGGCATTCTATTAGGGTGGAGGTAATACTCCACAGTTTCCTGGAGAAAATTGAATCGCGTCCATCTTGCGAGAAAGACAGACCGAGAGAGGGACTCAGGGAGAGTGAGAGAGACAGCGAGAGCAAGAAAGTGTAGACGATAGAGATCCGGAACGAAACAGGGGTAATATCGTCGAACGGTGCGCACAGGCCGAAAGTGTAAGTACAAGGGAACTCGTTACATCCTTCCGGCGTTTTCGAGGATAGAACAGAGGCCTCGAAAAAAATATTCTCGTTTAAACGGCCACTCTTGTTATATATCCTTGGCCTTCTAAATAGAGCAGCAGAGAATAAGACTGTTCAAGGTAGCGGAGGAAACCAGAGCGTGATGGGGATGAAAATGGGGGGGGGGGCAAAAAATAAATTCACGTACCGCGTACCTACAACCGACAAAGGAAGATGCCAAAAGCACTGATGTATTTCAGCTCAAGTATTCGCGATGCAAATTTCATTTGGCCGCATTGAATCCCTCCTGTACTTCCTGTCGTACCTCCTCGCCTCTGTACACGCAAGCCACCCCCGTGACTTCGAGCACAGGCCCGTCCATCGTCGTTCATGCTTCTTGGGCGTCGCCTCGTGAGAAGGGATGACAAAGGGACGCGAGAGCAAAAAAGGCGACAACTGAGAGGGAGGAGGGAGGAACAATCTTGACGCTTTATCGCTCGTACGACGCGTCCCTATCGCACATGGGAGCCAAAGAAGTCCTCGCTTCGCAAGATCTCTTCCACAAACTAAAACTACAGACGATTCGTTCTCAATTTTTTTTTTACATCATTCGAAACATCATTTATCGTGTGTCAGTAGAATTTTTATCTTCCATCATTTTTTCAAAAACCCTTCCAGGATTCCAATAGTTCCACCATCCGATTGAACGCAACAGTCCGAGTTGGACAAATCAAACCAGTTAGCGCTCACTCCGCGCAAATTCTCTGATACACTTCCACGCTCAATTGCGCCAGAATAAGAACAATTGGAACGACAAATATTCCAGATTCGTACTTTCGAATATCCAACCAGTCTTCACCCATCATACTACAGACGATTCGTTCTCAAATTTGTTGACACCATTCGAAACATCATTTATCGTATGTCAGTAGAATTTTTGGTATCTTCCATTATCCTTTCGAGAGCCTAATAAACCCTTCCAGGACTCCAATAGTTATGAAAGTTCCGCCATCCGATTTGACGCATCAGTCCGAGTTGGACAAATCAAACCAGTTAGCGCTCACTCCGCGCAAATTCTTTGATGCACTTCCCCGATCAATTGCGCCAGCATAAGAACAATTGGAACGACAAATATTCCAGATTCGTACTTTCGAATATCCAACCAGTCTTCACCCATCATACTACAGACGATTCGTTCTCAAATTTTATGACACCATTCGAAACATCATTGATCGTATGTCAGTAGAATTTTTGTTATCTTCCATTATCCTTTCGAGAGCCTAATAAACCCTTCCAGGACTCCAATAGTTCTGAAAGTTCCGCCATCCGATTTGACGCAACAGTCCGAGTTGGACAAATCAAACCAGTTAGCGCTCACTCCGCGCGAATTCTTTGATACACTTCCCCGATCAATTGCGCCAGCATAAGAACAATTGGAACGACAAATATTCCAGATTCGTACTTTCGAATATCCAACCAGTCTTCACCCATCATACTACAGACGATTCGTTCTCAAATTTTTTGACACCATTCGAAACTTCATTGATCGTATGTCAGTAGAATTTTTGTTATCTTCCATTATCCTTTCGAGAGCCTAATAAACCCTTCCAGGACTCCAATAGCTCTGATAGTTCCGCCATCCAATTGAACAGTCCGAGTTGGACAAATCAAATCAGTTACCGCTCACCCCGCGCAAATTTTCTGATACACTGTTACGCTCAATTGCGCCAGCACAAGAACAATAAGAACGGCAAAGATTTCAGATTCATCTTCTTTCGAATATCCAACCAATCTTCACCCATCATGCCTTACACATGCTGATGTACAAAGTGACGATAAGATCTTGTACGGATAGCGAACATTAACTGTATCGCACGCCAATGTTCACGTGTCCCATCTCTACGTGTATATAGTGCGATCATGGTGATTCGTCGAATAACTTGATCCCGCTCGTGCATTTACGAACCGAAGAGAATTGCCGATTTAGCCAAAATGGGGATGGCGAGATAGAGAAAGAGGGAGAACGAGAGTCTGTTGCATTAGGCATTCCGCTCACCTTTCACTGTGTGCTTCGATTCTCGATGTATTTCTCCATTTCTCACCTCTTGCTTTCTATATCTCTTTACGTATACAGATGCGTGGGCGAGTCTGCGTTTGTATTCACGTACGCGTGGGTTGCCGCGGAATAACCAATCGGTAGCTATAATCCGTGCCACATCTACAATCACCGGGAACGACCCTGTCGCGCATCCCACCAGCGTCCACGCACTCTGACACAGGGAGGAAGAGCAAAAGGGAGAGGGAGATGTGTAAGGGCCACAACACGACCCACAGGTTGCTAATCCGCCGGTTTACCGCGTCCGACGGAAATTATAGCCAACCGATCGTGCACACTGTGTCTCATTCTCCCAATATCTATGCCAACTGCACCGTAAAAACAGGCGGTTTGTTTCAACCCGACCATCACGTGTATGGGTCATCCAACCTTAACCCCGCAAATTCCCGCGATTTTTTATTTACAATTTAAATACGTTCGGTCTGTCTCATTTCAGAAACCAACGACTCGCCACGTACTTGGCGAAGATTCGCCTCCAAGTTTTTTCAGCGAATGGAAAACGAAACTGCATGGAGAAAAATACGGCCTCAAATTCTAACACTGGTTGCCAGAATTCTAATATTCAGTGCTAGAAAAGTATAGCAGTTTACTGTCAGTTCGGAATTCTAAGACTTGTTATAGAAGTGTAAAAATGATGCGTGCATATTACATTTGATACTATTCTCGCATAGGCGCGAGTCCTACATGCTGTATAGGACTTTTTGTAAAATACCAGCCTTTATTACACGCTATATTTCCATATGGAAATATAGCAAAAAATATTACGAAGTTATTAGTGAAATGTGACTCTTTATACCGTACTTTTAGTAGAATACTGAAAACTAATTGTTCCAATCACGTGGGCAAAATATTTTTCGAATACTACAAAAAATCACAATATGCAGAATAAAATGTATTATTTGTATCAGTTTACGTGCCATATCGTAGGTTAAAATTTAAATTTCTTCATTATTACTATACCATAATTACAATTTTTATCTTCAATTTGATACTTTTTGATATTTAATGATATTTTTTTAGGAGCATAGTATTAATTCTAAACTTCGAGGCCCCTGTTTTCGCCGTGTGCAATTGCGCCACCACACTGCAAAAACAAATGTGTTGTTTTTACACACTTTAGGTGTGTTAATGGCTGTAGACACCTTTTACACGTTTTAACGTGTACAAAAAAATAACACGGATAGGTGCGTTCAAACACACTTACGTGTGTTATATTCTTACACACGTTAAAACGTGTAAAAAGTGTCTACAGCCATTTACACACTCAAAGGGTGCCAAAACAATATAAACACTTATTATGCAGTACTGTAAATGAGGCGTTCCATACCATTTCGAACGGTCAAACAGTAATCCACTCTCAAAAAAATTGAAATTTTGTCAAATTATTTAATTATATTAAAAAAAAGTGTAAATATTTTTCAAAATTTTTGGACGGCATTTTCTCGAGTTTTTCAAAATTTCAAAATTTTCAAAATACCGTTATATCTCGTGAGCATTTGATTTAACAAAAAAATGTTTAAGACAAAAAAGTTGCAATTTTACATGAACTTTGTGAAAAAATTTTGTTTTGAATTTTTCGAGTTTAAACAATGCCCATTTTCACCAAAATTATACAAAAATATTTTTTTTCGGTCGGTATGTCACTTTTGATTTTTCTCAAAAAATTCCTGAAAATACTCGAAAGTGTGTACAGTAACACCTATTTTTTTCAGAGTGGCTCGATTCGTTGTTCCAAAGCTGTGCTTTGTTTTATTATTATGAGATGTTTTTGTAACTCTTTGTAAAAATTAGTTTGTAACAAGGCACTTGAGAAACCACCAAGAAAATTCAAAGGAAGCATATGACTTCTCTCCTTGGCTCACACCGTGCAACCTAGTGTAAAAAAATCAAAACACACTGAGAACTCCGATAGTATTTTGGCATGGGGGGGGGGAATGTTGACAAACTGAAGGATGTAGAAGGCATTTGACGGCGCACATTACTTTGTATGACAATGTTTATATTAGGCGGTCAACGATACTTTGTATCACATTTTCCATATTGCACGACGACGTTACTTTGTATCACAATTTTCATGTTGGACGACGAACGTTACTTTGTATGGCAAGGTTAACTTTGTATACCTTACCGATAATTTATGATTAATCTCAAAAAAATTATTACTGTTATGGATGTTTATTACCTAAAAAAAGTGAGAAAAATTTGGGAGAGAATAATTTTTAATAGTAATTAATTTGTCTAAAAAAAATATCTCAATAATAAAACAAAGCACAGCTTTGGAACAACGAATCCATCCACTCTGAAAAAAATAGGTGTTACTGTACACACTTCAGAGTATTTTCTGGAATTTTTTGAGAAAACTCAAGTGACATACCGACCGAAAAAAAATATTTTTGTATAATTTTGGTGAAAATGGGCATTTTTTTAACTCGAAAAATTCAGAACAAATTTTTTTCACAAAGTTCATGTAAAATTGCAACTTTTTTGTCTTAAACATTTTTCTGTTAAATCAAATGCTCACGAGATATAACGGTATTTTGAAATTTTTTAAATTAAAAAAAAATCGAGGAAATGCGATCCAAAAATTTTGAAAAAATGTACACTGTTTATTTTTATGTAATTAAATAATAAAGAGAGAAGTCCTGACTGACTGACTGACTCATCAACGCCCAGCCCAAACCCTTGGACCTAGAAAGCTGAAATTTTGCACAAAGGTTCCTTTTATAATGTAGACAAGGAATAAGGAAGGATTTTTCGAAATTCAACCCCTAAGGGAGTTAAATTGGGGGTGAAAGTTTGTATGAAAAATCTTATTCCTTGAGTTAATATACTTGAAAACTTAACACAAATAAATTATAAAGTAAATTATGAACTTTGTCACTTTTATTTTTCCTAAACTACCCCCTAAGAGGGGATTTGGGGGTATCAAAGTTTGTATGGAAGAATTTTAACGCGCGGTTCGATTAACTCGAAACTCAGTATTTATGCTTGAGGACAAAAATAAAGAATAACGTGTATCAGGGTTTTTCGAAAATCGACCCCTAACGGGTTAAAAAGGGATAGTCATTTTTACAGGGGAGGATTTTATCGCGGGGCTTATCTTCTTTGAAACATCTTCTTTGATCTTATTTGAAACTTGACACAAATACTTGCCTATGTAATAAAGTTTGTCATTAAGGGGTTTAGGGGGGGGGGTGGTTAAAGGGGATTATTTACGTAACTATTTTTTTCTAATTCTCACAGGATAGAGAATAAAGAGGATTTAATATTTTCACTTTAAAGTTGCCTTCATATTTGGCATTCAAGTAGGTAATTTTCCGTCCCGTTATTAGGTTATATTATTAGGTTTTAGAGATTTTATCCTCCATCAATAATATATCAATCTACGCGCCGCTCCTCGGATACTATATAAGCAGTGCGAGAAGACATTGTTTACCTAGATTAACAAATGGGGTACTTTTAATCACGGTAGTATGTTCCCGTGGGATATTTTCCGACATCCACGTGGGCGAAGCCGCGGGCAAAAGCTAGTAATTAAATAATTTGACAAAATTTCAATTTTTTTGAGAGCGGACAACTTTTTGACCGTTCGAAATGGTATGGAACGCCTCATATACATGGGATGCGTCAAAATAATAAATTGAATAACAAAAGCTTTTTATCGTCAAAATATATGCATTTATTGAACTGAACTCAACAGTACTTGTATACTGTTGAGTATACAAAAGTTGAGTATATAAAAAAAAAATTACTCTGTAGTATGTATGAGAGGTGTCACTGTTTTTCTAGTCTTCGCGTAGGCTACGTTCCCATACAGCTTGACAATGACGGCCGCTTTTTTCTTGTCGGTGATGGCCTCGAAACAAAAATACGTCGCTAATCATTCAATACAGCTATCGAAGTTTTGGAAAATGGATTCCAATTCCAGGTTCTTTCACGTGATAAACTCAAAAATGATCTATAAATGAAAAGAAAAATTACGACCAAACGTGGTGTTCAATTAACCGGTTAATCAATCGATGTGAAATCAACTAATGAGTTTCGCGTGATGCCGTAACCAACCCGTGCGGAAAACTGATAGGGAATCCCTAATAAAAATAAGGGCCTTTCAGGGGTTTCCTAGTGCTTTCCCTAGTAGGGATTTCCACAATGGGCCCAGACTTGGCCATTATCGGGATAAACTTGTAGGGATTCCCACAATAGGCCCCGACTTGGCCATTATGGGGATAAACCTGTAGGGATTTCCACAAAAGGACCCGACTTTGCCAGTATAGTGATAAACAAGTAGGGATCTCCACAATAGGCCCAGATTTGACTATTATAGCGATAAACCAGTATAAATAGCTTAGGCTACATAGTTGATGGTATTTCAATTATTCAAATCGATTATATACTTCGATCGAATAATATTATCGAACGCAAATTGGGAAAAAGCGTAAGGGCATTAGCAAATAAAAAATCAACGATGAACACAAATATGCAGACAAACATCAGACAGTATTTATTTATCAAATTAAAGAAACATTTTACATAGACACAAACAATTACTCATGGTTTCACTCATACATGGAGTAATGCTAGCGCATACGTGTGAACAGTCTCAACCAGTTTTCTCGACATTTTAATAGCAACTAATTTCCGCTCAATACTCATCATAGGGAAAATTATTTCTTCTGAAGACTTCGCTGATATTCCCCATTCATAAACTTTATCTGACTGTGTAGGATAAGTAAATAAATTGGTCTTTGTTTTCCAGTTTTTTCCCTCAATGGAAATAGATTCTAGTGATTCAGTAGACCCATATATTTTTTTTATTTCTACTACACATCCATTCCTTAGAATGGATTATTTTTTGTATTCATTTTGTCATCGTAGTTTGTCATAAAGGCTCACATGCAAATACGCAATCACATTTCTACGCGCGCACACATACATACACATGTACTCACACCCACACCTATGCATATGAACAATTACATAAAAACAAATACAGATATACCCTGACGCATTTAACATACACGTATATCCACTGATACGGATATTTTATGGCGCTGACATGGTTATGATGAGGCGCCGTTGAGGCATTTGCAGGGCGCTAAAATGGTTTTGATGAGGCTCCATTGAGGCAACTTATGAGGCCCCGGTCGTTGCGCCTTTAAGGGCCCTTGTTGACAAAGTGTGACCGGCCGCTAACGGCCCTCATGTGGCTTCCAGATTAGGGCCCGAATAAAGTTAGGGGAATATTATTGGGGCCCGATCACAGCCCCAACTCAATTTCCGCACGGGAAGATGATTTTTATAACATATGATCAATAACTCGCAATTAACACACTTAAACTGTGCTGCTATTTCCCGTGTGTTGCTATCAACCTGTGTTGTTTAGTC
The DNA here is from genome assembly GCA_963210295.1 of Ophion ellenae. NCBI lineage: Eukaryota > Metazoa > Arthropoda > Insecta > Hymenoptera > Ichneumonidae > Ophion > Ophion ellenae. The sequence continues at coordinate 28,302,350 of OY723389.1, read as the reverse complement.
CAATGTGTGTTTATATGCGTCTTGTATGGTGATTCTACACGCTTTATGTGTGTTCGAATAAGCGTGTCATTGATGGGGATAGCTACGAAGGTGGGTAATAATTTAATGCATAAAAATTGCACACTCACCTGTGTTATTTTAACGCATTACGTGTTACCAAATGCATAAGTGCGTAGAATCAACATGGCAACGCGTGTCTAGCCTTTATGTTGTTTTACTTTTACATACTTTGAACACACGTCAAACACGCCTAGTTTTGCGGATTCCGTCGAATCGGCCATGCATCCAATCAACTCCAGAATGATTCATCGATTGCTTTGACTTTTTTTACGACTATCTACACTGCGGTTGTCTTTTCTCGACGAAATGAGCGCGTCGATGCCAAATTTTAGGAAACAAAAAGAATTGGGAACCCAAAAGAATTTTGAGCATTTAACATTCGATTGGTCCAAAAGGAAAATTCATTTGATCATTGATGACAGTTTTACGAGTATTTGGTTGACGCGGGAAACTCTATTACGCAGCTAGGACAAGTTATATTATTTTTTGCATTGTGCTGTGTCTAGATATAATCAAAACTGTGAATCTCATTACTTGATAATTTTGCGCGTTTTTTCTGGCCTCGCATGACTTTTGCAGCGTCATTTTTCGTATTTCTCTATTCGCATATACACGCATATACTTGTATATATATATATATATACATGCGCAAATACATATCTAGGGGAGTTGCATATATTGCTTTCGAAAGCTTCGAACCGAGCCTATCCCACTGTAGCGCAAGAGACGACGAGGGGAAAGGGTCTGGCGGGGGAGGGGATGGGAGAGAGGGTGAATCCTGGCGGATCAATAGTCTCTGTCTGGCCTCACCCTCCCGCCCTAAACCTCAGTGCCCTCATTCGCCGACGCGGCTGAGACTCGACTCGAAACTCCGACTACCCCTACCCAGCTTCACTTTTGCGGGGGAGTTCCCACCGTTCACTTGCATCGCACGACGAAATATTGTGTGTATATGCATAGATATATATATATATATACACCCACACACGTAAGCAACCATCGTATTGGGTGTTCGAATTCGTTTTGAAGTTGATACTGTATGGGTAGAATTGTGGTGTTGACGTTGTCTCAGCGACGATTTTGGGTAGGAAATTCGAGGGAGGAAGGACAGGGATTTGTATTGCAATAGCTAACGCCAAATCATTATAGTATCGAAGTTTGCGTCGTTGGAAAACAACGAAAATATTTTTTTTCGTATTCCCATATTTTGTTAGCACTTTTCGGCTACGAACATCACGAAAACAATTTTGAGAAACCTGCACCATGCAATAATCTGCAAAAAAATATTTTAGATAATAACGAAAGTATAGAAATGAAAAAATCAAGAAGAATTTTCGTTGCATTCCTACGATGCAAACTTCAACACCATAAATCATTGGAAGCCAAACTCGTGGGACAAATCGTCGGCACGTAAAAATGAAGGCACTAAGACACAAATACAAAAATTGTTAAAGATGCAACTGTCATATGAAAATTTAAAAAAAGCCTATGAATTTAATAAGCCTTGAAAGATGATTAAAACCATCAAAACGAGCGTTTCGATCGAAATGATGGAAATGAAGCGAGAACATTATTCTGTAATTAGTTACAGTGTAAAGGAATGCAAGAAACACTGTGTAAATACATCGACACGATGTCGCCTAATTTACTATTATTCACTTAATATCAATCGATATTTAATGGTTTCATTGTCGTTAGGTACTTTATTCATTATTTAAATGTCGTTTCACTGTCATTAACATCTTCCGGAATATTAACGGAGTTTTTTTCCGAATCGAAATTATATATCAACTGCCGCATTGTTGTTAAGCATGCTAACAAACGTCAGACGTCTACAGCCTTACGAAGGAACTTTGAACAAAAAAAAAGTAACAATTTATTATTCATTCGCTTAATATCTATTCAATATCGATTTACTTCGTGATATTCTAATTGAAGGAAGAATATTCACTCCGTTAACCAAGAAAAATTCGATTACGGAGTAATCAAATAAAATGTTCATTCGGTGATCCTCCCTTCCCCGTTTATCCCATTGCTTCGCCTATTTTTCCACCAATTTCTTTCCACTTTACCGCAATCGTACGATTAATGCATACTTATGGGTGTGTGCGCGCATGATGTCGTTTTGGTAAAAGTGTGCGTGTGTGTCCGTTCTCGTTTTCGTGTACGTACGCGGTCTCGCCCTAACGCTCCTTCGGCACTGTCGTCGACGACGACGACGCCAGGGTGACCCATTTTTACCCCATTTCACCTGTTTTATTTTTTATATTCACCCGAGCAAGCACACCCTCCCTGGCCATTGTAAGGGAAGGCCAGCCCTCATTATTCACTACCTATACGAAGCTCTACACTGTGTGGCGCATGTTCCCGCACGATAGACCTACTTCGTTAAATACCCTTGAATGAGTGTGAGAGAGTGCGAGAACCGTGTAGGCTTGTTTTCTAGACGTTGAGGTAGCCATAGGAAATTTGTTGTAGTCGAATGAGAATAAATATTTATGTTGACATCATTTCTACTATGTTTTCAATCTAAATCAGTTTTGGAAACGACTGTTTGACCAGTAATACATTTTTAAATACCTTAAAATGGGGATACTTTGAACAGGTTCTGGAAGTTTTGTGTATAACTTCTTTTTAACATACTAAATTCCAACTTTTTTGCTCCAATGGAATAATGTGTCCTTTGGCTATCAAATGTATAAGAAAGTCAAGCCCCACCAGGCCCCCCATAATTTTATATTGTTTTTTTACAAAACTGTCGAAGTAACCTCGAGTGTGAGGTTTCTTTGACAAACCATCAAAATGCAGCTCATGTCAAAGATTAAGGGTTACTTTGACATCATTTTGATAATGAATAATAATTTTTTATACATTATACATGGAATTAAATAAAAAAAACAGCGATTTCTTACAACCAAATTGTCATCTTTATTAAGGGAGAACAGTGACAGGCCGAACAGGTTTTTTTACCGATTTTTTTGTCTACTGGATTATTTATTTGGGATTTGGACAAAAAGGTATGTTATTAAGCATACATTGAAATTATTTCGTGTAAATTTGTATTTAAAAAAATGCACACGAAAATGACAAAAACTGGTTTTCTCAGAACTATGTTTTTGAAAACGGCACGCAGCAGAACTCGAACAATTTTCGTCCAATATACTTGAAATTTTAACTGTAGCTTCGTAGATTACTTTAACAGTCCAGTACAAGCGCTTATTCCGATCAATTGGAAATTGTAAAAAAATGTATCACTTTTGATATGAAAATTGTGGTGAAAAAACGAACTTTTTTCAAATTCGTCTATTTTTTTAATTATTTTTTTATTTCCCCCGTACTTGACTGCTAAAATTAATATAATTAACGAAAGCATTTCCCTCTTCGTTCCAGGATGAAATTTACGATAGTTGTACTGCGTAGCGGAGAGGGTTGATTGGAAACCAGTACTGGTATAGCGACTCGTCCGCCATTTTGTATTCTTGTGACAATTTTTTTTACATACCTCCATATATACCTAATAAACCCTAAAAGTTCTTTCGACCATGTATTTTATTCCTTTCTTTAAAAAAAATCTTTAAAAAAAGTCCTCCCTTAAGGAAACATTTCACAGAAAAATATCAAGTACCTAGAGTACTATTATAGGCACTTAATCAGTCTTATAATTATTATTGAGATCAAAATCAACTTGAGCAACGTTGCAATCAACTTCAGTGATTTTATAATAAACTTAAACAACAAGTTATTGTTCAAGTTTATTCCCCGCACCCGCCGCCCGCTGCAGAAGGTCACGCAGGCTCGATTTAAACCGTATTTTGACGCTCTGTTAAAGTAGCCCCAAAAACTGACAAAGTTAGCCTTTATTTCCATTTAACCCCCTTTTACGGTATGTAAAATCGTGGGAATTATTGCGAAAAAGTCACATTCAATCGCGTCTCACCCGTCTATGCAGACTTGTAAAATATCGTTTCATTGGTAGTTGGAGAGAGGTGGATGTGGAACGTCCATACTGTTTGAGTTCAATCATTTCCATGACAAATAAATCATTTTTTAATGATAATTTTTTTTTTCAAACGCAAGCTCGAATCATTCTGCGTCGCCTAAGATTCCGTCCGGAAGACAGACTTTCACAACCAGGTCCTACCGATCAGAGGTGGTGATGTCGAAGTGTACATCGTTGAAATGCAACGAAAATTAATTTTCTCTCAGTTGCACAAATTTGATTTGGTCTATTTAGGCTGTGGACATTGCTCAAACGGTTTTGCGTATTCCTATTAGAGATTCACTACCTCAATTTGCAAAAAAGGCTTTGAGTAATAATAAAAACAAAGAAATAAACAGTGCAGAAAAAAATCGTTGCATTCCGATGATGCAAACTCCAGCGTCGTCAATTGAGTCATTAAATAATGTTTTTTTCATTGTAAAGATCATGTGCGGTTTCTAAAGCAATGTAGTTTTCTTTTTTTTTTTCAACAATTATCAACGACATAGCACTTTGAAATTGCTGCTCTGTTCGGCATCGGCTGAAACGCGCTGAGAGCATACGAAGTTACCCGAGCGCTCTGTGATGTCACCGTTCGAAAGCCGGTACACGTACTACTCGTGCAATACGAGATTTCTGTCAATGATGGGAACGACAAAATCGTGTAAGGCTTGTTTTATTGCTCTTTACATAAATACGACGAAAATCGCCCCTAATAAGGTATTTCTGAATGTGCCACAAGACGTAAAACGTCGAAATCGGTGGTTCAATGTAGCACGACGTGTTAACCCGAAATCATCGTCCACTTATTTTTATTGTGAAGATCCCTTAGATGAAAGTGTAAACGTGTTATAACATAGACTGTGGTGAAATATATATATTTTTAATACGTCTTTCTCAATATGCTTATGATAGCGACAATAAGTGACACAATTTATCAAGCCTCTCCTAACCTAAAAGTCCACGGTCGGCAAATTATTCGAATTTGCTTTCACAAATCCACTTTCACACATCGTTGCACGAAAATTAAACTAGTTTTCAACTTTTTGAAAATGCTCCAGATGTTTTCCGATGTAAAATGTCGCCAAATTGTACACTTGTGTACACTCGGGTGTAAGCCGTATGCATAGCCTATGCGGTCGCGTTCGAACGGTGACGTCACAAGCGCCAGCAGCGTGGCGTTTTGATATAAAATACTTAATAATTATCTTCTGAATTATTTTAAAGAAAAACCCTTATGACATTCTGTTTTTTTACCACAAAAGATCAATTTTAACTAAAAAAATCGAACATTTTTTCTTCAACAACTCAGTTGTGTTACTTTTGGCTACTGTGAAATATTTCTACAGCGGAGACTGGTGTTGGTTCACATCCCACCTAGGAGGTGCGATTGGGTGAAAAATATTAAATAATTATGAATACACGGAAAAACCAGGCATATTGCTGAAACTAGTCAGAGCTTTTAATTTCCGTTTAAGAATATGGCATCGGTATGGAAAAACGAATATCTTTTGTAAATGCTTTTCTTACAAAGCTCCATTCAAATTATTACAGATAAGACTTCACCATCGTCATAGTTACGCCAATTTTGTTCATTCGTATCATAAAGAATCTCAAATGTCAGAGAATGAACCATATCAAAATCGAATGAAAATATTACCGACATTCCGATGAAAAACAACCACATAATGGAATCACGTAACATACCTGAATGAGCAATGAAAAATCACTAAAAAGTAGATTCCTTGTACTTTTATAATGAAATTTATAATGAATATTATAAATTAATGTTCTTCTGTATACTTTATATATTAACGTCACTCTCCGCGCAGAATTTTAATTGTATTTATTATCATTTTTATCACAAGGGTTTACCGGTGAAATCACGATTTGCTCGAGGATTATAGGGTTGGTTATGCAAATAAAGATATGCACTAAGACGCCACGCGAATTTTAAAGCGAGGGGGGAAACTCATGGCCCAAATGGCAACGCGATGGGAATAACTATTAGAAGCGAGAGAGAGAGAGAGAGAGAGAGAGAGAGAGAGAGAGAGAGAACAAGGGCAGATGGCGAGACAGAGACAGGATAACAAAAATGCAGAATGCCGCAACCAAGACACAATCGCCTAGAATCAACTATTCACAAGTACTTTCGGATCTCCCCAAAATATACGTTCTTCCTTTCTGTCAAGCTTTTCATTATTCTGGCCGTATACTGAATAACAACAGTGCAGGAGAGCGAAAAATGATTAGACGCAGGGAACTCGTTTCTCGTTGCACGGGAAGAGGGTTGGAGGGTGTGTGGGGTTGTAAACACGACCGCTCACTATACGATTATATCGTAAAATTTCGAACGATGGTGATAACTACGGTTATAACAACAACCCATAACGAGAACAATACAGAGTCCATAATTCTATATATATATATATCGCTTGTTAACATATGGGCGTATCGGAAATAAGTTTAACTACTACCTGGCAGCCGTGAGGTCCTTCTGATTTCCAGCTCGTGTTATCTATACGCTGGCAAAGCTCCTTGGGTTAAAATTTCTCGTGAACCACGTCGACGAAACACGGAATGTGTATTATACGTATGCATGAGCATATATAGATATATATATATATATCCAAAAACATGAAACTGCCATAACTTTCTTGATTTTTGAACTAGAGAATTTTTTGTCGTTTCAATAATCTCGAAATCAGCAACTTTTCTGAAAAATAAAAACCATGCCGGTCAATTTAAAAAATCGAGAGTTACCGCGTCATCTCGTAGACGTGTTGTCAAAAGAAATATTTTGTATCACCATCGGATGTCGTCTTAAAATCACAAAGCGTTTGTAGAAAACTTTTTTGTACGACCTCAGCTTGTTAACGTATTTTGGTGATTTTCTAAAAATGGGACACCCTGTAGGTATAATATTGAAGGCGCAAGAGAGCCATAGTGGCACAATCGCTAAATCGCCAGGAACAGGGGTTGAAATATTAGCAGGAAATAGACGAAGAGGAAAGTAGAGAAAGCAAGCAGTCGGAGAGAACGACGAGGGAGCGTCGGGTGTGTAACAGTGGTTTTGGAAGATCAACAATGTGTGTAGAAGGAGGTACGCTTTAAACATTAATAATTTTGTATCGAATAAATTCCCGGGGTACAATGGAACGCGATGATATTCATCGGAGCAGAATTCTCGATAATCGCACCACCCATGTACAGGCCAGACGTGTATAAATAATTTGTGTAGATACGAGGTCAGGTACAGCGGTTACGCGTCTGATAATAAACACTGAAATATTGAGCTTATTACCGTCGTTCACAATGACGTTGGAGTTTGCATTGTTGAAAATCAAGGGATTTTTGTATATTTTCAATTGATCAAATTTTATTGGCCGATTTTTTCTGCGAAAATCACTCATAGTCATTACGTATTCTTATTAAAGATTCACGACCGTAATTTGCAAAAAAGGTATTGGATAATGATAAAAACGAAGTAATGAAGAATGAATAAAAAAATCGTTGCCTCTGAACGATGCAAACTTCAACGTCATCGTTTGCAAGTATTAGGCTTGCCTTTTTAGGTCATTCGACGCTTGTGAAATTCATCTGACAATTAACGTCACTACGCTACTTGTAACGACTACGCCAAATGACAAAAAAAGTGATAAATAAGTAAAACCTGTCGTTGGAATGTACGAAGACTGTTGGTGTATTATGCCGCGCTCGAATAAATTTTTAACACACGATCTTTTTTTTCGGCGTTGCTTCAATCGTTTGCAGCAATCATCTCGATTAGCATTGAAGTTGTTTGTTTACGTAATTGAAAAATTGTGCTCTTACCTATGCCCTTCTCGCTCGTTAGAGATAATTTAATCGCGCATACGGGACATTGACAGGTGTCATAAATTGGCGTACTCTGGCTGACTAAATTTTCAGTCTAAAAGCTACGGTCCCACGCGTATTCAGTCGCAAGTCCAAAGTTTCTCAAGCTAACCGATTATGAAATGAATCGCAGGTAAAAACAGAAGAAAAACTTTGATTAGGTTTATAGTTGATTAACTTTTCGCCACCCCAAGGGCTATAAAGGCTGCCTCAAAATGGAGACTTTCAGGCGAAACAATCGATGGGATGTTAGAGACCATTTGGGTCGAAAAAAGTCCGTAATCATTTGTTCTCAGACGGGGTCAATTTGACTTCTTTACGATTTTTTGAAAACTTGTTGGCATTTGCTTTTTTACATGACTTTGGTTACATATTTTATGATATTCAACGTATGTTCAAGAATTTTTCGACCGGAATCGCAGCGATAAGTTTTATATTCGATTACGGTTTAAAAAATGGTCGGGTCAATTTGCCCCATGCTGCCAACGCAAACCTTTTGTCATGTGTGACATCGAGGGGTTAAACTTACAAGGAATATTACTCTGACGCCCACCATCAACTTTGTTGAAACTCATGTAGATAGTAGAGCATTAAAAAGTATTAGAGACGTATTTTCGTTTATCGGCGGAAAAACAGTTTCAAGGGGTGCGAGCACCCCTTGAAACCCATCACTCAAGCATGTCAACGGCTGATTTTGCAGTTTCACCTGCAAGCAGCGCACCAATTTCCGTGAAACGCAAACGAAAATTCTATTATGGCACAATGACCAAAAATCCACTACGGGTAGATTGAAAAAAAAAACGAACACTAAGGGATGTACCACCCCTTATTTTTTTTTCGTTCTCCCACCCCACATTTGAAAAGGGTGCATCAGAGTGAATGAAATGGGTACTAATACTTTGAAGGGAGGATAGAATTAACGGTTACGTATTTTTGTCGAATGGCAAGCTTAAGGGGATGAGCCACATTCCTTACATTTTCGACGATTTTTTAATGTAAATTAAGGGTTTTGGGGGATGTGAATGGTAAATTCGTATTCAGAGGGTAGAAATACATCAATATGGACTTATAAAAAAAATGTTTAAAATCCAATTTGTTTTTACATTTTGGCCAAAAATTGGTGGCGTCACCAAAAAGCCCGTAATTTTCTTTCTGTTTTGATTGAAGACTTCGCGTGATCATATCCTTTTTCATATACCTTTTGATTAATCAAGGTCCGATTTTTTTTTCGATTTTTGGCACAATTTCGAAATTAGACCATGGACTTTTGCGTATTTTTCCAAACCCTAAAAATCGATTTGGAATTTGTAGAAATATTTTAAATCAGCAGATACATTTTGAATAAAGGTTAAAGCAACTGCGACAAGAAACTTCAAGTAACAGGTGGTCTGCCCCCTTAAGCTTGCTATCCGGGAAAAATGTAAAAATACGTAAACTTCAATTCGATCCCCCCTTCAAAGTGTTACCCGTTTAATTTGATTTCATCAACGCCTTTTGAATCCAGGTTGAAAAAAAGTAGCTGATACACCCCTTAATTATTTTCTTCAATGTGGCCATAGTAGATTTCTAATGGTTTTGCAATGGAAGAATCTCGCTTCCGTTTCACTGAAATCGGTGGACCGCTTGCGGGTGAAACTGCAAAATCAGCCCTTGACATGCTTAACTCTGAGGGGTGATTCCACCTCTTGAAATTGTTTTTCCGTTGATAAAAAAATATACGTATCTAATAGTTTCTAATGCTCTACCACATAGGAGAACTCGGGGCAAGACGAATACGCGGGATAAGATGAATCACAAGCCTAGCCACTAAACAGTGGGTGTGACCATAGTGCTCCCGTTGGAGTTTGGAGGGATGGCGGTGAGGTGAATGAGTGTCAAGGTATCAACTGTGGAGGCAGCACGCGTCTGGAGTGAGAAAACAATATCAATTTTGTGACAAAACGATGTAACTTTTGGTGAAGTTTAACATGGTTTCAGTTTATTTAAGTTGCTGATATTGATTAGAGACAGGTAGGTAAACACAATGAAAGTACTAATTATTAATATAATAAGAACGGTTTGTCAGAAATTTTCAAGGTTATTGCGTGATTTTTTGTTAATTCGTTAACCGTCTGATGAGGCAAGATGAATACAAGCAAACCCGGAATATTTTACAATGTACCACTATTCACGTTAGAAAGGGTGAAATGGAACTAGTAAAGCATTTGGTTCCTCTTCAACCGGTATTTGTACCAGGGGAAGAAAACGAACTTACAAATGATAAAAATGATATAGAAGCAAGATTATTCGGATTAATCCTACAGAACTTAGACCATTGGCTTATCAAATTGATGGTATTGAGAATGAAATCACTTTTATATGCGAAAGATGCCAATAATTCGTGTCCCATCATTATCCCAGCGCTGTTTCATTTTGCCTCACATACGGGGCAATATGAGAAAAATACAGGTTTAATTAAAAATATATAGTGTGGTTCAAATAAAAAAAAAACTGATTTTTTTGTTTCCATAATTAAAAGATCAATGAATGTTGATTAATTCAAAAAATAATTGAAGTTGTATGCCTCATATATGTATTGTTTTATTTGAACATGACCTCAGCGTTATCATCTTGCCCTGACTTCCCCCAGACGAGTTTCAACAAAATTGAAAGCGTACACCAAAGTGATGTTCCGTGTTTAAAAACTTCACCAAAGACACCAGGGCCTACCGCAACATATAACATTTTTCTCATTATTCATTTCGTTTACAATGATGAATGCCTTTGCATTTCAATATCGTTCCACGAAAGAGGATCATTCTACCGATTTACTCCAACGACTATTTATGGTTTTCTCAGGTGAATATCGGGTGGATGCTTGCCATGTGCATTGTGGATAAGGGTTGAATAACGGAGAATGCGGAACAATGGGGAGAGCCAGTGCGGGGGAGGGAGGGAGAAAAGGAGCGCGCACACATGCATTGAGAAGGTTCTATATAGCTTCAGCAGCGCGAAGGGTTTGGAAGCACTGCGCCAAAGGTTGCAGGAGGGCATGCACGCTGTGGTGCATACTCGTTGCCGGAGTTTAGAAGGAAATGCAAAGGGTGAAGGCGACCGCATGCCGGAGCGCGGCTCCGGAGCCGGAAGGGACACGGGGGAAAGGCGAGGGACAAAAGTTTATTATGAAAGCGGTGTAGAACAGAAGGGTGAAGATCGAAGGACCGGGAGAGAGAGAAAAAGAGACAGAAAGAGGGGTGGTGGAGGAGCCGAAGAGATGGATATAGAGAGATTGAAGAACGGTAATGTAGCGGGGCGGCGAGCGCGAAAGACGAGGATAGCAAGCATATAGCACGATCGCCCCGGATTCCAATCAACATTTTACTGCCTGTAAAACTGCCCCATTTCGTAACATTGCTCGTCCCGGTACCAGCGGGGTAGTTGGTAGGAGGTATGGCTCTTAAACGCGACGTAAGTTCCAGTCTATTACAGCTACCTCGCACGGATCATGCCTGCACTAGTTTTATATAGGTATATATGGAGTAAGCCATACTGCTGTACAATGTCGCAACGACAAGGTTTTCCTGGGTATATAGCGGTGGATTATATCCCTATCTCGCCAGACCTATGGTCCGAATCACCTAACACTTATGCACACACATACACGAGCGCCAATACACACCAGCCGTGAACGAGACAGCGAGAGTAAGGGGAAGGAGACATACCACGCCGGAAATGCAATCCTGACCGAATGATTTTTTTTCAAGCACCCCGACTGTGGCGCCGCGCGTCTGAGTTCCACAACTGCAACTAAGGACGCCTTGAATTACTGGTCGTCCAATTGTGATGAAGGGTCGGTCTTCCGAACCCAATTATTAGCAGTAGAAAAGTTTTTATCATGAATGGACCGTGCAATAGTTCCTTTCATTTCCAGTGTTCTGTATTTTTCCCATATTGACGACGTGGAGTCGATAGTGCTCAGGTTCCAATGTCCTTATTATATCGATTCATTAGAAACATAAGGCAACCGTGGCACCGCGTTGAGAGGTCTGCATTAGCTTGAAGTTTAAAAAATACGACTTTTTTATTGCACATTTTTGCAGCCAAGGTTGTTATACGTTATTTAGATGAAGATTTTGTAAATATTTATAAAAATAAAGGTTATCTCTTTTTTTCGAAACTGTGTTTTATGAAACGGTGTGAGCCGTATCGCAACGTCCATTCGTTCGATTCACTTCCAATTTGGACAGAGCGTAGTTTACATCATTTTCTATTGTATGACCGGATGATTTTTTTGATATTTATCAATATAACATTTGTTATTAACAAATTGTCGAAGCTATTCTTTGTTGTCGAAAATCACCCTTTTTATGGCTTCCTATTTCCGTAATTTTCAAAATTTTGAAAACGTATCAGGGCATACGAAAATTTTATTATTATACTAAAAGCATGTTTTTATTTTTCATTTCAGATCACCCTGGTTGCCGGTACCACCTACACTGATTGGCCATGCAGCAACGGTGGCACTTTGTCCAAATACTAACAACTTCATTGTTTCTGAATATTTTTTAATAACAAAAAGATCGACACGTTTTTTGGGCCCAAGCTAATGCAGATCCGTTAAACGACATCAGCCTCAAAATAATTAAGCGTAAGGAAAACCTCAGACCTCCTCTTCGTGTCCTATGCATACAGTCTACCGTATCCATTGAATGAATTACAGGGTGTCCAATAGGAAGTAGCTAAAACTAAATAAGTGTTTCTTCCCTCCATGAATTCAATAGGGGTCCCTTTTTCTAAGGCGCATACCTGAGGCCCCACAGTTTTATTCCAGCCGTGGTTGAAGCAAGTACGCGCGCGTCAAAATGAGTGAGCTCACCACGGAAGAAAAAGTATATCTTATTGAGTGCTTCTTCTCGAGGGGAAAAATTTATAGTAATGCGTATGGAGGGTTTCGTACTAAGTTTGGAACTCATAGAGTTGCCAGCGAAAACACTCTGAAAAGGTAAGAATTGAATATTTATTCATATTCATCTATCACACAACTTGTGTTTCAATTCAATTAAACTGCATTGCAGTAATTTTACGTAAATTTTTGTAGCATAATCGATAACTTCGTGAAGTATGGTACACTCCAGGACCGTAGACACGAGTTGCCAGGTCCATCTGTTACGGTGACTACACCAGAGAAGATCAACGAAGTTGAGAATTATTTCAAACAAAATCCAAATGATTCGATTCGGAAAGCTGCTCAAGCATTAAAAATAACCAAATCATCATTACACAACATTTTGAAATATTTTTTAAAGTTTCATCCGTATAAAATGAGCACTCATCAATTGTTAACTGAACATTCCATGACGAAACGCATCGAATTTTGTAACACTATTACGGGAATGTTTGAAGCCGAAGAAGTTAATGAGAAATTGATTATTTATTCCGATGACGCACATTTTTGGATCAATGGGTACGTAAACAAGCAAAATTACCGGTTTTGGGGAACGAAAAATCCCAACATATCGCTAGCGAAGTCCCTTCATCCACAGAAAGTAACGGCATGGGCAGCGATTTCAGTAAAAGGAATTTATTTGCAATTCTTGGAATCTACGGTAACAGGAGAGAGTTACAAACAGCTTTTGGAAACGAAATTCTTCCCTTATGCAAAAAAGAGGGGACTGGTTAAAAATGTTTACTTCATGCAAGATGGAGCGACGCCGCACCGGACTTATGAGGTGTTTGAAGCTATTCATCGCGTATATGGGACTCGAGTAATCGGTCTGGGGTACCCTAAATTTGCTCAAGGCGGACTATAATGGCCTCCGTACTCACCGGACCTGAAACCTTGTAATTTTTTCTTGTGAGGTTACATTAAAGATCATTGTTACGCTAAAAACCCCAGCACAGTAGAAGAACTGATCGCGGCCACCCAGGAAGTGGTTCGCGGCATTACGAACGATATGTTGGACACAGTTTTTCACAGTTTTCAAAAGAGAATTGATTTTTGTGCACAATCTAACGGTTCGCACTTCGAAAATATCTATCATTAATCACTGTACTTTTTCGTTATTTTTATAAGATGTAATAAATTGACATAAAAAATATTTGACTGGGTTTTATTTATGTGCGTTTAAAACTGCAGAGTTTCCTCTATTTAAAGCAATTTGGCTTTTCTGATTCTGTGCACGTGTTTTAAAATGACAGTCGATTAGTTTCAGCAACTTCCTATTGGACACCCTGTAGAAAACCTCGATAAAACTGATAACATATTGGGATGTTGAATAAGTTCCCACTGTTTTTTTCGTGAAAATAAGTTTTTTATTTACTGAAATTATTTCTAATGCTTTCAAACGTTTCGAAACTGTTGTGTGATCAACTCCTAATTATTCTGGAAGTTCAGCTAGCGTCTGACATGAGTCTTCACGAAGTAATGCCTTCAATTCAACACATTAAAATTATTATTTTTGAAGCGTCTATACCAATCTCTGCATGTTGTTCCCGACAGAGCATGAGCGCCGTAGGTCTCAACAAGAATTCTGTGTGCTTTACCTGCAGATTTTTCAAAAATAAATCAGTGCAGTAAAATTCCTCGCAAGTACTCTTTTTTGGCACGAAATTTGACATTTTTTACCCTATGAAAAGAAAAAGTTGTTCACACTTCGGGGAAATGACATACACTGAATTTCAAGCTTGCTTATACTACTTCTTTGAAGATGCGTTACCATCTTAAACTACACGCACGCAGTTCTGGTAACGTCATCTGTTGGAAAACAGTCAGAACTTATTCACCGTCCTAATACCATCAATCGTTTACTTGAGTTATATTCAGTCATGAAATCAACGCCTAATAACATGAACAACCACAACAATTGCAGTAATTTGAATTCTAATAATGACTGACGTGACTCCACATCAAACTATTCACTTTACTCCGTTCGATTGGAAATTAGTTTAGATTTGCGACGGGCACATCAGCTGATAACGTACGGAGAAAATAAATGATTGAAAACCCGATGGAAAATATTGAATAGCGTTACTTCCCAACAGTTCGAGCGGCGACGGCACTGTACCATGGTGTGCCCCTTGTCGAACGCTACCACATGACTTTCGCGTACGTGTAATTTTGTACGATTGGCTGGTTTCGTGCAATTTCAAACGAGAGAGCGGCTTCTTTAGTAGATGAAAAAAGGAGCATGGGCAGGCCTAACGCACCGGGGACACGAGAGGTTCACTCCAGTTTAGTATTGACGCGCCGTGTACACGCGGTAGTACGAGAGAGGGTTGTGTCGGCGCATAGTAGGCAAGTGGAGCAGGCCTATACTTTGTACGGTGTACGCATACAATAAAGTCTGTCCCCGTACGCATGAGGTACGGGGCCACACGCGCGTATTTCTGACGCGCGTAAACTGCCAGTTAGGTTCGACGAACGAACGTACATGAGCCGCCTCCACCCCTGAAAGATAGCGCAGCCAGAGAAGACTGAAGGGTGCAGGACGAGATAGACACACCGCGGAAGCGGCGCCTAGGCAACAAACAAGAGAGAGAGAGAGAGAGATAGAAAGGGGGGGAAGGGAAGGGAAGGTTTTAGTAGCGAGAGAACTGTCAGCATCACCGTTCACCGCGTTCCTGTCACCACGGAAATTGCCCTGTCGTCGAACGACCGCAGGTACGTTTCCTCGTCCCAGCATGAGTAGCTATATGACAGCGGGAAACGGAGCTGAGTATTAGCTCGACGAAGCTCTATCGGGGCGACCATCCCACACGAGTATCAACAACAGCGTGCAGAGTTAAGGGAGAGGGTTTCTGCTGCACTTACCCACGACCAACAGGGCCATGGCGCAACGCGCCAATAACACATTCCCATTAAAAAGTATAGGGTCAGAGTGGGATCAGTGGCTCATTTTGTTCAGAGGTCTATAGCTGCCTAACCATTCACACAATCTCAATGAAATCTTGACTAAACATGAGGTGTGTTCAATGGCTTCAGTTTTTTAACCCTTTGACTGCCATTGTGGCAAACGTGCTACGTTTACTTTGACCCCGTCGGTAAAAGCGAAAGGACGCTTTAGCGGACAAGCTACTCCACAGTTCCATCAATCTATGCTAGATGCAGCTACAAATGCCGGGATAGCTTGAAATTCAAACGTAAACATATGAATTATGTTAATATGGCAACAATGTTGTCGTGAAAATTTACGACGCTTGCTCCAGCATTTGATCTGCTGACCGTTTTTTGTCCAAAAAGGTAAGTAAATGGACATTCTTGAAATATTCTTTGACAGAATTGTGTAAAGGAAGCTTGACTGGACGAACTAGGCTTTGAAGATTTTTTATTGAGGTAGAATAACAGTTCGAACCGAGCGGGTGAAAATGTTAGTAGCAAAGTTGCTACAGTCTGAAAATACTACTTCCCAGGCTCTTGTCGACAAAATTATGGTTGGATATTCATATTTAACCGTTTTTTAGCTATACTACCAGAGGAATTGATTTTGAGCCATCCAGAAATAGACGTGCCCGTTAAAGGGTAAAAAAACACTGACTCACCCAATAGATATTGGGATAATTGCCATTTTAAACAAATAGGATTTGATCCACCTTGGGGGTGTATGCAGTGAAACATGCCTAATTTCACAGTCAAACAAAATTTGAAGAAAATTACCCTGATCCACCCATGTCCACTCCTGAGAAACAGAAAAGGTTCAGTGTACCCACTGTTGCCACTGTTCCCTCTTTGAGCCTACTCGATAAATCATCACTTCTATAATTAGAAGTGATGATTTCGCTTATAGAACTCGATAATTTCGCTTCGATACGCCCCTAGGAGCCCCAGTCGAATGGGAGCTTCATCGTTTGAAATGGATAGAGTATTATTCAATTGAGGATAGGGTGTATGTGGAACTTTCGAGAAGTGAAATAGTGGGACGATTCGCGATAAGGAGGTTATAGCGGTCCAGTTGAGTAAAATGACGGTTTATGAAAAAAAAAATCAATGAACTTCAAAAAAATGCGTATAAGGCGAACATTCATTCTGTAGATGCTAATTTTTTATAAAATAGATCATTAAAGAGCAAAATGATGCGTGTTTATATTTTTATTACGTAAATAAGAAAAACTTTTGGGTTACTACCAACTTGAAAAAGGACTAACATTATCGATGAATATTATGAAAAAAAAATGTGACGGTGAATGTTTCATACAACTCAGAATGAAATTTTGAGTAATTTATAATGGAGCCTATTTATATGCATGTCACGGGATTATTTATTATTACCATTAATTAATATTAAGTATTGCCGAGTATAGCAACTTCGCGGACATTGTGGGGTTGGCAGCAATGCTCTTCATTCCAACCAACCAAGATTCGTAGTCTTTTATCAAACCTTGATGGTTCCATATTGAATCCACGATGGGCAAGATGGTTTTTTTCTAAATGTTTACAAAGTTAGAAATGGTTCATCTTCGTGCTTATAGGCCAAAAGAATTACATCACCCGTAGCATGAACGTCTTGCCCATCTAACCGCTTGTAAAATTACAAACATTAAATTATTTTTTACATCTAGGGTTTTGTGGCGAAAAAAATTTCAAAAAAATCGTAACGACTCAGTAAATGCTAGACAATACATATATTTTTATTTTGTTTTAATCTTGGGTTGTAATTAACGCTCTAACCTCCTTAAGGTGGTATTGTCTATAAATTTGAAAGTCTTTTTTTGTATTATACAGAGTTCTCTGAATACGTTTGTGAAAACCGTTTAATGATAATCATAAAATTAGCCAAGTTGTATAAAGTTATATAATCGTGATTTGTACCATACTATATGACACTATCGGCTATATACATAGTATCGTGTGTCCTACAAGAACAGAAGGTGAACTATTGGGATGTTGAATAAGCTTTCGCTGTTTTTTTCGTGAAAATTAATGCCTTATTTTTTTAAATCATTCCTAATGCTTTCAAACATTTCGAAACTATGGTGTGATCAAATCCTAATGATTCTGCAAGTTCAGCTAGCGTCTAACATGAGTCTTCATGAATCAATGCCTCCAATTCAACACATCAATGTCATTATTTTGGAACCATTCAAACCAATCTCTGCATGTTGTTTCCAACAGCGCATGGTCGCCGTAAGTCTCAACAAGAATTCTGCATGCTTCAGCGGCAGATTTTTTCAAATAAAGTAGTGCAGTAAAATCCTCCGCAAGTACTTTTTCGCCACGAAATTCGACATGTATTAAACTCTGAAAAAAAATTGTTTACACTTCGGCAAAATGACATATACTGATTTCAAGCTTGCTCACAGTATTTCTTGATAGATGCGTTACCATCTTAAACTACACGCACGCAGTTCTGGTAACGCCATCTGTTGGAAAGCAGCGAGAACTTATTCAACGTGTCGAACGTAGCAATTGAGAATATGTACATTGAAAAATGATCATTTCATAGCCTTTCTTTTTGCATGGATGCTATTTTTGTTACACAAAATAGTCGTGCCCTAGATACTCAGTGACCAGTCCAAATGTATTTCATATTTTATCAGTCCAGTACAACGCGCAATTTCCTCACTCTACGCTAACCATTGTTATTGCTAATGGACTGCATATCGGTAACGAATATTGCACTGAGATGCACGAAAATGCACTGTTCGTGGTATTTACAAAACAGGCCCGTGGTAAAAGAGGTGATAGTAAAATTCACTATAGTTTATTGACACCGTAATCATAATATGGTTGACACAACTATAAGAGAACAGTGTACCTTAACATGCGATTCAGGTGGCGTGTTTGACTATCTATTATTCCCGGAATAATTAGAAACTATTGTCAAAGGCTTGACAATACAGATATGGTTAATCCATTGCTATCACAAAATCGGCGCACAAGTAATGACTGAACAAAGCCTAACGTACAGTATACAAGTACTTGTGTGCCGATTTTGTGATAACACCGAATCGGCCATGCCTATATCGTCGAGCCTTTTACAATTGTTAATAATAATTTCGAGGATAATAGATAGTCAAGCACGCCACTCTAATTTTATATTTACGCTTCGATGTTTGGTTTTTTTACATTCGTACAATGTCCTCAATACTAGTCGCAGATTAGGGGTTTCAGCGCTCCATTGTAAATGAACCTATAAAAGTACATATTTTTTTTAATTTGTACAGATTCTTGACCGATCAATAAACGTGTGTATTTACTTACTTTACTTACTTTTTAGTTATGGCATCCTAAAAATCACCTTCAAACCAGCGCTCTAGACAACAATACTGCCTTGCCTCTAAATAATTTAAATATCGCTTGTCATATTGCAACGATAACGAGGAGAGAAAGAATATCAACAAAGAAAAGGAGAGTATATAGAGTAAGCCGAAATCATCCACTCCTCAATTGTTGCAGTATACACTTGATCGTTTCGTCAAGCCGACCATTGTTACGTCATGGACGATCAATCAATCAGTCCATTTCTCATCATCAACCGGAGTTCCGATTCGGCCCAGGTACGATACCGAGATTCTCAATGAACTACGACAAACCCATCAACATTACGTGCACATGCATGATCGATAAAACGCCATAAAATTTTATTATATTTACACTCCAACCGCATGGTTCTTTTTAAGTTCTTTTTATTCGCCCTTCAAGGAGCGAATGGAAAAAAAAGACATTGGAACCATGACGTGCGTGGCGTGATGAATCTCTTTTCTCCAATATCCTAGAGGGGGGGGAGGCAATAGAACGTGTACATAGCTACTTTTCCACAACTGCGCCTTACAAACAAGGGCACCCACTGTTTCTTTGTTCCCTCTTGTATCGATCCCATCTGTACACATGAGAGTGAAGAACGAGAAAACGTGAAACAATGAAATAAAATATCGAAACTAATGTCGAAAACGTTTGCAGCTACCAATGCGAACCAAGTTGTCTCTCTTAAGGGGTTGCCCCCACTTGCGATTTTGAATTTTTTTTTTTATTGCATTTTTTTGAAGTGTAAGTATCTGAAAATATATCCTGAAAATTTCAAGTCGATCCGAACAAAATTGACTGAGATATGAGCGTTGAAAGAGAAGAATCCGCGTTGAAAGAGCGTTGAAAGAGAAACTTTAAGGTAGTTCCTCTGCGAAAATCTCAACCAAAAGTCTACATACCATGTTCATGTTTAAAAGATTGATAATTGGTTTAATTAGTAATGAATAAAATTAAAAACTACGCAATATTGACTCGGTACTAGTAGATAATACGATGGATATCATTTATTGCCGTAAAATATATTTTGTATTGTGTTTTTGATCGACCATTGCCAGTAAACTTTTTGCCGGGACTGTCCAGGCTTTGCCCCAATTGTTTTTTTTCCAGGCTTTGCCAGGCTTTGCACCAAAATTGTGAAGGCTTCTCATGGTTATATCTTGGAAACTAGATGGTGAATGATTCTAATTTTTTTTCACATTATTCGTGATATCTTACTGTAGCTTATCCTCGTTTTTTATCAATTTCTTAATTTTAGTTTCGACGGTAGAATTAATGATGCTCTGTTTGCCCATCATAACGCATTTGTTACGTGTAAACCAAGCCAACTTTAAGTGTAAATATCTCAGGTTTGGGGTGGTGAAACTTATTCAAATTGAACAGATGTTTGGATAATGTATTAAGTAACGTATATGTCAAATTTCAACCATTTCTTAATTCAACTCTTCTGTGGAGGTACTACCTTAAACGCGTTTTTCTCAAAATGGCATTTCTGAAGTCGGTGACCAAGATTACTCGAACACTAATGAACCGATCTTCTTGAAATTTTGCAGGCTTATTTAATACATAAAAATGTAGTCTTTAATCGTTCGATTTTTTTTCGTAAAAAAATGGCTGTTTTGTAGCCAAAAAACGGCCGTTTTTTTTCGTTAAAATCGAACCATTAACATTGACTGTCCGCCATTTTGTGAAAAATGAATATTTTTTAAAATCCTTCGATTAAAGACTAGTTTATACTTATATTTGACTAAATCCATCCGCATTTTTTTTTCAGATGATCCACTTCGCCGCAATGTTGGTCACCGCAAACCGTGTATATAAAAACATTATTTCATTAACGGCTATTTGCCACTAAACAATGTAATATTTTTCAATAAAAAAATTACTGAAAGTTCTTCAAGATGTGTTCTTTAAGATGGTATATTGATCGATTAAAAAAGTTTTGTAGTTTTCTTTAAAAAAAATTCATGAAAAAGGCCTTTTTTTGCGCTACAAGTGGGGGTAACGCCTTAATTTCCCGTTGCGTAGAATAGTCAAACAAAACGTCCTCGCTACGTGATTAAAATGACCGATAGATCGCAACGAGCGTCTCATCGTTTTTTTTTGCCCCTCATAATCTTCGTCTCGCGTGTCACAGGTACGTTCGGAAAATTACGAGGCTACGAGGACATTTCAAGATGAGCCGGGAGGTTGAAGCCTTAATTTCGAATCAAGTGAAGTAGAGGAAACAACGAGGCCGTGCTTTGTAAACGGAATGGCCGATGCCGTCAATTTGTTATTCTCATTCATTCCCATCATAAGTTGCAATTTTTGTACTGCCTTTTTATATCTCTCTCTCTCTGTCTCTCTCTCTGCCTATCCATCTTGCTCTGTGATCCACATACATGAAAGGCTACCCCCCGAGCAACGTTTCCCCCGGGTATACGAAACGCGTCCATCGCGGAGGCTTAAGAAGAAGAAAAAATGGTCGCTGCTCTTCGTTGGGTGGATGGAATGGAGGAATGCGTACAGTGACCCCCTACTGACGAGAAGATTCCGTGACAGGCACGCGCCCTTCTTTCTGCGATTCTCGAGGTCGCGAACTCTCTCTCCCCCGACGTCGCTCCCGGCCCCGGAGAGTCCTTTCACCCAACGTCACCGCGGTAATCTATTTTTTATTGCTAATCTGCGGTGATTTATGTCGCGGAGTGGTGGAACAGGCAGGTCCTGCACAGTTGTCCCGGTACATCAGTACGAAACACGGTGACCGTGATCGAGTGGAAAAAGGTTTCGTGGCGAAAAGTGCGTGTGGCAATTCATACGTTTACGTCCCATATTCCGTGTACATCGATGTACAACGTTGTCCATTTGTGTACACGTTTGCATCCACGGAGTGGGATACATGCTTGTGTGGTTATATTAGCGGCTTGGGGGATATAGACATGCCAGTGATGAGAGGCAAAAAGTACAGGGGAAAGAGACCACAGTACACCCAGAGGAACAGTATAACGAGTGCGTGTGGACAGGCCAGGGCAGAGTCACGACGCAAGGACCAAGAGGGCAGAAGAGCACCCAGTACAGGATGAAAGAAAACCGTATGGAGTTGGCGCGCCGCGCACTTGGCCTGGTGAACAGCCCACCCTGTTTTGCGGGGCCAAAGAGCGTAGAGCTTGCGGCGTTTTCGTTTCATTTTTATGTATGCGCTCGCACGAGCGTCACGAGACGAGAAAAAGCGCCGGCATAACCACGCGAGCCACTCGCATATTGGGGACACGTGCCAGAATTTATTTTCATTTATATTCGGTAGCGCCCACCATATTTATTTCCTCGTTGAATATTTAATCCGCATGAAAATATACGAATGACTAATGGCAGCTGATATTCAGCTGGCGATTCGTTTTTATTGCACCACGAGAGGGATGAGTGGTACATGCGAGCTTCGACCATCAGATCGGGGATCATCGGATCATTCGTGATACTTTTCAAGACCCCAGCTGATCAAGTTTTATGATGTATAAACGTATTTGTCATGTCGTTTCGAGACAGTATGATTAATTTCATTTGTGATGCGTTATGCTTGAGCACAAAGTGTACCAAGATTTAAGAAAGATTCAACGTGGGGTGTTTTCTTTCTATTTTGAATACCCTTTCCTGGTCCCCGGGTCTTGGAAATTTACCAAGGAAATTCACGGATCGTAGAATCCTCGGCTCGCACACTTATCACTCGGTTTTTCCCGTTTTACCCTCTGCTTTGGAGGGTACCGTTGCCCTCGTCCTCACTCAGCCCCGTTCTCCCCGCTGAATTAAAGGAACCACGACGAAATTCAGTACGTCTTCGCACGACACACTCCACGAATTCCCAACCATGTTTTCTCTCTTTCTCTCGCCCTTACTCTTCCCCTCTGCTTCCCCCGCTACTTCTTCGCCGGAGCTAAATTAGAGAGAACGTCGGGAAGTTGTTCACTTGTCTTTTCGGCGGTGCACGAAATGGCGGACGTTCGACGAGAGAGCTCCTTCGCTCTATGCTGGTCGACCGTCCCTCTCATCGCGCGTGCCAATCCTCCTCCACCCGTTCCGCGCACAAGACTTGGATGGAGCACGCAGCGTTAAGGGAGGATGGCTCCTAACTTAAACGAAACCCAAACGTAATGAGAGAACCTCTCGCTGTCACAAAGAGAGAGAGAAAGAGGGAGAGAGAGAGAGAGAGAGAGAGAGAGAGAGAGAGAGAATTCACTCAGAAAAAATATTTATTAAGGACAAAGAAGTTTGTCTCCCGGCGAATAAGTTTTCTTATTCGTATGTCAGCCTACTACGATTTTATTAACAGCTAAAAATTTTCAAATTTAAATTTATGTTTAAGATTTATTAAGAATTTTTCTTAACGTCTAATAGGATTCTTCATAATCCCCCAGCTGGTTTTTTTTTCGAGGAATTGTGTCATTTCGTCCGTCATTATTTTCTCACTTGAACGTTTTTTTCTCACTTTATATTCTTACTTACACTTATATCAATTCTCACTTCCGAAACGCAACATTGACACTTGTGCCAAAAGCATTGGCATAGGAAGAAGCTATATGGTAAGCGTATGCGTGAGCTACATCTGACGAGCGGCCTGCTGTCGGGCCCGTCGCGTTGAAGGGCAAAGTGCCCATGCGCGCATTAATATCACAGTCGCGAAATAAGAGATTTTCGTTATTGGAAAGTAGTATTTATTCGATTCGAGGAAATATTTAGTTAAATTTTCTATATTAAATATCGCTTTTAATTGATGTGAAAAATCGGCACGTAAAAAAACATTTTTAGTGACGCCGAATAAATGCTGTAGTTACAATCACATAAAAACTGTCTCCATACGAGCAGACATTTATTAATTTCGAATAAATTATGTTCTAATGTGCCAATTTATTAGAAGATGATAAATCTTTTTTTCTGAGTGCGAAACGCATGGCGCCATCGGTAACGCTAGGAGGAGAGCCAAAAGATTCTCGGTCGTAATACAAACGATCTTTGCCGCGTTCACATTTCCTTTTGGCCACAACGAAAATCCGGCAAATCCACTCGCCGCGCCGTACCATCTTCTCATCGCGGCATGCCTGGATACGTCTATACATACGCGTGTACGTATAGAGAAAAGTCGCGCGAACGTGGTTCCGCGGAGATTTTATATGCGCGTCGAGTGGAAAGGAACCGCGCGTTCGCTGCGAAATAAAAAGAGAAAGAGCGAGGGCAAGTTGGAAGAGAAGCTGCCTGGAGAAAACAGTAGACATCTTTACGAGGGTCCTTGCGTCGTGAGCGTAACTCCCCAAAGTCCGCTCACCAAAGCTTCCAACGGTTTTTCTAGTGTATTCCATATATATGCTCTATGCCTCTCTCTCTCTCTCTCTCTCTCTCTCTCTCTTTTGGTCTCAGCTCTTTTCTTTTCGTTCCTGTCGCCATCGCCTTTCTCCTTATAGACGTTACATAACCCCCCAACCCTCCGTTTTGTCGCTAAGGTACGAGTTTAATCTACTAACAGCAGCCAGCCAATGGGGAAAGCTGGGCGCGAGCGGTTCGTTTGCGTTTCACCGTGATTTAAAAGTGCCGGAGAACGAAAAATCGTCGTCACTTATGCGTATACGTGCCCTCGGAGAAACACTCCCGGACGGGACGAAGGCAAGAGGGAAGGAAGATTGCGAGAGGGGGAGAGAGAGAGAGAGAGAGAGAGAGAGAGAGAGAGAGAGAGAGGGAGGGAGGGAGAGAGAGAGAGAGAGAGAGAGAGAGAGAGAGAGAACTTGGTGGGGGTGGAGAATGGAGGGTCGCGTAACGAAAGCTGACAAGAATTTTTTACGGTAAAATTTATGATGGAAATAACAAAAATGTAAAGGCTGTAGTGGATGATGAGAAAAATTTGACACAATTTTTTTTTCCTTCCGAGACGAGATCAAGGGGCTGTCGAAAATAAGGACAAGGATGGGAGAGATGGGAGTTTGGGAGGGTTCGGAAGACGCATTCGTGAAATTCACGAGAAATGCGAGAAGGTATGTATGTATGTCGCAGAGGGTTGAAATAACTTGGATTTGCCCCTAGTGGAAGGCATGTATATGTATATATGACCATTGATACACCACCGTGACGTTCTCTCTCTCTCTCTCTTCTTCCGGCTCTCTCTCGCTCTCTCTTTCCCTCTACCTCCCTCTCTCTGTTTATCTCATCCTCAAGTCTAAGCCAAATCGATTCGACGGCTCGCCGAAGAGACCGGAAGGGACGCTTTGGCGTGCCAGCCGGAAGTTATGTGGATATTAAATGACGATTCATCATACCGATCGATGGGGACATCGAGACAGCTCGTCCACCACCAGTTATAGACGCCCTCAGTACATACGCTCGCACACGCGCGCACACAATTCCTCTGTCAATCTCGACGCCCGGTGTGCAACCGGAAACTAAAGTCATGCCGTCCGAATGACTCGCCAAAGAGAATGCCATTTTTTCGCACCACCCACCTCACAGTGAGATGACCGCAAATTTCTATTAAAAAAATCTCGACTGCGCCTGATTGATGGGAATTGACATATTAAAAAATGTATACGAGATGGATGAAGATATCGTGTCTTCACACTCGAACGTTGAGGGAAATGTTCTCGGTTAGGCCGTACTACAGTATACATGGCTCTTTGGATGTTACTCGACCGATGAACCAACACGAAGGGAAGCAATCGTCCACGTGATGCAGAGATGAAAAAAAGACGGATTTGTTACCATTGGTGAGCAAATAAAAAACAAAGTAAGATGGAAAATATCGATTATTGGTTTGGGACCGATGCTTAAAATATAGCATCTCAAAAATATTATCCGAAAATTTTAAGTCGATCTGTATAAAATTGGGGGAGTTATGGCCGATTATAGGTTGCTTACGTAAACTGGCGAACCGCGAAACGACGAACTTTAAACGCGTTTTAATATTGAAAATATTTGGAGGCTCGTCGGACTGATTTTTTCGCATCATGAGATGAGACGAGACAAATGACACACACTAGGAGAAATTTTGTGAGTTTTTAGCGTCATGAATTTTGTAAGACGAGACGTGCCGCAAGTACGTGAATGTAAAAATGGAGAGCTCTCATTGGCACCCGGACCAAATGAATACGAATGGATGATAGAAATAAGAATACGCATGTATATGTATCGAATAACGCAAGTAAACATTCCAAAATACATAATTTTTTTCAATATCCCATTCTTTTGCAAGGTGCCAACTGTAATTTTTTTCTTACAATGACTTTTCAAATTTCGGTGACCACGATATTTCAAAAACCGTAGCACCAATTAACTGCAAATTTGACAAGCTTCTTTTACATATAAAAAAGCAATGCTCAAACGAAGGAATTTTTTTTCGATCCATAATTTTTGTTATCAACGAAAATAGAGCGTTTTTTCGCTGAACATCGATACTTTCGCTTTGACCTGCGGTCATTTTTTCAAAAATCAATATTCCATTAAATTCCCGCTCCAAGCACTAGATAATTTCATGCGAAAACTAAATGCGTTTGATTTTTAAATTTCGAATGATTTGTTTCCGAGCAGCAGCGGTCATCGTGAAGGACGTTTTTCAAACAGCGGTCTTGTATTGGATTTTTTTTTCACTACAAACATTGTAAAAGATACTTAAACCCGAACTCTTCGAAGTACAAAAAAATGTGCAACCCTGCAAACGTTTTACCAGAAGAAATTCACGAAAATTTGTCTTTTTTCCGACCGAGAGCGAGGTGTAACCCGTTAAAAAAGTAGTTAGTGCCCTTTAATATTGACCGCTGAAACGCTCGACCCCATCAATAACGAAATGCCGCTTGGCGATAAAAAGAATTGATTTTTTCAGATATAAACTCACTGATGATATTTTTTTAAACCTCATTTTATTATTGTACAATAATACAAAAATAGGCATTCGCATTCCTTAGTTAAATGCTACATGAATATAAATCTCGTCAAAGTGGGGAAAAGAATTAGAGGAAGTTGTGAGGGATATGGGAATAGAAAAGATAATAACGAAGATAAGGGATAGAAGGATGAGAAAACTTAAAAAGTAAATTTTAAGGAAGGAAAAGGAAAAAATAAGGAAATCAACATATAATGACAAATACAAGTATATTGTGGAAAATTTAAAAGACCATGGAAATACTAGCCGGAAGGGGGAGTAAAGGGAAGGGATAAATAAATGTGGGCGAGATTAAGATGCGGAAACAAAGGATGGGCAAGAACGAGGGGGGAAAAGGATTAGGGGTGCAGGATCTGTAAAGAAGAAAATGGGACGCTGAAGCACCTGTTAGTATGTGAAAAAGGCTGGGAGGTTAATAACGGAGAAAGCAAGAAAAAAAGCAGAGCAGTGGGTGCAAGGAACGCATAATTTGGCCATAAAGGGAGAAATTAAAAATATGTCGGGAGGGAAGATACAAAAAGAGATATGCGAGTATTTTAGAGAAATAAAGGAGGTGTGAAGAAAGATGTGCAAGGAGGAAGGGGGAGAAGAAGGAGATGGGTGGAGGATTAAACTGAGAAAGAGAAATGTTAGATAGTGACATGGAAAAGAGTATGCAGAGTGGAACCTAAGTTAAGGTAGTAAAACAACAAATAGAATTTTGTAAAAAAAACTTGTTAAAAAAGTTGTGCAAATAAAACTCGATTTCATTGATACTACGTGAACATGTGGGAGCCTGTCTGGCGCTTCCACAATTAGTTCACTACCGATGGAGCATACCATGCATTTAAGGGGTTACGCCCACTTGCGATTTTGAAAAAATCGATTTTTTTTATTGCATTTTTTTGAAGTATAAGTATCTGAGAATATGTCCTGAAAATTTCAAGTCGATCCGAGTAAAATTGACTGAGATATGAGCGTTGAAAGAGAAGAATCCGTTGTGTAAACGACCGGCTAGTCTACCGTCTGGCGCGCTCGACCCTCCCTCCGACCTTCAATGCATTGTTGGATGAAAAGGGTCGTATACCTGGCATTCACAACGTTCATATAATAGACTGGAATTTATAAAAACGGGCCCGGAATAGATGACTCTATGTAAGTTTACAAAAAAAAATATTTTCTTCGTGTAAACTGAAATTGAAACTTTAAACGCGTTTTTCTCAAAATGGCATTTCTGAAGTCGGTGACCAAGATTACTCGAACACTAATGAACCGATCTTCTTGAAATTTTGCAGGCTTATTTAATGCATAAAAATGTAGTCTTTAATCGTTCGATTTTTTTTTTTCGAAAAAAATGGCCTCTTTATAGCCAAAAAACGGCCGTTTTTTTTCGTTAAAATCGAACCATTAACTTTGACTGTCCGCCATTTTGTGAAAAATGAATATTTTTTTAAAATCCTTCGATTAAAGACTAGTTTATACTTATATTTGACTAAATCCATCCGCATTTTTTTTTCAGATGATCCACTTCGCCGCAATGTTGGTCACCGCAAACCGTGTATATAAAAACATTATTTCATTGACGGCCATTTGCCACTAAACAATGTAATATTTTTCAATAAAAAAATTACTGAAAGTTCTTCAAGATGTGTTCTTTAAGATGGTATATTGATCGATTAAAAAAGTTTTGTAGTTTTCTTTAAAAAAATTCATGAAAAAGGCCTTTTTTTGCGCTACAAGTGGGGGTAACGCCTTAACGTAAAAAAATATTTGTTTACACCTGCACACGTTTTCCCATAAAACTTTTTTTCTCCGGTCACGAGCTAGGTGTCACCCGTTAAAATGTTTTCCTACATTGTCCATTGCGGACGAAGTGTTCTGATTTTTCCATAATATGTCATCGTACAAAGTTCGCGGCGAGGCAATTTATCGGCCCAGCAACAAATTTAAACACACCCCGAGCTACGTTCAAATTCTATTACTAGCGGTATCGTCTCTGAGAATGTTGGCTCGTGTGTCGGCCTTGTTGAGTGGATTCAATAACGAGGCAATATTTTGGGCCCTTCTCGACTAAAAGTTCGAGGACGCGTGGACACGAAGGTGAAAAGGAACGACTGCGGCCTCGAGAGGCCTGCGGTCGCTCGTTTACTACCACACGAGCGTTAAATACTGTAACAGAGGCTAGAAAATGTGCACGCTCCGCTCCGGAGTTGTGGCGAGACTCTCGTCGTCATTCTCGCTAAGTCGTTTGCGCCATGGTATACTCCCCGAAGGGTATACTCCCCGAAGGGTATACTCACCCCGTCTTTTTTTTCTCGGTGTTCGCCTCGGTGTCGTTTTTCCCTTGTGCTTTCGCGCTTTTTCAAGCCGACGTTTCGACGTGAAAAACACGCGGGACGACAAAATTAGAGAAAAGTCTACTCGTTAAGGGGACTGAAAGGAATGACACTAATTTGCAAAGAGAAATAACAATTACAGCCTCGCACGGCGAGTAAATAAGTAATGACGTATTTCTACTTCATTATTGCGACGGCGTCTATCCTAAGACTAGCAAAAAAGGGACCAATGCCTTCTTTTAAGGAGTGAGATGCAGTCAGAGGCGTGAAAAAACGAGCATTTTCAATAATTTTTTTTTATAGTAATCAAGCTTGTTTTACAAAAGTGGTTACACGGACTTTTTATGTTATATTTCAACTTGACTTGAACAAATTTTCAAAGAAAAATATTGATTATTTATAAAAATATCGCCATCTTTGTCGGACCCCCTTCGGCATGTAGTGCTTTGCGGTGACCATAATAAAATTTGACTGGATCATCTAAGATAAAAAAACCAAAAAAAAATCATTATTTTAATAATAAATCTAGTCCTTAATCGAAGCTTTTTTTTTAATCAACAAAATGGCGACTTCCGACAGATAACTTTCGATTTTCGACCGAAAAATCGCTCGTTTATCGTTTAAAAAAATCGAAATTTTCAAAAAAAATGACAATTCTTCGATTAAGGACTAGTTTTTAATGCCATCAATAAGCACACCAAATTTCATCAAAATCCATCGAGTGATTTTTGAATTATAGTGGTCACCGACTTGAAAAACATAGTTTTGAGAAAAACGCGTTTAAAGTTTTTCGATGTGGATACGGTATTATATGTTCTCAAAATGTTGAGCTCGATAGATGAAGCTAAACTTTTTTTTAATGTATTTTGATCCGCTGAATCCGAATATCACAAATTTTTGCCGAAAAGTCGAGCATTCAATTGTTTGTAGCCAATTATAAAACAATTTTTCAAAAAATTAAAGTTTTTCGGGATGAATTTTTTTTTAAACATTTTGGGCAGTTTTAAAACGAAAGTATTACTTATAAAATGTTGCTAAAGTTAATCGTTTTTGAGTAATAAATTTTTGAACATTTCTGAAAGAGTTTTCCAATTTTACACTTTATCGATGTATAGAAATACTAATTAAAAAATTACTTACATCGAATCATCAATACCTGGCCCATACAATAGGGCTTCTGCCGATGTGGAAGCTTTCAAAATATCAATTTGTAGTTGTCTTCGAAGCATTCTGCCTTCCCGGGTATTATCTTTTGCGCGTTTGTCAGCCGCTACCTGCCATGGGGACTCGACGCCCCTTTACTAATTGTGGGATATCCCGGAAACTATTCATCGAATTGACTTGAAATTTTCTGGGAATATTTTCGACAGATCGTACTTCAAGAAAATGTTGTAAAAATCGATTTTTTGTAAATTCTAACTGCATCTCACCCCTTAACGAACCAATATACTGTGGTATTTTAATACTTTCAACAAGATTTTTTTAACGCTTTCAACCCTTTATATCACCGTGTAATAGTTATGTAACGAACCATCTAAGTCCTCACAAAATGCCATATTGACGTTTAATCCTTTTTTAAGTCGATGTCACACGACGACTAAAAACAGTTGTATGGTTTTTTTAGTGCAATTCATGTACACTAGATGGCGTTAGTTCGCTCAAAATGGTAGCGTCTCCGGAGCTTCACAAGATGGCCGCATGGCGGCGCGTCAGACCCGCAAAAAGGCTGCCAACAGCAAGGAAAAATGGTACTTTCCGGCAAGCAAGGTTGGCAGGCTTGAAGAGGAGAATATCTATAACGTATCGAGAAGCCATTCGAACAAAAGCGTCGTCGCACAGTGGGCTAGACGCTCAAATCCTTGGTCCAAACCTCGAAAATCGAAAGTTACCATCCAAGGTAATAATTCATATAGTTGAGTAGAGTGGCCCTTAAGGAGGTACACCAGCTTCAGCAAAATGGTGATAGATCAATAAAAATTGGTGAATATATTCTTTAGTATTATTCATGTAGATACAATTTTTTTCAGATTTTTTGGTTGTGCCGTTTTCTTACAAATAATTCACAAGCGTTTATTCTTATACCCGGAATATATACCTATATCTATAAAAACGCTATGCTTATACACGTGAACTTCAATGTTCAATTACTCGATAACGGCACAATGAAAAAATCTGAAAAAAATTGTATTGACATATATAATACCAAAAAATATATTCACCAAATTTTATTGATCTATCACCATTTTGAAATTTTACCATGGTTTAGCATGGCAACATTGTATGAAGCTGGTGTACCTCCTTAATGGTTCAAGTCCCAAAACGGCACAATATCACATTGTATCGTCGATCGGGTGTAAATGGTCGAAGTTTGTCTTTTAGAAAGTCGTGCGTTACTCGAGTCGACAACGACATTGTAACGTACAAAAAAAGCGGTGGTTGTTAACATAATTAGTGTCCAAAATCAATCAGCCAAAATGGAGGACACTTTTGAAGGTATGTAGAGTTGGTATATATGAACAAAAGCCAGATTTTTATTTGTAAGCAATACGTAAGGCATGTTTCAATGTAGCACGTACAAATTGTTATTCTAACCTTCGAAGCATAAAAACACGCGTAGATTTAGTTGAGATCGCCGTAGATCCCGTGAAGGTTGAAATTGTTTTACACGTGGGAAAGTATAGAGAATTCGTTGGTACAAACCGATCTTCCCCCGGTGTCCCACCGTTGATGTGAAACGAATACTGTCGAAGTCGTGACAAAGCGTTCGTGGGCTTAATCGTTAGAATGCCATGAGCGCGCAGCATGAATCGATGGAAAATCGGTTTTTTTTCATTTCCCATAGTCGCTGTCGGTTTCAGGAATGTTAAGAGGCATTCGACATAAATTAATGATTTGATAAATAAATAGAGATAAGATAAAAAAATATTAATGAATAAATTTATACTTGAACGAATGCAAAGAAATGAATATCATAAATGCATTAAACGAAAAATACTAATAAATAAGTGAATAAAAAACAATAAAAATAAACGACTCAATGAAAGAATGAATGACGATGTATGTTCATCGATTAGTAATTACATGAATGTGTAAGTAAATAATTATAAAAAAATATTATGATATGGAGGAAGTTCTTCCGGGTAGAAAACATAACGCTTATGTGAATTCTATTATTTTTTATTTATAATTATAAATGTTTCTTTTATTTATAATTATAAATTCGTACTTAGCAACCTCAAAAACATCTTGTTTCAAAGTATTTAGACAAATAATGTACATTTTGTTCAAAACGTGCGCCATTTCATTGCCGCCATTTTCAATTTTCAATTATAAATGTGCAATTCGTACTTAGCAATCTCAAAAACATTTTATTTCGAAGAATTTAGAGAAATAATTTAAATTTTGATCAAAAAATCCGCCATTTTATGACCGGTATTCTAACTTTTTAATTCCAAATGTTCCATTCGTAATCGGCTACCTAAAAAACGTCGTTCCTGAAAAAATATCTTTAAATAATGCTAATTTCAAATGAAATGTCCGCCATTTTAGAGTGGCCATTTTGAATTTCGATTTTTTTCAGCACATTCGTAATCAACCACCTCGAAAACGTATGTGACCGTTTTTTCAGATGTAATTACTCGCTTTTGAGGTTTTGACCAGGGATTTGGGCTTCCAGCCCACTGTGCGCCGTGAGAAAAGAAATAAAAAATATATATTAATAAATAATAGTATCAAGATATATAACTCGAGTAAAATTTATTACCACTTATTGTGAAGGATTCCGTGCAAGGAAACCACAAAATTTTTTCGAAGTTCACTGATCCCGAGATTGCAAAATTCGAGTGTCCGTAAAGTTAACGAAAATGGAAAAAAAATATAAAATCGATAAACGGTGTGTGAAAAATGTCGCGTGGCTTGGTACTACAACAAGCAAAACAACTGCTTCAAAGTATTCCACACATCATAAAGGAATGTTACGGCACAATGTAACATGTCTGTCACACTTCCTATATTGCTTTATAACTAGCCGCCTGATTACATTTTTCAGAAACTTAAAAATACGTGCTTTTTCATTTATTGGAACTCACCATAAAGTTCATTATTTTTTTATTAGTACATTGTTGAATTATGACGGGTCGATAACATTTTTACCGAGAAGATACATTGAGAGGCGTGCAGCAACAATTTTTCACATGGCCGGAAATATCTACACTTGTGATAATTATTAAATGCATCACTACTCATACCTCACCTTTCTTTCGGTTTGTTTTTTATTGAATGACAATAAATAGTACACGTTCGAGTTAGTATGGCGACATTATTAGACGACGAGGATAATAGAAATGAAGCAGAGCGTTGTCCAATAATTTAACACATATATATACAGCCAGTCCAGTGGTAAATTGTTCTCAGTTCTGTGAGGGGGTGTACCAGTAGATTCCTATACATGTGATCGGCGAGACGGTAGCACGTACTGCTGACTCTCGTCGTTGATCAGCATCGACTGGTCAACGGGAGCAAATAAACTGTTTTACTCCCTCCCTCCTGTCTTGCTTTTCCAATTCCTCTCTGATCGAAGATTTACAGCCTTCACCGAGAAGAAGAGCGACCCTTATTTCTGATGAGGAATGAGAGTCACGTAGACTCGTTGACGTTAACTAGGCAATTTCATTTAAACGAAATATTATGATTGTTTCACCATCAACCAATGCAAAAACATCGCTTGTCTTTATCCCACAGATTTACCTACGATATATACATATATGTACAGGGTGTCCAATAGGAAGTTGCTGAAACTAATCGACTGTCATTTTAAAACACGTACACAGAATCAGAAAAGCCAAATTGCTTTAAATAGAGGAAACTCTGCAGTTTTAAACGCACATAAATAAAGCCCAGTCAAATATTTGTTATGTCAATTTAATACATCTTATAAAAATAACGAAAAAGTACAGTGATTAATGATAGATATTTTCGAAGTGCAAACCGTTAGATTGTGCACAAAAATCAATTCTCTTTTGAAAACTGTGAAAAGCTGTGTCCAAAATATCGTTCGTAATGCCGCGAACCACTTCCTGGATGGCCGCGATCAGGTCTTCTAGTGTGCTGGGGTTTTTTAGCGTAACAATGATCTTTAATGTAACCCCACAAGAAAAAATCACAGGGGTTCAGGTCCGGTGAGTACGGAGGCCATTCTAGTCCGCCTTGAGCAAATTCAGGGTACCCCAGGCCGATTACTCGAGTCCCATATACGCAATGAATAGCTTCAAACACCTCATGAGTCCGGTGCGGCGTCGCTCCATCTTGCATGAAGTAAACATTTTTAACCAGTCCCCTCTTTTTTGCATAAGGGAAGAATTTCGTTTCCAAAAGCTGTTTGTAACTCTCTCCTGTTACCGTAGATTCCAAGAATTGCAAATAAATTCCTTTTACTGAAATTGCTGCCCATGCCGTTACTTTCTGTGGGTGAAGGGACTTGGCTAGCGATATGTTGGGATTTTCCGTTCCCTAAAACCGGCAATTTTGCTTGTTTACGTACCCATTCATCCAAAAATGAGCTTCATCGGAATAAATAATCAATTTCTCATTAAGTTCTTCGGCTTCAAACATTCCCGTAATAGTGTTACAAAATTCGATGCGTTTCGTCATGGCATGTTCAGTTAACAATTGATGAGTGCTTATTTCATACGGATGAAACTTTAAAAAATGTTTCAACATGTTGTGTAATGATGATTTGGTTATTTTTAATGCTTAAGCAGCTTTCCGAATCGAATCATTTGGATTTTGTTTGAAATAATTCTCAACTTCGTTGATCTTCTCTGGTGTAGTCACCGTAACAGATGGACCTGGCATCTCGTGTCTACGGTCCTGGAGTGTACCGTACTTCACGAAGTTATCGATTATCCTACAAAAATTAACATAAAATTACTTCAATGCAGTTTAATTGAATTGAAACATAAGTTGTGTGATAGATGAATATGAATAAATATTCAATTCTTACCTTTTCAGAGTGTTTTCGCTGGCAACTCTATGAGTTCCAAACTTAGTACGAAACCCTCTATACGCATTACTATAAATGTTCCCCCCCAAGAAGAAGCACTCAATAAGATATACTTTTTCTTCCGTGGTGAGCTCACTCATTTTGACGCGCGCGTACTTGCTTCAACCACGGCTGGAATAAAACTGCGGGGCCTCAGGTATGCGCCTTAGAAAAAGGGACCCCTATTGAATTCATGGAGGGAAGAGACACTTATTTAGTTTTAGCAACTTCCTATTGGACACCCTGTATATACATTACGAAACGTTCATCATCCTGCTATCGTATTATTTCGGCATTTTATAATCGTCCGAGTATCCGCTGAGAGGACGATGACGCAGTTCGATAATACGGGTAGAGTGCAGCTTGACGTAGGACGAAGGGTACGAAGGATATAGTGGCGGCGCTTAAAGGACACGAACATCGGCCGGCAATGGAGCTGCGCGTGGTAACTCGTGGGTGGTGTGGAACGTTGGTGAGGGAAATGTCCTCGTTTCTATCCTACGGGATATATTCTGTTTCAATTGAAGATTTTTCTGCAAAGCACGTGTTGCACCCACGCACCCTCAGTCTCCATTTCCACGCAATTTCAGAAATACAATTATGCAGCGTGTCATTTTTATCGTTCAAGTGTTAGGGACGTTTACAAACGAACGACAGTTGCTTTTTAATCCAAAGACGTTTCGTGCACCACACAAATGTGGCTTTCGTTCAATTGAAATAAAGTTTGTCCAAACGGAATTGATTCGAAGTGAACTTAGACTGAAATGAACACCTCATCACACATTTGAATTTAATTTGTGCTCGAACGAAACTAAAGTGAATTAAATCGACTACGTTAGTCTTGCTTAAGGTGTTTAATGTACATTACTCCATTTCGTCGTCTTGGATTGATAAGAATGGCTCTGTCCTGAAGGAAATTAATCGTTGGTTGTGGTTGGGTAAAAGGACAATAATGTCGTGTGTATGTGAATATATATATATATATATATATATATATATATATATATATATATATTCACTTATAGCAGACGAGGTATTGAAAATCAAGAGAATACGGGAGCTTGGTACCGTTCATACGATATCCTATGTACCATGACTACAGGATATACCGAGACAAACTTATATACGCGCGTGTAGGAGTCGCGGAAGTCCCTGAGTGGAATCATCCTTTATTTCTCAGGACTATAGCGGGATAATCCTCTATAAACCGCTCACGGCTCTCCTCTTCCCACGTTCCGCTCTCGCATATCAAAGTTCACAAGAGAGAAAGAGAAAAGTAGAGAGAGAAACAGCTCAAACTAGAGAGCCCAATGCTGCCGTACACTTTTCTTCGCTGCAAAGCGAAAAATCAGCCGACTCACTATTCCGAGCAGCGAAAGACTAAAAACGACCATCAGCCTTTTACGGAAAAATGAAAAATGTCCGAAAAAGTTACTAGACAAAAGTCAAAAGAACTTCTTCATATGTAAGAGAAAATTAAAATAATTGTATATATCACCCTTTATATTTTTGAGGAGATTCAAAAATACAAGTGTGTCATCTGTAAGTTTGTTTAATATTTGATAAAAGTATATTTAACAAATGCTCCCACTTACCTATTCTCGAAATCTCATCCATGGGTTCGATTTGCAAACTCTGTATAAATTCTTTTGTTTCTGTATTTATTTATATCCAAACATGATCACGCACACACATACATGTCATACGAAGGAAAATGCGAGTTCCTCTTCACGGAAAATTCGTCGCGGTTCTCGGGCAGAGTGGTGACCTTTATCTATTGCGTAGGTACACATATATATCCTCCCGTATGCACATAGTCAATAATGTATTGCGTAGGTGGCCCGAGATTCCAAACAGTCGTTTCAGTTACCAGCGGTACCATTCTCACAGGACCTCTCATTTGGTCCCCATGCAGGCTGCAAAGATGAGATAGGCAATAAAAACCATCAGTTTTTTGCTGCGTAACGTCGTAATTGAATCACGGCAGTCCTCCGCAAGTCCGAAGGTTGTATCGCTACTCCCACAGGTCGAATTACATGGCTTGTACTTTCCCGTTTTAGTCCCACTTTCAAACAGATTCAGAAATGCTTTACCCAACGCTAACACTTCAATGCCCATCAATTCGTTGCGTTGATGCTGGGGCTGGTTGGTTTTACGCCACCCACGCAGCTGCGAGTGAAACGGAATAATTAATAATTGAATCATTTGCATTCAACACCCCCGTATGACCTAGAACCGAAGACTCGACCTTGAACTCAGCCAACCAGATGTAAATATGATGAAGGGAGGAAAAAAATCTGCCAACAGATGTCTGTACAAATGTGCAATCGTGCTGACATAATTCAAGCTATGAACATATATTTTGCTTCGGATTACCTCTCCAATTAATTTGCGACGATCTGCAACTCTGTATTTTTTATTCGCATTCAAGGTCGATCTACCATCGGTCTTTTGTTCAGCTCTACGTGATAATCATGAGAAAATGTCTTTCTACGGGGCGATTTTTGTATTTTCCGATTGCGACGAAAATAACGGAAATACGCACAGACGGCGGAACAATTAGATAATGGAACGTTATTGTGGGCCGGGTTGGTATCGCGTATTCAGTGTTTGCTCACTGCGAGGGCTGTTATATTTACGCACTTCGTCCTCGATGGTCGAGGCTCCGCATCAAAGTAGCAAAGCCGTGGAAAATTACAGCGATGAGGTTTCAAAGCTCGGTCATTCAATATTACTCGAGAGACACAACAAGGATCCCATCCTTTTTCATCCTGCGCATCCCTTTCCACTTGTCCCGTTATATTATGTCACTCTACATCTCCCATAGTCTCATGCGAGAGCTTCTTTTCCACCGTACTGTATATCTACTTGTTTATTGCGTTTAAGCTGCTTCCAACGTAGGTCTGAAGGACGCGAGCGAAAAAAAACGTCGAACAATCGATATTCCCCAAAAAGTATTACGGAAATAGAGCTACCGTGAGTTTAAGGAAAAGTTTGAAATTGTGATTATTAAATAATGCTTTCGTAAAGAAACATGAATATCGGAGCAGTGAAAAATTAGTATTATGAGAAGCGATAGGGCCATTTTTAGACAACGAACGAACTTCACGTGGGAACCCCCATGGAAATTTATATACGCAAAAATATACTGCAAATTTATTTTATTAATAATTGTAATATATGTGAAATGTATGCCATATATTGAAAATACATGTTGCATATATGTGCCAAATTCTAATTTTTGTAGGGTTTTTATATATGAGATGTATATGCATGGTATTACTGTATATCAATGTATCATATATCAATGATATATGTAACATTTACCCTGCATATATACCACATATATTTAGCATATATGTTGCATACACACTGCGTACATACCACATATATACTGCATAAATGGTGCACATATGCCACATTTATACAGATCCCATGTAGAGGTTGCCATGAGTTGCCCAATGTTAAGATCAGGCCAAATTGGGACCATCGTATAAGCCAACAAAAGAGAATTAATATTGGCCTATTACTGTTTCGCGCTAAACTGAAAACTGGCACAATATCGGCCCATCCCTAAAGCCTGTGCTGGCCTATCTTTAAAAACTAATAAACGGCCGTGATAGTTAAACTAAATTTGCCAATTTAAAAACTGGGGATACTAAAATACTGACAATTCCATTGGCCCAATATTGTTCCGTTATAAATTGAAAACCGGCACAATATCGGCCCATCGTTTAAAACCAATAAATGGCCGTGATGGTTGAACTATATTTGCCAATTTAAAAACTGGTAATGCTAAAATACAAGCAATTACATTGGCCCATTATTGTCCCGTTATAAATTGAGAACCGGCACAATATCGGCCTATTACTAAAGATTATCCTGGCCCATCTGTTAAAACCAATAAACAGCTCTGATAGTTCATCGAAATTTGCCAATTTTAAAACTGGCAATGCTAAAATACTAGAAATTACATTTAATTAATCTAAGCCCTGTATTGCCTAAGTGGGTCAGACCATACCTGCTTTTATTTTATTTAAGCCTTGGGTTATTCATTATCTGTATATTGTGCCAGAATAAGCAAATAGCTGGCACGTCATATATTAATCGTCTATATTTTGTAGTTCAGTTTTTGTAATCAAGTCTTGGCCTATTATTGGCATTTGTAAATAACCAACATAAGTAAGTAAAAATGCCAATTTTTAAACCTGTCATATACGCAAATCACAATTTATTTCAAGGTTATTCCATGAAATATGTATCCGTAAGGACCAATCTCGGGCCAATCTTGGCCCGATATAGGTTGAATATTTATCACGCACTCAAACAAACCCAAACAAACTCACGGCTCAATATTCTAGATAGGCTAAGTTCTAGATAGACCAACTGTGAAGGCCCATCATAGAGCCAGTGGTCAATTTCTACATAGGCTCTTTAAGAGGGCCCACATAGGGCCCAGTGCAATCACCAACATTGCCGCTACAATGAATTAAATCATTGGCCCAATAATTGTTCGCTCTGTTGGCCGATATCGGGCCGTTCTTATCATTTCTACAAAGGCACCTCATTGGTAAATACTCACGGCCCAATGTTCTAGAAAGGCTAACTGTGAAGGCCCGTCCCAGGCCCAACGGTCAATCTCTACATGGGTATGCGTAGCATATCTGTATATAGTGTTTATATATAATAGCGTACTTTAACTGTAAGTTAAGTTTTTTAAAGTTTAAGTCTTAAGTTTTATTAAGCTTAACTGTAATGGTGTTTATACACAGCATATCTTTTTTGTCAGGAATATGTATCAAAAATGTATGCGTTATATATGACGCATAAATGACACATTTATGAGTCATATATGACGCATACATTTTTGATATATTTTTCTGACAAAAAAATAGATTGAAAATATATCGAAAATATATGCGTCGTATATGCCTCATATATGCATCATATATAGTGTTTATACGTAGCATATATGTTTTGGTCAGAAAAATATATCGAAAATATATGGGTCATGTATGCGTCATATATTTGGTGCATATATACCAAATATATACGTATTATTCTATTTTTCGTCACTATATATGCGACCGATATATATATATATATATATGTCGCATATATTTACTGCATATATTTTAGATACATAAATTTCCATGGGGGCAATTAAATTATAACTTAAAAAAAATGTATTTGCAGTGGTATGCCTAACGAGTCGATGAAAAATGCGCGTCGGTACAACATGCGCAATATCGTTGAGGTCTAGAAAGAGACATGCGGTGGCGTATGAGCGAAGCAGAATTTCTAGGCGAGCAAGACCTCCTTGTGCCTGGTATAGACCTCGCCCCTATGTCCGTGAGCCCCGGCGCACGAAATTCTATTAGCTGACCGGGCATTCATCCGTCTTGATCCAATTATCCGTTAGGTATACACTACGTATACGTCATACGGCCGATATACGATGCCACAGTGGAACACACAACGACCGCTCAATATCGCTATCTTACAGGATACAGTGGATCGTAATATATACTTTCGCTGGTGGATGCTGCACGTAGAGGTTTCGCGAAAATAAAATATACTTCCAATCCTCAAAGCAAAAATTGAATTAGCAGTCTGACAGCTTCGCAATAACCCTATAGATCGATAAAATATTGTATCCCCTCGGGTCGTTTTCTGCGCTGCCTTTGGTGTTCGAACGATGTCTATGTGTAAGATTGTTAAGTAACCGTCACCTTAAGGCGTTAGGCCACAGTAACGGGTATAAAATCATGTGCGAATTTAACAATTTTTTTTCGCATGATAAAGTTATTCACTCATAAAATTAATTACACATCTATTTAGTATGAATATCAAGCTGTTAGAAAATATGTATATTTTTTTTCGATGTACAAAATGGCTGACTACTAATATTTTCTTTTGTTATCTTTTTTTAGGCGCTCCGCGGCGTGACATTTTGCACCCACAATTTTTCACCTAGAACAAAAAACAAAAATTCCCGTCAATCTACATTAGAATACCTAGGGAAGTACGCACGGAATTTAAAAAATATTGTTTTATTCAAAAGTTGTAAGTATTTTAACTAAGGAGTTTCGATACCGTCGATACAATGTTGCCATGCTAAACCATGTTAAAACCATAACAAATTTCAAAAAGTTCAGAATTTTATAAAATTTGGTGACCATATTCTTTAGTACCAAATTTGATAATAAAAAGTTTTAAAGATTTTTCTTCTGCACAGTTATCGAGTCAGTTAATACCGAAGTTCACGTGTATAAGCATAGAGTTTCCATATATATATAGGTATACATTGCGGGCATAAGAAATCTGCTTTAATGCTTGATTACTCGATAACTAAGTGGAAGAAAATTTTGAAAAAAATTGTGTTTTCGCACTTAATGTTGGAGAACATTATCACCGAATTTGATCAATTTCTTAACATTTTGACTTTCGTACCGAAACTCCTTAAGAAATTAATTTTCAGTGAAAAATTCCGTTATAACTGCTCATAAACTGCTCATAAAATGAAAAGTTTTCGATTAATCAGAAATTCCGTACGTACTTCTCTGCGAAATGCAATTAGGAACATAACTTTTAAATTTGAAGTAAATCGAGTGAAAATTGTTGAAGTTATTCGTGACGCCAATTGGAAAAAAGCTGTTTCGAGAAGTTTCGAGTAGTCAGCCATTTTGTAAATCAAAAAAAAAATTCTAACAGCTTGATATTCATACTAAATAGATGTGTAATCAATTTTATGGGTGAATCACGTTTTCACACGAAAAAAAATTGTTTAATTCGCACATGATTTTATAATCGTTACTGTGGCCTAACGCATTAAGCAAATCACTCGACTTTGCAAATGTATATAGCTCAACTTGGAAAGTGAGTTGAAGTTTTTTCGAGCCATTCTTCATCAGTTTTTTATTGCCAAGAAGAACGTCGTTGCAAAATTGCCGTGCATGGTACAGTTTTCGAGACAATATTTCGTGAAGGTTATAAGACGCTATTGTCGGGGCATCGTCATGCCGCCATAATGGTTAAGTAATGTGGTGCTGGTGAAGTTGAAGTAATCGCCATGTGTACGTCCCACAAATCCTCGCGTGCGTTCAAACGTTTTTGCGTTACGAGTATCACGCAAACATTTTGTGCATTCCTATTTAGTGATCTATGAACTTAATCTGTAAAATTTCAATTTTGGACAATGATGAAAATAAGAATATTTTTTAAAAATCATTGCATTCCAACGATGCAAACTTCAACCCCATTGCATCTTACCCCATCCACGACACGAGATTGCCAAGATTTGCAAAAACTCTTATTTCGATGGAATCTGCAATCATCTATAATCAAAATTAGATGAGCATACCAAATACCTTGAATGCCAATTATCACCGTACAACCCAACCATGCCGTTTTCTCTGCATGACATTTCCGAATCACTTTATACGCGTCAAGTGAAAACCAGTGGAGCAAAAATGGAGGAAAAGGTGAAGCAAACCCGAGAGGTCAGGTCGAAGGGCAATATATCCGTATTTGCTCGGCCTGCACGTGTTCATCGAACACGTTAAAATTTAATAACAGGTGCTCACAGTGCACGTACATAGGTGCCATCCCATACTTGAAATTGAGAAGCCTCATGCGTTGAAGTTTGCATCGTTGGAATACAACGAACATTCTTATGGCCTACTGACTGCACTCATATTCTGCATTTTTTGGATATCGATCCCTAATAAGGAACATGAAAAAAATTGCAGTGACCTTTGTAGCCCAAATGTGCGAATGAAATTGGGCAATGGGAGAGAACAAATAATTTCGTTGCCTCTCAACGATGCAAACTTTAATATCATGAAGCCTACACTTTGTTAGGGCTTCGTGGTATTGAAGTGCACAGAAATTACGTCCCCAAAACCTTTAACTTTCTATTTTCATTTTCCCTCTCTTCATTTGTGAAGATATTTTGAACCTATAGGGTCTATACAACATTGGCTTCTTGCGAATCGTTGATTTTGGAGATAAAATAATGTGTCAAATTACTTGTATATAAAAATGCTTACATTTATCGGCAGGTAATTTTGAAGACATTGCAGCTTATGTAATATTGATTATGGGAACGATAGATTATGAGGATTGTCTTTGAAGATGAACATCTTTCAAATCACTTTTCCTCATATATGTATAGACGGAGAATTCAGGCCATTAGGCCTATCAAACTGTAAACTTTGGCATTAATCTATGCCATAAAATATCGTAGTTCTTCTCTTCCTAGCCACTAACGATTCACCTCTACTATTTCGTCACTCCCACTGTTTCTCTCTCTCTCTCTCTCTCTCTCTCTCCCTCTCTCTCTCTCTCTCTCTCTCATTCTCTATCGTACTCCCGTGACCTGTGAACTTTGGTAGTTCGATTTTGCCAGTGCATGAAGGGCGAGGGAGGGCGCGAGGGAGAGGAAGACGATAGAGGGGTCGCGCACGTGCCAGGGTTGGCTACACCCCCCCCCCCCCCGGCCCCAAGGATATGCAATGCTCGCCATCGAAACGTTCGGAGCATTCGAGAATGCATTTTCCAGATATGCATCGACGAACCATTCTATATTTACACTTTTACTCTGGATATCAACCCTTCAACGAATAGGGAATCCACACATATACACATTTATATTCGTGTGCGTATACTTCTCAATTTCACTAGGTCGAGTGTTCGATTACGGTTTGCGGTTGGCGTTTCT
The DNA here is from genome assembly GCA_963210295.1 of Ophion ellenae. NCBI lineage: Eukaryota > Metazoa > Arthropoda > Insecta > Hymenoptera > Ichneumonidae > Ophion > Ophion ellenae. The sequence goes on along the minus strand of OY723389.1, from coordinate 28,258,246 downwards.
ATGTGCAAGGGCAGCTAGAAGTGACGCGAAGATAACAGCACGAACGTAGATTAATCTTTCGCGTTTCAGTGATAATTGGAAAAATTCTTTTGCTTTCAAGGCGTTACCCCCACTTGTAGCGCAAAAAAAGGCCTTTTTCATGAATTTTTTTAAAGAAAACTACAAAACTTTTTTAATCGATCAATATACCATCTTAAAGAACACATCTTGGAGAACTTTCAGTAATTTTTTTATTGAAAAATATTACATTGTTTAGTGGCAAATGGCCGTCAATGAAATAATGTTTTTATATACACGGTTTGCGGTGACCAACATTGCGGCGAAGTGGATCATCTGAAAAAAAATGCGGATGGATTTAGTCAAATATAAGTGTAAACTAGTCTTTAATCGAAGGATTTTAAAAAATATTCATTTTTCACAAAATGGCGGATAGTCAAAGTTAATGGTTCGATTTTAACGAAAAAAACGGCCGTTTTTTGGCTATAAAACGGCCATTTTTTTTCGAAAAAAAAATCGAACGATTAAAGACTACATTTTTATGTATTAAATAAGCCTGCAAAATTTCAAGAAGATCGGTTCATTGGTGTTCGAGTAATCTTGGTCACCGACTTCGGAAATGCCATTTTGAGAAAAACGCGTTTAAAGTTTCTCTTTCAACGCTCTTTCAACGCGGATTCTTCTCTTTCAACGCTCATATCTCAGTCAATTTTGTTCGGATCGACTTGAAATTTTCAGGACATATTCTCAGATACTTATACTTCAAAAAAATGCAATACAAAAAAAATCGATTTTTTCAAAATCGCAAGTGGGGGTAACCCCTTAAGTAGGCGAATATGCATAACTTTGGGTTTGTTTGGGCTGTCTCAAGATCCTATGTATTGATTTGTAAATTAAAATGACACGAGGATAATCCTTCACTATCATTGCTTGAATCGATAATTAACTTTGTAAAATTGAACATTTTAGTACAGGTCGATAATAAAACGATTTTGCCGAATGATACACTTACAGATTTATGAAAAGAGTATTTGCAGATACGTCGAGGGTAAAATATCAACCATCCAGGTCATCGCCAACCGTTTTTATTGTTTCAAGTAATTTGCTCTCTCCCTTGCTCATAAGAACTCCGTTGCATGCTGAATCCAGCCGTCTTGTTTCGCATTTTCATCGATGCGCAAAAGAGTTCGTGTAGCTGATTGCTTTCATAAGACTTTTTCATTCGAGTCGTCGGTGGCGAATCGCTGAAAACGGAGTAGGCGCGCGTTTTGACGAAACGAGAAACGAAGAAAAAAAGAAGGGCGAGAAACCATTCACGACGCAACCACGAACATGATCGTTATTTTCCACTTGTGTGTTCATGGCTCTATGGCCTGGTGTTATTTTTATACTGCCCTTATAGCTCACAAAACTACTCCCTTAACATACACGCGCACGTGGATTGTATATCTGTATACATGTGTATTTATAGATACAACGAAGTTAGGTACCTGTACGTGTTTTAACATGCCGCGAAGAGAAAACGGATAGAAAGAGAAAGGTGCATCGTGAGCCGGAGGGGGTTGCACGCGATGACCCAGACAGGGTGGCGCGACTGCCAGGGACAACCCTATTTTCTTTTCTCTCTCACGAGAGTCTATATCTCTCTAATGCGATGATATAATATTCTGGCGGCTCTCCCCGCGCCGCCACTTCAACAGTCAAACTAACCACCCGTCTGACTACTCGCGCTTACCCTCTCCTTCTACGTCCGGGGCGAGGGAAAGCACGATCAACGCAACCCTGCTAGTCACATTTTTCTAACAAGGAACATCCCTCAGGTGACACCCTTCGATTTTGTTGAAATTTGGATATGTTATGAAGCACCGCAAAGTAAGCGATACGTATTCTTTTTTATCGGCGGAAAAACGGTTTCAAGGGATGAAACCACCCCTCGAAAAAAGGCATCTCTAGGGGTAGCAGTTTCACACACAAGGAGTCCACCAATATTAATGAAATAAAAACGAAAATTCTTGTAATCCAAAGCAATGAAAAATCCACTATAGTGACATTGCGAAAAAAAGGGGTGGTTTCACCACGTAAAGCCGTTTTTCCGCCGATAAAAAAAATATGCATCGCTTACTTTTCGGTGCTTTATAACATATCCAAATTTCAACAAAATCGAAGGGTGTCACCTGAGGGATGTTCCTTGTTAGTCCATTTTTGTTTGCAATCCGAAAATGCAAAGCACACATCTGGGTGAATGAAAAATGAAGACGATTCTTTTGAATTTAAATTGGCACGCCAAGTTATTTTTTCAAAACTCAGCCTAGCACTTCTGCCAGTTATTTTCTTTGAATACTTGAACGATTTATTTCAATAATGTTTTTATTCAGCATAAGTGTAAATAGCGTAATAATTTAGTCGATAAGTCTCGTTTTTACGGCTCATTTTCATATTCTGAACGGAAGATTGTGCAAAAAGAAAATAATTTGGGAACTGTCGCAAGAGGACTGTAATTTCAAAGTTCTTCGCTTTTTCGGTTGATGGGCTGAATTATTAAGCTTGACAAATTGTTTTTTAACTTTTGTTCCTGAATGTTGCAAAAAATATATGACACATTTTCACGAAAAGCACCTGCAGAATAGAATACATTGAATGCAGACATACTTTTACTTGATGTCTTCCTGTCGGCCACTATAACTTTTATTCTATTACATATTTTGACTTCAAAAAATTTGTAAAGCTTATTTAAATGTTAATAAAGATTATGCAAAAACAATGAGATTGATTATTTCGATGCTTTGCCCGTAAAAAATTATTGAGAAAGCCGTAAAAAACAGCCGAGAAACTAGAGGACCGCCTTAACCCTTTGAAGCATACATTTTTCCTTACGTGCAATCAGCTCAAAACTTTGTACTCGGGGGTTTTCGGGGTCGCTGATTACAAATCTGCACTCAAAATTTGATCTGCACTCAAAATTCAAGATGGCGGATCCAATATGGCGGACCACAAATGCAAAAATTGTTTGTTTGGGTTATAATAATATATAAAATTATTTATATATTATAATTAATATATAAATATATTTTTATAATATATTATAATAATATATTATATATATATATATATATATATATATATATATATATATATATATATATATATATATATATATATATTTGTATTGGTATTTTCCTTAGGTACACGCTTTTCGCGTTTGTTACCTATTCTTTCCCATCATTATGACCGTTCTTTCCTCTACTGTTTACTCCTTTTTGTCTCCATCTTTCTCCCTGTTCCCCCCTGTTGCGGCCGACTTCCCCCTCTGTATTATATTCATCATGACATTTCTGTCATGGGTATAGGGAAACTGCGGAAAACCTATACCAATACAGCCGGTCATCGAGTTCGCCCCCCAGTCGTGGAACTAGTCTTATTTCGCCGCGCGATGCCGAAGAAAAACATTTCACGACGAAATGTACGCGACTGGGATTCGAACCCGGGACCTCCCGGTCCGCTGGTTTAGTGGCGAGCACGCTAACCACTAGACCATCGCACCAGTTAATATATAATATAAAAAATATATAAAATTAAAGAATCAAAAAAAAAATATGGAGCTAGAAACTTGCTACGTCCTCGCCGTTAGCTCCGGGTAATGCTAAAAGCGTAATTCTATTAGAAATTCAGTATAACAGAATCAACATATTGAGCAACTCCGATGTTTTAGTAGTTCCAGTAAAATCTCCGGTTTTGGTTCGCCATGTTGGATTCGCCATTTTGAATTTCTGGATTTTGAGCTCGAATTCGTAATCAGCGACCCAAAAAACGTCTCTGAATTCATTTTTTGTGTATGGTTTACCTGCTAGATTAGGCACAATTACATTTATTGTCTAAAAAACGTGTTTTTTTGTACTGTAGTGATGATCAACATCCACTAAGTGCAACATAAGCCCTTAATAGTGATATTGTAGTAACAATTGATCTCCTAACATCCTAAATATACATTTACATTCGTGGTTATGCGCTAAAAAATGTATTATTCAAGAAAAACATAGTGGTAGTAGGTGACATACCAGTATGTCACTATGCTTCAAAAGGTTAAGGAGGTACACCAGCTTCATACAATGTTGCCATGCTAAACCATGGTAAAATTTCAAAATGGTGATAGATCAATAAAATTTGGTGAATATATTCTTTAGTATTATATATGTCAATACAATTTTTTTCAGATTTTTTCATTGTGCCGTTATCGAGTAATTGAACATTGAAGTTCACGTGTATAAGCATAGCGTTTTTATAGATATAGGTATATATTCCGGGTATAAGAATAAACGCTTGTGAATTATTTGTAAGAAAACGGCACAACCAAAAAATGTGAAGAAGTTTGTATCTACATGAATAATACTAAAGAATATATTCACCAAATTTTATTGATCTATCACCATTTTGCTGAAGCTAGTGTACCTCCTTAAGCGGTTAGGCCACAGTAAAGAGTATAAAACCATGTGCGAATTTAACCATTTTTTTCATATGAAAAAGCGATTCACTCAGAAAATTAATTACACATCTATTTACTATGAATATCAAGCTGTTAGAATTTTTTTTTCGAAGTACAAAATGGCCGACTACTCGAAACAGCTTTTTCCAATTGGCGTGACAAATAACTTCAACAATTTTCACTCGATTTACTTCAAATTTAAAGTTATGTTCCTAATTGCATTTCGCAGATAAGTACGTACGGAATTTCCGATTAATCAACAACTCTTCATTTTATGAGCAGTTTATGAGCAGTTATAACGAAATTTTTCACTGAAAATTCATTTCTTAAGTTCAAATACCTACAACTTTTGAATAAAACAATATTTGTTTAATTCCGTACGTACTTCTCTAGGTATTCTAATGTACATAGACGAGAATTTTTGTTTTTTGTTCTAGGTAAAAAATTGTGGATGCTAAATGTCACGCCGCGGAGGGCCTTAAAAAAAGATAACAACATAAAATATTAGTAGTCGGCCATTTTGTACATCGAAAAAAAAATTCTAACAGCGTGATGTTCATACTAAATAGATGTGTAATTAATTTTATGAGTGAATCAATTTATCATGCGAAAAAAAAATTGTAAAATTCGCACATGATTTTATACCCATTACTGTGGTCTAACGCCTTAACGTACGTTTATTCATGTACACGCGATATTAATTCTCTTATTTTTCCTGCTTCGTAGTTTCGACTTTGTCGGATCATTGTCGCGCAATCTTACTCCATAGCCAGACGAAATTGAAACTACGTAGGCTAGAACGTACAATTATCTTATATCCTTCGGAAGTTCTTGTTGAAATATCGTAACAACAGTCGGCGAACTCTATTACGGTTAGTTCGTACAGTCATAAGTATCCGTTGCGAGTTTCCGTTATGTATAATTCAAAAAGTATAGGCCAATATGGCAACAAGCTACAATATTATGAGTTGTTGAACGTTGATCGTCCTTCATTCGCCGGATCTTAATCATAGTTCACTCTGCTCGTATTCGTACAAAGTAATTTTTAACCGCTAGTTCCAAGTAAAATCGATCGCTCGCATCAATGCGAGCTCTATGTTGAGTACTAACTTCAGCATGAAATTCAACCGATACCCAAGCTAAAACTCAAATTTCCGATGCTGCTTTTCCCTATCCATACGCATGCGTACAATTGAGTTAAACGGAAGGCCAAGCAAAGCTTGCAACAATTTCGCACTGGCGTCAACGTTTCGTGAAATCATATCGTGACAACAGCCTGGAGGAGGAGTTGTCGGTTCCCATTTTGCGGTTAAATTATGTACAGCTAAAGTATAGTGAAACCTCAACAGCCAGCAGAGATCCCGTTAAGATATTCTAGAATGGGACGTGCTAGACGACAATTCCGCCTATCTCGCAGCCATATTCCGGTATTCGTATACAGGGCACACAATACACATCAATTTTTATACGTACTTTTACGTGCAATGGGAATCAGACTTTCCGGGATAATGAAATTGTAGTTGGAGCGAGATTTATCGATTTCAAAGTGCCGAAAGTAAATGTATATCGGCGAATGTACTACCCCATTGAGTACCGTAAAACGTGGTTACTTTGAACAGGTTTTGGAGGCTTTTTGTAGGTAACTTTCTTTTAACATTCTAAATTCTAACTTTCTTTGCTCCAATAGACAATGTGTCCTTTGGCTATCAAATGTATAAGAAAGTCAAGCCCCCCCATTTTTTTTTTTCAAAATTGTCAAAGTAACCTCGAGTGTAGGGTATGTTTGACAAGGCATTGAAATGAAACTTATGCCAAAGATTAAGGGTTACCTTGTCATCGTTGTAATTTAATTTATTATTTTATGCATTAACATTTATTATTTTATGCATTAATTCATTATTTTATGCATTAATTTATTATTTTATGCATTAACAAAATTTATTATTTTATGCATTATACATGGAATTAAATGAAAAACGACGATTTTATTTACAATCAAATTGTCATCTTTATTGAGGAAGGACACCACTGAGACAGGCCGAAAAAGGGTGATTTTTACTGTTTTTTTGTCTACTGGATTATTTATTTGGGATTTGGAAAAATAGTATGGTATTAAGCATACTTCGAACTTATTTCGTGAAAATGTTTATTTTTTGAAATTTGCACGAAGATTAAAAAAAAAGGTTTTCTCAGAACCATTTTTTTCTAACCGACACGCAGCCGAACTAAAACAATTTTCGTCTTTGTATTTTGACGCTCTGTTAAAGTAGCCTCAAAAACGGTCAAAGTTACCCTTGGTGTCAAAGTAACCCCATTCTAGCGTAGCTCATTTGGTTCTGCAAATTGATCATCTGTAGAACGTCTCCGTACAGCGAGCGTTGAAAACATTTGCTTTCTGCGTAAAAGATGCACGTTGGATGAAATAATATTTTCCACCTCTAACCCTTCGAGTGCACACCTCCGCCGCCAACCTATAATTGCATCTTGGGTCAATCTGACCCAAGGCGTTTTTCAAATCGTTGTATTCCGGTAAATATGAATATTTTGTTTTTTTTTGTAGAGACGTTTTTTGTAGTAAATGATCCATATTTTATTGCCCTAAATTTACTTTTTGACGGAAACGAAAATTAAATGGCAAAACATTTGTTCAAAGTGGGGCATACGTTGAAAAATACGTACTTACACGAAAAAATCACTGAGTCAAACGACCCAGTGTGCACTCGAAGGGTTAAAAGTATCAGTGAATGCTGGTGGATCGCTCAAAATCGCCGTGCAACCTTTTTGGTTTTAAGGTATTCTACCTTATTATTGTTAGATCTATTTATTAGATTCAAGCCTAAATCTAATAAATGTGCGCGGAATTTAGTAGATTTAGACATTTTTCCATTTTCTCTGAAACGTCGCGGCTACCAACATTTTTCTGTTAGTCACATGTTTCTAAGTTTTCCATTGAGGAGTCTTCTCACTTTAGGCGCTAAAAAAGCCTATTTTCATGATATTTTTTTATAGGTTTATATTGTAGATATTGATATAAAATTTGTTACACTTAATAAATACACTTTCGAAATACATTTAAAAAAAAATTATTCATTCAAGTCACTATTTATAGACGAAAATGGTGGTTAAAAAAATGTCCTAAAAATTGTAGATCTGCGCTGTTTATGAAATCTCGGAGATGGATCATCCGAAACAAAAAATCGAACGGTTTGAGATTCAGTATGTTAATGGCTATAGCGCATTTTTGATATAATATTTGATATATGCAAAAATAACAAAATGACGTACATTTTTCGAAAAAACAAAAAATACGTTTTTTTTCACCATTTTTGGCCGAAAAAATAGAAAATTTGATAATTAAAAAAAAATCTTGATATGCGCTATAGCTACAGTTGTAAAGAATATGTGGTTAACATTTCATAAGGATCGGTTCAGTAGTTTCGAAGATTTTATGAAAAAGCCGTCGAAAAACGTTGTTTCGAGAAAAACGCGTTTAAAGTTTGTTTGGGTTACATAAATACATTAAAAAAAATTCAATGTATTTCGAAAGTGTATTTATTGAGTGTAACAACTTTGATATCAATATCTATAAAAATAAACCTATCAAAAAATTCATGAAAATAGCCTTTTTAGCGTCTAAAGTGAGAAGACCCCTCCATAGTTTCTTTGAACATTCAGTGACCCTCTGTTTGTATTATCGTTACGGAATTTTTAGCTTTCTTTACAGGCGTGAGCAGTTTATCTTCATAAAGCGCCGTTCAAATGAGGCGATTCTTAGAGTCGACATTTTTCGTTAAAAGTTCAGTAACTTGGCTTAACATTTTACCAGTATACTGGCATGTATTTTTACTTGATTATATACGAAAATCAGGTAATTGTTAAATATTCGGGTTCGTGAAAGGAATACCTTAAGAGAGGATACCTCTGTGACGTTTTTCTTGTCAACTAGATTATTTATTTGGAATTTGGAAAAAAGGTATGTTATTAAGCATACAATAAACGTATTTCGTGTAAATTTGTATTGCATTTTTTTATAATAAATTGAAAACGTTATTGAGGTATAATAGAGCCTCTGTCTGAAAAATGTGGTTCAACGGCCGGATCGATAACTTGACAATGATTGGGCTCAAAAACAAAAATAATAATCTATATAAATGTAGTTCTCGTTGTACATAGGGGTTTTAGATAGCTAATGCAATCACGGAAATTTTGGTTTTTTAAATTGGTTATCGGACAATGATAGCTAGCGTTATGATTCCGGTCAAGGTGAAAAGAGTCGTTGCGAGAAAAAAATCGCCATTGAAAGTTTTAGTATACGTAAATCGTCGCGGCACCTGCTCTCACTAAATCGTCTGTTACTTGGTCAATTTTCAATATTTTAACTTGAAATTATATTTCAAGTAAATATATAGTATGATACAAAGCTATCAAAAAAATTCATGAAAATAGTCTTTCTTGACCGTCTCAAGTGAGAAGATCCCTTAAATGCGCGGTCTGCATTGTGATAATAATTTCCATCATTATACGAACGCGTCATCACGTTTATTACCTGGAGGGAGGAAACCCCGGGTCAGGCCGAAAAAACGTCGTTTTTTCATTTTTTTTTATTTGCCAGATTATTTATTTGGGATTTGGAAAAAAAATGTTATGAAGCATAAATTGAACTTATTTCGTGTGATTTTTTTTATAAAAACAGACATTAAAATTGAACAACGTTATTCAGGTAGAATAGAGCCTCTTAAAAAGAAAGTGGTCCAACGGCCGGCGATAACATGACAATTGATGGTGTGAAAAGTAAAAATAAAAGAACGTTCGTAATCGATATAAATCAATTTCTCGTTAGACGTTGGCGTTTTTTGAAAAAAAAATTCCAAAATGTCGGGTGTTCAAAGAAAAGTGTAATTTTTGCGAAATTCTTACTTATATTCAGGGGCCTGTAAAATAATAAATTAAAGAAAACGACTACGTACAACGATAGCCACTGCAATTACAGATTTTTTTTTAAATTAAAGATCGGCCAATTATAGCTAGAGTCGTGATTCTGGCCAGGTCGAGAAAAGCGTGATTGAAATTTTTATTATATGTAAATTGTCAATTTTGAAGATTTTAACTTGAACATTTTTTCACATATTCTCGAATATGTATACTTTGAGAAAATGCAAAAAAAAACGATTTTTTTACCCGTCACAGTGGTGTCCCCCTTAATGATGATTTACATTGCTGAGGAGCCGTTTTTTCCATACTTGTACTTTGAACAAACCAGTTTTTTGTGAAACTTAGTTGCGCTCCTAGTAGATATTGATATAAAAGTTGTTACACTTAGTAAATACACTTTCGAAATACATTTTTTTTTAATTAATGGATTTATGTAACTTAAACAAATTTTAAGTACGGTTTTCTTGAAACAACGTTTTTCGACGGCTTGTTGATAAAATCTTCGAAACTACTGAACCGAACATTATGAAAGTTTAACCATATATTCTTTACATCTATAGCTATAGCGCACATCAAGGATTTTTTTAATCTTGATATTTACTTTTTTTGGCCAAAATCGGCGAAAAAAAAACGTTTTTTTTTTGTTTTTTCAGCAGCGCAGACCTACAATTTTATCAGGACATTTTTTTAACTACCTTTTTCGTCTATAAACAGTGACTAAAATAAATACATTTTAAACCCTCAAAGTGTGAAGGGGGGTCGAATGTGCCCAGGCCCAATGCGGGAAAAAGAGTTTTTTCCGCGCATTGCTTTATATTTGTTAAAAAAAAAAAACATATTAAAAATAACAATATCCGAAAAATTCTTGTTCGTACTTCGAAAGGACATCCTAAGGATGAACCATGAATTTTTACAGATGTTTTCATCAACAATTGTGTGCTTGGTAGCGCGCCGCCGAAAACGACCCCCCTTCACACTTTGGAGGTGCCAAAAACCCCTTCACACTTTGAGGGTTAAAATATGTATTTCGAAAATGTATTTATTAAGCCTAACAACTATTATATCGATATCTAGAATATAAACCGATCAAAAAAATTCATGAAAATAGCCTTTTTTAGCGTCTAAAGTGAGAAGACCCCTTAAGACGACTCGTGCATTTATGAATCGACCCTTCTTCCGATTTATGTTACTCACCATCGCCCGTATTGGAAAAAACGTACATGCAATTTTTAATAAGGGTTTAAATTCCCAGGTACTCGATTGTTCATAGATTGGGGGGGGCTTGTGGATGGCGTATCGGATGTATCAGAAGTGTCTGGGAAGCCAGGTGGCAGCGGTGGTTTCGTTTTGGTATATAAAGTAGCGACGCGTGCGGGCAAAAGGGCCATCGGGAATAAAAGAGAGAGGGGGATGGATCCCGGGTAGTTTTCGTGACTGGGCCATTCGTCTCTCGGCTTATCCTCCGACACACTTGGTATAAGAACTCTGCCTACCCCTGCCTATGAGAACTCTGCCTACCACCACCCCCCGGGCCGGTTTACTTTTTCTTTACAGATAGCTTCAGCTACTGCGGAGATTTTTTTTCTCCCTCTCTTGTTGATGGCGCAGACGTTCGTGACTTTGACCTGTGGTACGAGAAGAGAACACAGGCCGCATCCCCACGAGGCGAACGATATATTGAAAATTTGTGAGAGGCAGAAGAATATCCGTTTGATGAATATTCTATTTTGATCGAAGGGCGGTTTTTTGTGGTGGTTCAAGTATTTCCTCGGCGGTTCGAGTCGAACGCTGCCGCACGTGTTACGATTTCGATATTTTATCGATCGACCTCTTTATTATTTGCGCCTCGTGTTTTTCTGATTAAAACATCGAAAAACAATGATTTATCGGTGAGGGCTCGCGAAGAGTTTTGCGGTTTATTCATTTTTTTCGAAACTTTTATTTCGATTAGAATGGAAAGCTCGTTTCGTTACCTCGCGAAATTAATGAAAGACCAATGTGTTGGAATTAATCGAGCGTGACTTTTCCGTTACCACGTGAACGGACAAGGTATAATCCGGGCGCGAAATTTGCGAAGGGTCGTTCAGAGGAGGCGGTGAGAAACGAGGAGAACCACGAGATTGCTGAGGGTTCAAGAGGACCGAGAGACAGGGAGAGGGCTGGAGATAGATCATGGGCGCGAAAATCGGAAAGGGTAAGATCACGACAGATCGAAGTCAAAACATTAGGAACGGCCCGGGGCTAGAGCCCAAAGTAGAGAACGAGAGGCGAGAGTGAAAGAGAAGGACGAACGGTGGGGTAAATCGAATTTGCTTATGAATGGCAGCGATTAGGGCTAATGCCCTTACGTTAGCCCTCCCGCTATTGTGAGCTCGGGCGTACGTTTGAGCCTGGCATTGTCATTGGCGCGCCCAAATAATCTTCGTGTATGTACGTGTGTCTATATTTAGAACTATGGAAATATCTTCCTCTTGCCCTCTACCTTCCTCCAATTTTTCTTGCCCCTATTGAATGCTGTTGCGTATTGGGCCATTCGGGAGTTCGCCGAGCTTTTACAATGACTGAGCAACGTTAAAATCTAAAAAACAAGCGATTGCAAAATTTACAAAATTTTGGAAAAAGGAACTAATGCAAGAAAAGTAATCATTAAGGGGGGCACCACTAGTGCGACTGCTCCAAAAAAAGGTGATTTTCGGGAATTGAAAGAAAAGCATTGCATCGAATGTTTTGAAATTTCGAGGATATATTTGTGTATAAATTATGTATATACAGTAATTCTTTCGTATGAAAATATTCCATTTTCAGCGACTTATGCGCCCTTTCCCGAGTCTCAAAAAAAAGTTCTCCCACTGCTGCAGTGATTGCGGCCTCCAAAGTGCCCAAGATTAAAAAATTAATAAAGTCCTTTAAACTAGAAGGCCTGTATAATGACGTAAGATTGTGAAAAAAAATGAAATCAAACAAAATGGCGGGGTTTTGGAAAAAAAGTTCCAAATTACGCTTAAATATTTGAGGATTTTTTGCATGGTAAATTTACATTTATCCAATCGAAAAACTAGAAGGTCATTGTATGAAGAAATAAATTCTCAATACGCCAAAACAAGATTCAAGTCGATCGGATGATTTGTATGAGAGTTAGAACTGCAGCACATTTTTAAAATGTCGATTTGAGAAACGTTGAAACATAAAAATATATATTTCATTATTATGAATCGATAAAAATATAAGGTATAGTATACTTAGGAAGTAGTAAGGTATACTTGAAGGTATAGACTATCGAAAAATGCACAAAAAACAATTTGTGTCACACTAGTGGCGCCCCTTGAGTAACTTAATTTAAACTTCCAAAATTTGGTTAAAAGCTACTCTGGCACGACGGTGAAATTTTCATCCGATTTACAGTCGAAAAGAGAAGGAAAAGAAACGACAATTATACATACGACTATCTTCTAATAAAAATTCAACAAAATCCTATACTGAAAGTACACAGAAGCAACGACTCGTTTCTTCTCTATAAGCATCAAATGTGTACTATTTAAGGGGTTTCGGGACCATTTACGATATGCTACCATTTGATTCAAATTCATACAGTACATTTTTTGTCATATACTTAATGCACCCTCTACATTTTTAATCGATCGCCTACACCGTTTCTATAAAGCTTACAATTGAAGAAACACTTCTTCGCATTGGGAGAAGCCTAATTGCCATAATGTAAAGGAAGACGAAATTTTCATAATGTACTGACAAGGAACATCACTTAAGTAGTACCTCCACAGAAGAGTTGAATTAAGAAATGGTTGAAATTTGACATATACGTTATTTAATACATTATCCAAACATCTGTGCAATTTGAATAAGTTTGACCACCCCAAACCTGAGATATTTACACTTAAAGTTGGCTTGGTTTACACGTAACAAATGCGTTATGATGGGAAAACAGAGCATCATTAATTCTACCGTCAAAACTAAAATTAAGAAATTGATAAAAAACGAGGATAAGCTACAGTAAAATATCACGAATAATGTGAAAACAAATGAGAATGATTCACCATCTAGTTTCCAAGATATAACCATGAGAAGCCTTCACAATTTTGGTGCAAAGCCTGGCAAAGCCTGGAAAAAAAACAATTGGGGCAATACCTGGACAGTCCCGGCAAAAAGTTTACTGGAAATGGTCGATCAAAAACACAATACAAAATATATTTCACGGCAATAAATGATATCCATCGTATTATCTACTAGTACCGAGTCAATATTGCGTAGTTTTTAATTTTATTCATTACTAATTAAACCAACTATCAATCTTTTAAACATGAACATGGTATGTTAACTTTTGGTTGAGATTTTCGCAGAGGAACTACCTTAAGTGTCCGCTGTCGAACTGCGGAAAAACGGTTTTAATGGGGGAAATCACCCACCAAAGAAATGCGTATCGGGAGGTCGTTTTGCAGTTTCACCCACAAGCAGTCCACCGATCTGAATGAAACAAAAACCAAAATTCTTCCAATGTAAAGCGATGAAAAATCCACTATAGAAAATTGAAAAAAAAATCAATTGAAGGGGTGATACGCCATTCTTTCAGGAGTCGTTTCTCCCCTTAAGAACGTTTTTTCCGCAGATAAAAACAATACGTGTCTGATTTTCAATGCTTCATCACATATATGAGTTTCAACAAAATTGAAGGCGGACACTTAAGTGATGTTACTTGTGAGTGATTTGACAGTTTTTCACTCTGTACATTATGACAATTTCGTCATCAGTGTTATAATATACTGACAAGTAATTTGACAGTTTTTCATAACATTTCAAACATTTTTTCACACTATTTCGTCCGTAAAAGTGCCATTCAGCGATGAGCGTAGGTATCATCTTTCTATGTTAAAAGTGTTTCTCTAATTGTGAATTTTATAGAAACGGTGTAGACGATCGATTTAACATTCGGAGGGTGCAGTCAGCATGACACAGAATTCACTGTATAAATTTAAATCAAATAGTAACATGTCGTCAATTGTCCCGGAACTCCTTAAATCCCCACAAATACTGATTATAATACGTAGGCCACTCAAAAATGTATTGCTAGCCGAGAATATAATAATTGATACAATATAATAATACGTATTTCCTTTAAAAAAAATAGGATATCCATTTGTGAAGCAGATTTGGAAAAAAATGCAACAACAAGTTTCTAACAAGGAAAGGTTGCAGGGTCGACCTCACCGATTTCGATTAAATTTGGCATGCTTGTAGAATGGGTAAAAATAGGCGACACGTATTTTTTTATATCTGGGGAACCTGATTTTTGAGGGGTGAAACGCACCCTCGAAAATGAGGGTGGTTTTACTTTTTCGTCGATAACGTTATCGTTCTCATCTTCAATGTATAGTACACGAAAAAATAAACATTGTTGCAATGTGAAATTTTATCACATTTCGTACCGTTAAAATGTTATCGACGAAAAACGAAGAACGAAAAACATCCCAATTTTTGAGGGTGCGTTTCAACCCTTAGAAATCGGGATCCACCGATATAAAAAAATACGTGTCGCCTATTTATACCCATTTTACAAGCATGCTAAATTTAATCGAAGTCGGAGAGATCGACCTCACAACCTTTCCTTGTAAGTTAGATTAACCATTATTGCGTGATGAAATTATCGTAAACATTGTGCAAAAGACTTCTCATGGCATTTTTTCTGTCTTATCATACCTACACGATGTATTCTTGTATCATATATTCGGCTCGAAAAAACGATGTTCACGTTTGTATGGTAGGACAGCAAAGAAACTTATTTTTTATTTCTTCGGTTTCTTTATTTTAATTACTACCCAACATCTTTCCCTGCAAGTTTATGGTGCACACCACTAATGAGCATCTTAAAAGACATTCAAGTCACCCTCGTGGAGGGAAATTTGCCAAGAAATATGGACAATTGAGGAAAAATATATTTTCGTTGAGTTCCAACGATGCTAACTTGAATACCATTCGAGAGACCGATTTTTGTGAAGGGACTTCGTACACGACCCACCCAATGCAGAGGCGATCGAAGAGCGAAGTTATCTCATTTTTCTCTCACTCCTAGCCGCTCCCTTTTGGTATCTTTTCTCAGCCCTATGGCACTTCGTATCTGCGTGCATTCCTGATCCCTGGGATTGTGACCCTGCTCGGCGATAAAAGTCCACTGGATACAAGTTTTCTTGTGTAAAAGTGAAAAAAAAACAGCGAACAAAAAGGGCCACGTGAAATCTCCGAGAAAAACATTCGTGCCTTCGAACGATGTCATATATATATATATATCGACACAAGTTGGCCGAGGGGGTGAAACGTGTGAAAAATAGGGAGAAAGAATTGGGGCGGAACGGGCAGAGAAAATAGGTCACGACAGATCGATGCTCGTGCGAGTCTCCCTCCTGGCTGAACTCACCATTTTCTGGCCTACGTGAGTGAGAGAAAGCCTCCGCGAAAGATAATATATCAACCCGAACAAACAATAACTCTCGAATCCAAAACATTGTAGACAGAGAATAATAGAAAAAAAAAGTAGAGAGAAAGAAAAACATTTATTTTCGGGACAGTCCTATAATTAACCTCGACTGGAAAACGTTCCTCGTCACGAAATCATGTATAGATACACATCTGAAGGAATACGGAAAATAATTTTTGGCTGACAGAGTTTCGTATTAAGAATGGAATTTAGTTGTTCAGTTAATAGAGCTATTTAATTAAGGCAGTATTCTAGTCTAGAAATTTGAAAATAATTATTTCTTCGTCAGTTTCTTAAAGTATAGATTCTTAAGAATATGTCTTTGGAAGGATGACGTTGAAGTTTGCATCGTTAGAATGCAAGGATTTTTATCTGATTCCTTCATTTTTATTATTATTTGAAACCTTTTTTTGCAACTGAACCCTTACTTGCCACTGTGGGGTACGAAACAACCACTTTTTTTTGCGAAAATGTCTTGATTACGTGTATTCTACAGAAGTGTGGCAAGTAAGGGTTAAGGTCGTAAGTCTGTGATAAAAATATGCAAAAACATTGAAATGATGTTCATGGCCTAAAACGACCCGAAAGAAATTTATCAATAAAAAGTAATTGATTTTCTACTACGTACGAACTTCAGAAGCTTCTAAGGAAGCTAGAATTGCTCGCAGAGCTTCAGAAAATAATCATTCCGAAATCGAGGAAGGCACACTTTACGAGGCATGAATGGCCGATTAATATAACGTAAGAATCGAATGCCGTTATATCATTTAGATTATTGCAGTTATCTGAAATTTTACTCAAAACTTGGAACGCGGTTTTCTCGAAAATACTTTTCTTAACCTGGTTGACATCAAATCTCGAGTTCTATTCAACTGATTGACTTCAAATTTGGTATGGA
Organism: Ophion ellenae; assembly: GCA_963210295.1. Lineage (NCBI taxonomy): Eukaryota > Metazoa > Arthropoda > Insecta > Hymenoptera > Ichneumonidae > Ophion > Ophion ellenae. The sequence goes on along the minus strand of OY723389.1, from coordinate 28,241,455 downwards.
CCTTCAGTATATAACCCTCTATCATTCCTACCTCGAGTATTGCAAAATTATCATTACGATTTTTTCAAGTTTTAACTTTGAAAAAAATAGGGCAAAAAAATAACGTTTTTTTTTTCAGAAAGTCGCCATTCAAACATTGTTTTTTCCTCATTGGTACCTGTCGTAATGACATTCACATTGTTCAAGAAAATTGGTTTTATCTGTTTCAGATGAATGGGAGCTTTGGAATCATGTCAACCGCCTCAACCTTTTTTCACGGCCATATTTAGAGACTTATGACTTTTCAAATTTTTTATTTATTTTTTCCTACATTTTCTTTTTGAAAGACCTCTCCAATGACACCCCACTCGATGAGGACGCGAAGAAAAGTCTCCACCATTTGACGTATGGGGAAAACGCCTAAAAAGATTTTTTTCAAGATTTGGCTGCACATTAATCGAGATCCCCATACGAATCGTCTACTTGCAAAATTGTATGTACTTAGCTTTCATATGGTAAAGAATTGACGGATATGAACATGTGCCAGATGGACGGACGGACATGACGAAGTTATAAGGGTTCCTTGTTTGACTAGGGAACGCTAAAAATGTCGGCAAGAGTTCTCTAAACGCGTGCACACACACACACACACACATACACACATGTCACGCTGACGATTTTCCGAAGATCAGGCTGCGATCGTTGCCGTTATTGCGGTCGTTACCGTTAAATTATACTGCGGGTGGTAGCATCCCCCGGTTAACCACTAGTCACGATTGAACCTGCTCGAGCTAAGCGTTCGCAACACGTCGAGCGATCGGAAGATTGAGAGTGGACAGTCGAAATGCATGGGCCAAAATACAGGAGAGACAGGGAACAATTGGCATCGATGTTAACAACTCGCAGATCGGTATGTACGATCGACGTTTTTTTTGTATTGCTCACGAAAGGACGTAGTAGAAACAAAATAAAATAGTGAATTTCCGGTTCCGATTCGTTTGCATTGAAAAAATCTGTAAAATAGGGTAGGCTTAACTAAATTGTACATATGATTCATGATGTTGAAGTTTTCAGGGTTGGAGTGCAGAAAAAATGAATACTTTTTAATTGTTCAAATTGTGTTTGGCTGTGAAAATTACTCGAACGTTTTTACGTATTCTTGCGAAAAAATTGCGACCTAAATTAGTAAAAAAAAGAACCCTTTTGATAAGTATAAAAGTAAAGAAATGAAAAATGAACACTAAAAATCGTTGCATTCCAACGATGCAAACTTCAACGCCTTCATCATTCGCATATCGTGCGACACACAGCACCACCGACGGATACGAATGAAAGTTTGTTTTTATCCAAAATCATATTTGAAGATTTAGGTTGTAGATCGTTAAATAAGAATCCTGAAATATGTTTTCCTGATTTTCGTAGCTTAAGTCTGCTGAAGGAAATTTTAGAATAAAAAAAAATTCCGTTGCATTCGAACGATGCAAACTACAACGACATAGTCAGCCGGAGAATTACAAAAACTTGCTGCTGTTTCGTAAAATATGTTATCATTTATTTTTATAATTTAATGTAACGGTCACATCTCTATTATATTGGCTGCTATTGTTTTCAGTGCTATGGAAATGTTGTGGCACGTGGTATGCGCAAATAAAATAAATCTTCATTCAACGAATAGCGTATATTTTGATAACCTCAAAAACCGCGTTTTGTTCGGATGTCGCGCCTGATTCGTACCCGTAAAGTTGTCCGTAGTCGCAGGGGTATAATTGAAGAATAATTGTACGTTTATTTTAGGCAGACCTAATATTGATCAAGTTCATCAACATTGTATGAGGAAATCAGATAATTGATAGTTAAGGTACGATCCACCAAAAATATTGTGGGTATTTCAAGGAGATTTAATTTGGTTCCGGGTTCACGAACTTTCTGCCGGGGTCAACGGGCACGTTACAAATGACGTACGCGACGGATCCGGACCATCGTGAATACTATGTCAACCACTTTCTGTGTTACGAGTACGGTTGCGGATAAATCTGGTACGATATGATGATGAAGTTTTCATTGCTGTAACAACGGAAATGAATTCCTTACAGTTTATAAAATTTCTTTTTGGTCAATTCGCGTATGAGAAATCACTCGTCCATTTTTATGTATCCTCCTAAAACATTCAGGAGTTTAATTCAAACAAAACAGAATGTCACGGTACGATTGAGGATCAATATTGCGATATCGTACCTTGTGAATATTTTTTTAATTGGACATGCATTATCCGCCTTGAAACAATTTTTTAATTTTTAGTTCGTGTTATTCAAGGAAAATTAACACCTACAATGACACTAATCGTTTTCGTTTAGAATTAAGGGGTTTTCTCACTTTAGACGCTAAAAAAAGGCTATTTTCATTATTTTTTTTATACGTTTATGTTATAGACATTGATATAAAAGTTGTTACACGTAATAAATACACTTTCGAAATACATGAAATTTTTCTTTATTTGAGTCACTATTTATATACGAAAATGGTAGTTTAAAAATGGTCCTAAAAAATTGTAGGTCTGCGCTGTTGATGAAATTTCGAAGATGGATCATCCGAAACAAAAAGATCCAACGGTTTTAAATTCGGTATGTTAATGGCTATAGCGAGAATCAAACGATTTTTGTTATATTCAAAAATAACAATGTAGCGGACATTTTTCGAAAAAAAACATGTTTTTTCACCGTTTTTGGAAAAAAATAGTAAATATCGAAACTAAAAAAAAATCTAGATATGCGCTATAGCTATAGTTGTAAAGAATATGTGGTTAAAATTTCATAAGGATCGGTTCAGTAGCTTCGAAGATTTTATCAACAAGCCGTCGAAAAACGTTGTTTCGAGAAAAACGCGTTTAAAGTTTATTTGGGTTATATAAATACATACAAAATTTTTTAACGTATTTCGAGATGTATTTATTAAATGTAACAACTTTTGTATCAATATCTATAATATAAACATATCAGAAAAATTCATGAAAATAGCCTTTTTAGCGGCTAAAGTGAGAAGACCCCTTAAAGGTGTCGAGAGTAATAAAAAAAAAGTCCTTAGAGGGTACGATTTAGGCAAATCTACTCTAGCAGGTGGGATTGAAGTTTGCATCGTCAGGATGCAACGAAAATGCTCCCTCGTTTTTCATTTTCATTTCCTTATTCGTATTATTATCTAAAATATTTTTTTGCAGATTCAGGTTACACACCCTAATGTCAGGAAAAAACGTTTGAGTATCAGGAAAAAAAAATCCGTTGCATTCCAGCGATGCAAAGTTCAATACTATGATTAGCAGGGTCCTTTTGCAAACTCGACTACGATGTCGATTTTCCATGAAGAATTCATCAATGCAGTATTCATCAACGCGAGTTCACACCTTCCTGTTGCGACTAGCGCTTCCATCAATGGCTGCAAGTGTATGTTCGTAACCGTCGTTTGTATTTCTCGGTCACTTCAATGGCAATCGTATCGGGGAAAATTAGATAAAGTGATGTTCAGCTATATTAAGCCCCGCACTCATATGCCCCGAGGTCGATCTTCCGCTGGTCCTTAACGACGTGCCGTTATGTCTATGAAACCTCCCGGATTATGTCACGTGATGAGTATAACGAGTTGAGGATGAATGTCACGACCCCGTTGCCGTAAAGATTCTGGACTTGGAGCTTTTAACGTATCACGTAATATGTGCTATGCACCCCTGCTATGTGTGCGCATGAAGAAAGTTTGAGGGGAAAGTTACGCCAATCATGAAAAACGAATTTGATCGTGTCGTAACGAAGGATTTAATCGTGCTGGACGTACACGCTGCCCTCGATCGATCTTAACATCCCCGCACAAATTCGGCTCCTGCTACGAGTGCGCTAATGCGGTTTTCTGACCCTAAAACTACCAATTTATATTTTATCGCAGCTCTATATCCGTTCACTGCTCTATTCGTGTCTCTCATTTCGTCCACGGTGTGACGCCTTCTCTCGCAGGGTTATTATTATCTCGCATATAAACGGATGAGGTTATTTCACTGGCACCCAACATCGGATTCCGCTTGTGCTGTAACGACGTCAATTATAAATATCATCTCTTCACAACAAATCCAAAATAAAAAGGAAAACAGTGACATTAGTCAGTTTGCCCTGAATTTGGGTAAACTCAGAAAGGAATCACGGGCAATTTGATTAAAACACAAGCAACAGTGGTGCGGTTGGTATGCGGCTGCGAAGATATCCCATACGTCGATGGTTCAGCTGCGCAGTGGCTTGCCGATTACTGAACGAGAGGCAGTACTGGTTACTCAGTTTACTGAGTACTGTACAGTACTGTTTACTCAGTTTACTAAGTTTCCGGTGACGGAACGGGAAGTACTGTATAACCGCCTGGATAGACGAAGGTTTTCCTCAGCCACCCTGATCCCTCGTGCAAATGTTATACTGTGGTGCATTAGGAAAGAATGGTTGTAGCTCCCCGTGGACTTGAAATATTGGGAGTACAAATAAGTCTCCGCCGTTTGACAAAAGATTTCCCCACCAGGAGGTTATGGTTGAAGTTGTCAGATTTACTTCTTTAACTTTTGATTTACTTCTTTAATTTGACTAAATCTGCAGCTGAAGCACATCGATTGCTTGTAAAAGCATATGGCGAGGCTGCTTTAACCCTTTAACGGCCACGCCTATTTCTGGATGGCTCAAAATCATTTCCTCTGGTAGTATAGCTAAAAAAGGGTTAAATATGAGTATCCAACCATAATTTTGTCGATAAGGGCCTGGGAAGTAGTATTTTCGGACTGTAGCAAATTTGCTACTAACGTTTTCACCTGCACGGTTCGAACTATTATTCTGATTCAATCAAAAATCTTCAAAGCCTAGTTCGTCCAGTCAAGCTTCCTTTACCCAATTCTATCAAAAAATATTCCAAGAATGTCCATTTACTTACTTTTTTGGACGAAAAACGGGCAGCAGATCAAATGCTGGGGCAAGCGTCGTAAATTTCCACGACAACATTGTTGCCATATTAACATAATTCATATGTTTACGTTTGAATTTCAAGCTATCCCGGCATTTTTAGCTGCATCTAGCATAGATTGATGGAACTGTGCAGTAGCTTGTCCGCTATAGCGTCCTTGCGCTTTTACCGACGGGGTCAAAGTGAACGTAGCAATGCTACAATGACAGTCAAAGGGATAAGTGAGAGAAGCTGTCGCGAGTGGCTTTAAAAGTTTAAGAACGGTGAGTTTGACGTCGAAGACAAAGAACGTAGCGGAAAGCCGAAAGTGTACGAAGACGCGGAATTTGAAGCATTATTGGAGGGAGATTCGTGCCAAACGCAAGAAGAACTTGCACTTACATTAGGAGTGACTCAACAAGCAATTTCACATCGTTTAAAATTGTTGGAAATTATTCAAAATCAAGACAATTGGGTTCTATATGAACTGAAGCCGAGAAGCGGTGAACACCGATTTTGCACATGTGAAATGCTGCTTGCCAGGCATAAGCGAAAGGATCACTCACAACACTCAATTGGGAAGTTTACCCCACCCGTCGTATTCACCAGACATTGCTCCCTCTCGCTATCATTTATTTCGACCGATGACGCACGGCCTGTCTGAGCAGCACTTCACATCATATGAAGATACCTAAAATTGGGTCGATTTGTGGTTAGCCTCAAAAGGTGAAGCGTTCTTCCGACGCGGTATCCATATGCTGTCAGAAAGATGGGAAAAAGTAGTGGCTAGCGATGGGCAATACTTTGAATGAAACATAAAGTACCGTTCTTTCACAATGAATGCCTAATTTTTCATGTAAAAAAACGGCGGAGACTTATTTGTACTCCCAATAAAATAGCGGAGAGAGATAGTAAAAGCCCAAAGTGCGTAAGAAGTAGCATTGAAAATAAAAAGAAAAACAATTTGGTGTACACTATCCAAATAGGAAATCTCCTTGTCACTGAAGGAAAGAGTTTCCATAAAATGAAAAACCAGTACCCAAACAAATAGTTCATAATATAAAATATTAAGGGGTTCTTACGATAAATTGACGGGCCTTAAGCAGATCAAACCCAAAATTCATGGAATTTCACATACTTCACCCCTTGCGACAAATTTCGTAATTTCACGAAATTATCCTCGACTTTTTACCTCTCATCGGGAAAACGACCTATGTGCAGTAGAAAAGATAATGGTATCCTCGGGAGGGTTGTGCGCACCATCCAGAGTGTGTGTGTAGGTGTGAGTGTGCAGAGAAGAGCTTGCGTAGTACTCGAAGAGGAGTGCGAGGGGCGGATGAGGGGGGGGGGGGGGTGGAGGAAGAGGGAGGTGAGCTCGCTCTCTCAGAGTTCATCGACTACTGACGTCATACTGCGCTCAACTCCATCCTCTCCCCGTACCCTGTGAAGAATCGCTAGTAGACTTTACTACGTCACGTTATAAAACGAGTAGCGTGTGGCGCCGCGGTGCCCAACCGATCAACCAGGGCAGAGGGAGAGGAGACGGATGGGTGGTGCGCGCCCGCCCATACAACGAAGTATATCGGATCGCGAAAAAGAGAGAAGGGATTAAATCGGGTTTGCGCTATGCAGACTCGGCGGCTCTTGGAATCAGGAAGCCTAGTTCGATCCGGCCCCGATTCGCCAAGATTCGGGTCGTTTTCTTAGAATATGCACGCACGCACATATACATATGTATGTATATTCATACATGTGTAGGGGAGAGGAGGAAGTCCTGTCCATTCTCTTATGTTTGTAATCATAATGACAAGACCATAACGTTCGTGTCGATCTTCGATTTTGTTGAAACTTATGCATATGGAAGAGCACTGAAAACTATTGGATACGTTTTTTTTTATCGGCGGAAAAAGGATTTCAAGGGTGCAACTACCCTTGGGAGTGGAGCATGTCAATGCCTGATTTTGCAGTTTCACCCGCGAGCGGTCTACTGATTTGATTGAAAACGAAAATTCTTCTAAAGCGAAACCATCAAATATCCACTATGGGTACATAGAAAAAAATCGAAAATTAAGGTATAATATATCGCTCATTTTTTTCTTTTCCCTTTAAAAGGGGAGCGTTAAAATGAATGAAACAGGTAACGCTTCATGTCGGGGATAAAATTAACGTTTACGTATTTTTGCATTTTCGCCGGGTAGCAAGTTTAAGGGGATTAACCACATTCCTCACATTTTCAACGATTTTTATTAAGGGGAGGGTAGGGGTTTGCACTTTTGAAAAATCGATTTTTTTGTATTTTCTTATAGTTAAACATTTCAAGAAAATAATCCCAAAATTTCAAGTCAATCAGAGCAAAACTCTCGAAGCTATTGACTATTTTAGTCCCGCTCCTCTAACACTGTAGCTCCGACTTCTCTAAACTTCAAACGCGTTTTTCTCGAAACCACTTTTTCAAAGTCCGTGTTCACTGCCCTTTGAAAACTACATGACCGATTTATTTCAAACTTGGTACACACTTTCTACATATAAAATACCTCCCCCCAACAGTTAGTTTGAGATTTTTTTACATTGAGGGGGTTTTTCACCCCCAAAATAGCGGAATTTTTCGTGAAAAATAGCACTTTTCACCTTACATGACCAGCAAAAATTTAGAAATGAAAAAAAAATTATCAAAGACCGTTGGGGGGAGGATTTGATGATAATTTGACTAAATTTTAATGGTACTTGATTTCAGATAATTTCTAGCTGAGATACAGTGAACACCGCAAATCGTGTTTTTCCAAAGGCGTTCTTGGAAAAACTTTGTCACCAGCTTGTTTGTGGATAATTTCGCGTACAAATTTCACGGAATGTTCTTGAAATGACACTTAACAATGTACAAAAGGTTTCAATTAATTTTACTCTATCCATATAGATGAAAAATATTCGCAAAAGAATGTTTTTTTTCACGCTGAAACCCCTACCCTTTTCTTAAAATTGAGGGTTTTTAGGGAAATAAATGGTGAATTCCTACTCAGGGGGTAAACATGCATCGAAATGGCTTTATAAAAAAAATTATTGAAAATCCAACTTTTTTCGCCATTTTCGCCAAAAATTGGCGGCTCCACTGAGTTGCCCATAATTTTTTTCTGTTTCGATTTGGAACTTTGCTGGACGCTCTTTCTTTTTGTAATCGTATCCTCTTTGAAACACCGTTTGATTCACCGAGGCCCGGTCAATTCTTCGTTCTTGGCAAAATTGCAAGGTGCCCCAACGGTTTTCGCGAATTTTTTTCATACACCCGCTTTGCCTCTTTTTCAGCCATCGTTCAAGTGCGCTTTGCGGGAAAACTGATCGAGATATCGGGATGAAGCAAGCGGCATCTCTTAAGTTAGCCAAATTCTTTTCGAAACCCCCTCGTTAAGTTTGTGTCACTCAAATAGGTCAGGGCTACGGCTATTTGAAATTTTGGAAAATTTGCCAAAGAGTCGAACCTGATTTTTTTAACATTTGAACCACTTTAAGGGTCTATCTGATAGGAAATTTTCCGCCGATTACAAACATGACCGAGTTTTTGTCAAAAGCTCAAAATTACGGGGGCTAAACGCGTAAAACGTGTTTTCACACGGTTTTGACAATTTTATAAAGATGTTGGGTTCTGGGGAACAGTAGGGGTGAATTTGTATTCAGGGGGTAAAGATGCTTTGATATATAATTAGAAACAAAAATGATTAAAAGTAAATTTCAAAAATCCCATCTCGGTAAAAAATAAGTGGCTCCACTGAATCGTCGATCATTTATTTTAGGCTTGTATTTGAAACTCCGCCTTGTATGCATTCTCTTCGTAATCGTTTTCTCTTTGAAATGCCATTTGATTTATGGAGTTCCGATGATTTTTCGATTTTTGGCAGAATTTGAAAGATGAACGATCGAGGTTTACTAAGTTTTCCATACATACCCCTTTGCCTCTTTATCGACCACTTTTCAAATGGACCTTCCGGGAAAACTAATTGAGATATCGTGATGAATCAAGGAGCGGAAAATTTTCCGCTGATTAATGTTGAGTTTTTCCCCAAAAACTCAACATTACGTCGGCTAAATCTTCTCTTTAACTGAAATCGGTGGACTGCTTGCGGGTGAAACTGCAAACCGAGCCTTCGATATGCTTCATTCGAAGGAGTGGTTGAATGACCACCCCATGAAACGGGTTTTCCGCCAATAAACAAAAATACGTATCCAATAGTTTTTAATGTTCTACCATATACACGAGTTTCAACAAACTCTTTGTGGGGTTGAGACTATGAAAACGAAGGCAGCCTACGAAAATAATGAGCCAGGTGTACGTTGAGCATTTTTTGTACAAAAATACTCTAAAATGTAGCAAAGTTGAAGGGTGACTACTTTAAACTTAAGCTGAAGTTCAGCTTCTCTACAAAGTGGCGCGTAGCTCCTGCCACTATGATATTTAATGACGAAGTCGTGTTTAGCCATCACAAACATGACATTTACACTAGGAATCTGATGGATTTGGACCTACACACATTCCTCAGCAGCCTCGTCTTAACATTCATCGCGTTGGGCCCAATCCTTGTATCTTTGCAATACACCATTAAAAAAATGCAATACCCATTGTTGGTCGGATCACGTCGGATCGCAACAGTCATTTAGTCTCAACTGACCGTCTCTGCTTAGAGGGACACAAAAGCGTGTAGGTAATTAAAAACAAAACTGATAGTAAACACACGGAAAGTACAGATTTTTACAATGGCTATCTGCCGACCAGAGCTACTCACCTTCCCCATAAATGTACATCAGGGTGGCACAAAATTCAGTTCTATTTTTTTCCTTTTTCTCACCATTCAATTATCGTCTTTAAGGAGATTGGAGCGTTAGCCACAATCCAAGGTTAAATTTAATAAAAAATACACGTAATTGTTTAGACTATACTGAGTCTTTACGATTTTTTTTTCAACTTTTTTCACCACCAAACACCTGATATAAAAAATAGTTTAATGTATGTAATTTAACGTGCGGTTAGATAAGCAAGACTTCCACATTAAAGGTTATGTAATTTTTTGTTATTTAGCACCAAGATAAACCTTTTCTAACAACGGATTAACGCTAACTGAACCTTTGTAAACATTTAGAAAAAAAATGCTCATCTTGCCCATCGTAAACTATGGGCCAATAATGTCGTGACGTAAATATGAATAGGCATAATTATAAATTACTCAAATTTCATTGTGAATTGTATAAAACATTCGTTGTCGTAGTTCTTTCATAATAATCATCGATAATGTTATACTTTTTCAAGTTGGTAGTAATACAAAAGTTGTTCTACTCTACGTAATAAAAATATTAAAATTCATAATTTTGCCCTTTAATTATATGTTTAAAAAAATTACCATATATAGAATAAATCTGTACCTCGTATGCAATTTTTTTGAGGTTCCTTAATGAATATTTGAACCTCCTTAATAAAAAAAAAATTGTCGCAGAAGCTGGGAGCGGTCAAAAAATGTTAGAGGTCGGTCAAGCCTTCCGAAAATTCAAATTTTCATTAAAAACTCGATTATTTTTCGTCCACTTCTCACCCATGAATTTTGCGCTTTATAATTTTTAAATTAACCTCGCGAAAGCTCTAGCCGGCCAATGAATATTTAGTGGTCGGTCAAAAGCTTCAAAATTTCTAATTTTCGCGAATCTTTTTTACTCGTCTCACTTATAAATTTGACGCTTCGTAAAATTTTAAAAACAATTAATCCTTTTTTCTTTAGAAACCGATTTTTCAAACTTACCCCACACTTCTAACCCAAGAATTATAATCTTTGTTCTCATAAAATAATTCTTCAAAGCTCTTGTCCGTAAACAAAATTATACGTTGTTTTATTGGTAAAACTGAAATGGCAACTGTTTTCCGCGCATCGTAATGCGTCCCACAGTTGGTTTCGTTAGTCGAACTGCGTACCAGTCGTAGCTGTACTCTGTGATGAGCAACGCCCTAAACAATAATACATAATAATACACGATAACACATATCGTCTAATTGATGTTTGTTACAAATTATTATAATAAGTTATTCAGAAAATGTAACACTTCGCTGTTTATTTTGTGTATATGCTACAAGAAATCATAGTGCATGCAAGATTTATTTTTCGGCAGAAATTGTAAATTTCGAAAACCTTGAGCGACCACTAAATATTCATTGGCCGGCTAGAGCTTTCGCGAGGTTAATTTAAAAATTATAAAGCGTAAAATTCATGGGTAAAAAGTGGACGAAAAAAAATCGGTTTCTTAATGAAAATTTTAATTTTTGGGAGGCTTGAGCGACCTCTAAATATTTTTTGACCGCTCGCAGCTTCGGCAGAATTTTTTTTTCTTTGAAAAAGATAATTGAATGGTCAGAAAAAGGAAACAAAAATAGAGCTCAGATTTGTGCCACCCTAATGTACATATATACACTGTCCAAGATATCAAGGGGTCTCGGCAAATTCCAAAGATACGACTTATATGGCATAGTTTTATGCCCTCGGAAAATTTTGTAAAATGGAAATCAGAAGAACGCAACTTGTGTCTACACTGAATCGATTCATCGATTCTTCGATTAAGAACAATGACAAGTGCTGCAGATGCCACATGTGAATCCAATATCAAATTCAATATGTTGGTAAGAAAAGGACATATTTGTGATAAAAGGATGTTCGAGAAAAAATCGATATACAATGAAAACTTGGTTACGTCGATGTCGACGTGACAACATTTTTTTTGTCTCCTTACACGCTTAGCGGTTTTCTGTATACAATAAATAAATAAAAATATCAGAAGACCAGTTCAATATAATTCCTTTGACCCGCATGTATATCATTTGCGATCAAACTCATATCGTTATATAAAACACGTACGCACATCGTTCTAATATTTTACTCGTCGACATCAATGACAAGCAAAACAATGATAAACAAAGTTTAATTGATTTTAACTGGTATCTCAATGAAACTACGTCACCAATAGATTACACGTTCGTACATATGTGCGCACAAACAGAATCCTCGACCAATTTTTTATGACAAGTCGGGCTGCATTCAACGTTCTGTAATTGAAATTGCTTTGCTCCCTAATGGAAAATCGAGGTAAACATTTTTGGAACCAATATTCGCTTCTATATATATATATATATATTTTGCATCCGTTATATCTATGTGATGTAGAACAACAAGTCTGATTTAGCTGCTTTGAGGTCGGACTTCAATCCTTTCTAACGAGACGTCGTTTTCGCAGTCGGGACAATCCTTGATTTGGTGAGATTGAAGTTTGCATCGTTGGAATCCAATGAAAATTAATATTTCTGAATTGCTGAATTTTCTTTGGCAGAATTTAACAATGAACATCGGTCACTTTTCTTTTATTTTTTAACTTATTCCAAGATTGACAATATGAAACATGCGGAAAAAGATTTTGTATAATAATAAAATTGAGCAATCGTAAATATGAAATAATACGTCCGCAGCCTTCCGACGATGCAACCTTCACCAACATTTGAATTGAACTTCACATAAGTATGTTGACATTCATCTAAAAGTGATGCTTCGAGCCATTGTGGTTTACGTGAAGTTAAGAACGGAGATGATAGGCTATCATGCGGACGATCTTCGAGGTCGAATGTCCTCAAAATAATTTTGTTCCCTTCGAGCAGACACATGTGTGCATTCTTCTGCTTGGAGAAAAAAAATGGTATGTATACGAGTACAAAGTGCACATCCAGTGCTCGTGTCGTAAAACTGAAAATAATACGGAATCGCCTAACCCGCAGCCTTTTCCCGTGTCCTAGAGTATTGATCGCAAGTAGTACGTTGAGCGTCCACGAGGGCGCGCCGCTTAAACTCCCGCGCATCTACGACCTCTCCTCAATCTCCCCACTCCGACGAAAGCTGCGAAAAGCGAAAACCCCCTCCATCAGGTCTCTCCCGCGCGTTTGCCCTCTCCTAAGGGGCCAAGCCTTGGCCCCAGCCGCCCCTGAGACGTTTCTCGCCGCCTGGCGTGGGCAAGCGACAACGAGGGAGAGTCGTGATTTCCCCTCCATCGAACTTTTCCCGCCCTTTCTCGAAAGCGCGGGAAAACTCGCCCCCCACTTTTTCCTCTTCGTTTCCCGCGCCCTCTCGCGCCCTTTTTCCCTTTGACACGTACGTGCACGCTCTCTCTGACGCGTTTGCGCTTATTTTTCATCACGAAACGGTAAGAAAAAAAAAACCGCGGGTATTGCGTCCTGCACGCACGCCAACTGCGACGAAGCGTAAGAGAAAAAGTCACGTGGCGATTACGGAGAGAGGTAGGCAAGGGGGTGGAAAAAAAATTAGATTTCTTTCATCCTTTTCTCCGCGCGCCGTTTGTTTTGCTCGTTATCCACGCGTGGATATGATATGGATTCGTTTACGTTACAGCGGCGCCAAAAACAACCCTGGGGGCTTTCGCATATCCACTCATCCTCCGACCCCGGCGCGAATGTTCCCGGGCTCCTACAGTCGCTTAAGTTTGCAAAAAAAACTTGAAAAAAAGCTGCGATATTTCGTTGTACTTTTTCACGTGCAGTCTCGAGTGCCGAGATTGCTTTTTTATATTCCATCATCGCTTGTCTTTGCACGAACAAAGAGAGAAAAAAATCCTGACGACACGATTCCAAAAGATACGAGGGCCTCGAATTTTATCCTGATGCATATAGACGTTTCACCTTGACGTGCGCGCAACGATAAACGGAAAAGGAATTCGCGATGTGACACATATTTTTCTGCTTTCGAATGAAAGTGTGCTCGTTTTTACGATTTATCTTGCAAAAGTATTTCAGTGACGACGGTAACGAAGATCTTGCGTGCTATTTATAGGGCGCGCGAATTTACAGATAGGAAGAAAAAAATGTGGGGCAATTAGAGCCTAGTTCTATCATGCTGGCGTGATTTTCTGATGACACGCGAACTCTGTCTACCGAGGGTACGATTTTTTTACGTTAAGGTTGTTATGGGGTTGAATTAACATGGTACCATCGAGCTCAATTTTTTTCTAGACCTTCATAACGTCTTTGCTGATCATCCTGTGCAGTTTAAATACGATCCACAGTACCGTTATTTAGAAAAAAAATCGGAAACTCGACGTATTTCGTGGGCTAATTACAATACGCTTGTGGAAAACTCCCGATCATTTTTCAGTACATTATTAATATCTGCTAAGTGAACGTTACCGCGGAGCTGAAAAAATTTGTACGGTTCGACTAATTATCGGACTAACCCTCGGTGCCGTGAAAATGAGGATTCACTGTACCGTTATAAAATTATTAATGTTTTTGATAGCGAATTTGTGCAAAAATCAAGCAGACCAAATATTAGACTGGGCGATCATGGCAACCTCGTAGACGGCACAAATGCTACCTATCTTATCGGTATTCGGTAATTATTTGCCCGGGAACCTCAAACTACTCGGTCAGGATAATTAAGAACGAATATTATTGTTATTCATTCTCTTAATTAGTAATAATTACTTAATATTAATTTGATAACTATGTTCAGAAATCATACATTTCTGGACATATCTAGGCAAAGACAAAATAACGCGGATTTTTTTTCATACATAATTTTTTTTCAGAATATCGAAAAATTATTAAAGTTTTTGATTTATTCGAGATTATAGACAGCTTTAGTACACACTTTTTCTTGCCAGCGGATTTTTTTTTACTCGCACCGATATTCATTTTTGACAGCTCCTCGGGCCGATATTGAGGCTACGAACGGGGCGCATATGTCTCTAACTTCGCGACATTTCTACCAACCTGGGCATTATGATATACCACGATTTACGACGTTGCCAATTCGTTTCGCGTTAATTGAGCGAGAAAAAGTTATAGTAATTAATTATACAAACTAATGAAAACACTCAATGTGATCACCGAATGTTCAAAAATGCATATTTTCACTAATAGATGTAGAAAAATAGTTCGAAAACGCACGTTTAATATGACGATTATTCGAAGGCTAACAGTTGGTAACAGTCAATCGGCTCCGTGCATAAGCATAGGGTGCTCCCCTCGTACTTCACCCCCGACGGCTAAACCCCACAACAACCTCAACTGCTGGATCTAGAACTGCCTCGTACTACCGTCCTTTTTTTCGTTATTATTATCACTATTATTCCACGCGCGAAAACAATGCGAATCTCGTATTCCGTCCTTCATTTTTCATATCAACTGTAAAAGCCTAATAGGTATTCAATTTAAACAAAAATATTTTTTATATTCATGTGCCAACCTATTGATTTTTTCCATACGAACACATACTTTTATATGCACATATATATATCGCACACACATTCATATAGTACCTGTACTATTTACGGAGCATTAATCGTGTTCATCGTCGCCTGAAAGAGTGTTATAGTACTCGCTGTGCACCTGTCAGTTACCGATATGCACATGCGGTAACCCGACGATACGGTGGCCGGAAACTCACGTCAAGCTAGAGCGAAATACACGTATATAGATATAATATTGCCATTATATTTTGCGCTATCGCACAATTCACCGCCTGCCCTCAAGCTCGATGTTCGTCAAGATTTTAAAACGCGATAGACGCTGACCCCGATATATTGTAATAATAAAAAAAAAATGCGAGAACGAGAGAAAAAAACATGTCCGCGGCTTGAAGAGGCATTATGAAGAGAAGAAAATTATCTATCAATATTCTATTATGATTTTTATGATATTTAATGGACAACGTATGACCTAAATGCATAAGTATGCATAAAGTGCCCAACCATTGTACATGCATATATATATATATATATATATATATATATATATATATATATATATATATATATATATATATACACATATGGAATAGAATAGAAAATAGATGTGTGTGGGGATGTGTCTGTTTGCTACTCGACCATGTAGATATTGAACATCCGACTCAAGTTTATTAAGTTACGAGAATAAATGTGAGGGTATATACGTGTATTATGACGATGTAACATTGTCGTAACGGGCCGTAAGCTTGAAACGCTACGCTTCATCCGGAAATAGGTAATCAGCCACCACCACTGGCATCACCACCACCAGCACCTGAGTGAGACAGAGAGACAGCAAGAGCGAGACGGATAGAAGTCTCTTTATTAGTATGCATTTATGACAATGCTCCTTTATGCGCGATGAGTATGCAGATATGCACGTAGGCGAAACCGTTCGTCTCGGAATCAATGTTAAGAAAATGATTAATGACGTGTGCCATGATCGTCTGCGAACCGCGCGCATTGTTTTTTCTCATGCAGTTTTTTGACCCTGGCGTAGTATTTTACCAGCTAACATTGGAGCCTTGAGATCAGTAGGACTTTGTTTTTTTTTTTCAGCCCTGATTGGTTGAGCGATGGACGTATTCGATGCAAAATCATTTGGTGGTGACTGGTAGTCGTTTCGGTTTGACTAACGATCACCACCGAACGATTCTGCATCGAACGATGCCAACCGATCAGGGTGAAAAATCCTTCAGTTTCACATCCCTCGAACAGCAAGGAGCTGCCGCTACGGAAACGTCCACGTAGATGTTCGTTTCTACACGTACGTTTGTATGTAGAAGACCGAAGGAGAAAGCGCTCCCTTAGGGGAGTGCGGGGAAAGGATGAACGTTGCGAACATGACTCGCCTCTTTGCCCATAATAATCGCACCGTAGTACTACCGGCTGACATACAAACTGTATATCTATATACTTATACACTTATAGCATATCCTCTGTACGTTATCCATGCGAATTTATTATTCAACGACGACGATTATTCAGCAGAAGGCGCGTAACTCGGCGTCGATACGCGTCGTAAATTATTCAAATTTCAGCTATTAAAAAGAAAGACCGCGCGAGAAGAAGTTACGCCCTCACGAATCTCACTGTACAAATAGCTTATGTGGAAGAACAGAAAAACTCTCGGGCGTTCGTAAGCTCGTTGAACGAGAAAGATAAATAAATACGGTGGTATGATAATTATTATATACCATTCGTAGATCACTATTTCGAAGTATGATGAAGAGCAACGAAGTACCTAGGTGAGCTAATGAAAATGCCGAAAGATAGGTGGTCGAAAAAGTGTTTGGAAGAATAAGCCTGAGCGATGTTAAGTGCAAAATGGGCTTCAAATTCCCATCGGTCGAATGCAACGATTTTTTTTATATTTCCTTATTTTTAATTGGTATCGAAAATCATATTTTGCGGATTCGGGCTCTAGATCGCTAGATAAAGAGCCCAAAAGATGGGAACAGGATTTTTATAGCTTAAATATGTTAAATAAAATTCGGGAAATTCCGTGACAAAATATTTCGTTGCATTTCAGTGATGCAAACTTCAACATCATAAATGCAAACCCATCCAAATGGGGACTGGAAATGAAGAGGGCTATGGAGGAAGTAGGAGTATGAGCAATATGGCAAAGGATAAGAGACGAAGACATGGAGGGAGTAAGAAAAGTAATCGAAAGAGCTATGCGAATAAAAACCGACCAGGAAATACCACGGGACTGACACAAAATCGAGGATTCGACGTATTGCAGAAAGTACAAAAATCGTAAACAACGTATAGAAACGTAGGGAAGAAATAAAGAAACATGGGCCCGGTTACGATGTGGAAATGTAGGAAAAGGAGATAAAAAGGGATACGCGGATACTCTATGCCAATGTTGTAGGACGAAAGAAGAAAGTTTGGAACACATACTTGAATGCGGAAAAATGGAGAAAAAAATGAATAAGGAAAAGGTAGATGATTTGGAAAAGTGGCAAAGAGGCTACAAGGGGGAGGCGATGATAGGAAAAATTAATAAAGATATGGAAGGGCAAACGACCAAAGAATTGTGCGAGTATGTGAGGGTTTTCGAGTGCATGGTAATAAAAGAACTATAAAGAAGAAAAAGAACGAAAGACAAATGTTAACAACAACAAAAAGAAAGAAACGTATAAAAGGGTGTCAACGTTCAGAGGGGGGAAGTGTGTAAAAATCCACAAGGGTACACTTTGAAATAAGGAACTCTACTATAGTGATATACTATACCAGTCGATCACTATTAGTGATCACTATAGATCACTAATAGTGATCACTATTGATCAGTAATAGTGATCACTATAGTAGATCACTATTAGTGATCACTATAGTAGATCACTATTAGTGATCACTATAGTAGATCACTATTAGTGATCTCCTGATTGTCATTACCTGAATAGTGATCTACTTGGTATACCAGTAAATCACTCTTAGTGATATACTATAGTGATATACTATACTAGTAGATCACTATTTATTTCTAATAACTCAGATAACTGTTCTAGAGATTGCAGCAGAAATTGGGAAGAAAAAATTCTTCGTGATGAGGATTTTTGTTTCAACTGTTGTGAAACTGAAAATAAATAAGAGATCGAATATATATATATGAGACATGTACACGCGTATATTATGAAGCTATGCGACGTTCGATCGCAGGCCACCTGCTTGTCTCGGACGAATGGAGAGACGAGTGGAATGGCCATTCACCTCTTCCTGATGGAACTGGGAAAACCATAACAATAACGATAAAGATGGAACGTTTGATGCAGAGAGAAGCCGGGAGTTTGAGAAAGCGTGAAGGTAATTTTTCCGTAATTTCAACTGCGCTGGCCTTCAACCTCTTTTCGTTTTTCTTCGTTCACATGGTTTTTTCGTTTTTTATTAAATTTTCACAAATAATATACCGAAGAAAGACCCAGTTCTTCAAAACGTTTCCCTTACTATAA
The DNA here is from genome assembly GCA_963210295.1 of Ophion ellenae. NCBI lineage: Eukaryota > Metazoa > Arthropoda > Insecta > Hymenoptera > Ichneumonidae > Ophion > Ophion ellenae. The sequence goes on along the minus strand of OY723389.1, from coordinate 28,222,754 downwards.
TATTACAAGGGCCCACTATATCCTGAAAACAGCCATCGAAGTCTTTACAAAAACAGCAAAGCATCAATGACGTTGAAATTTGCATCGTTGTGATAAAAATTAATTCATTTTAATTGTTCACTCTTCTCACCGTTTTAGACTATGATATTCGCTCAAACGTTTTTATGTATTCTCATTAGAAATTCACGACCCCAATTTGCAAAAAGTAAGACACTGATGAAATTTGCAAAAAGTAGGACACTGATAAAAATAAAGATGGAAAAATGAACAAAACAATCGTTGCGTTTCAACGATGCAAACTTTAGCGTCATAGCATTTATGTGCTTCAACTTTTGTTTTACTTTTGCCATTATCGTCGTATGGACTCAATGTTCTTTCTAGCTTCTGTAGGGTCTATTTTTTTCCACATTTCCAAACAGTGCGCAAGCTTGGCTTTTCCCATTAACAACGATATTTATCGAATTGATTATCACTGTAAGCAATCGTTTCCCTGCTAATCATAGTCGATATGCATCTTTTTTTATTATTCCAAAGTTCTCTTATCGTGATTTGGAGAAAAAAAAACGTTGCAATTGCATGTTAATAAATGACGGCAGAGAAAAGATATGAATCCAGGGAGGCTCGAGGACGATAATTAAGACATCGAGTGTTCTTTTTACATATATAGCTGTGACGGTCAAAACGATAACAATAATGGCCATGTCATGGGCATATACGTTTGCGTGTGTGTCCACGTTGGCCCCTCGAGACCTACACAAGCGTCCTTTTGCTTGGACCACTGATTTTGATAACACAATGGTACATTCAGACTGTCTTGCACTCCTACAACCTAACCCTCCATACATTTTCCGAGGAACGCCCTCTAGCACTTCAACAATGAAGCTCTGCTATTGTAAGCTTTTTTCCATTTTCTCCGAAATCGTTTCTCCATCTACCCTCCCTGCACCGAACTCATATTTTTCCCCGCATACGACTCGATCATATCTCTGGAATAATGAATAAATTAGTTTCTAATAAATAGACATTTCCGTCGAGCGTCCACACGTTCAAAGATGTTGGACGAGTATTTAAACCCCAAGAACAGCAAATACGAATGACGTAGGATTTTTATGATGCAAATCACCATTTCCACCCTTCCCACTCCCTCAGCAAAATGCGTCGATAAAAATAGGGAACCGAAGTTTGAGGGAAGAGAAAAAAAACGTCCTCGTAGCCCGTTTCATACTTATTCCAACAAAACAGTAACTGTTGGGTACTTGACAAGTCCGTGACGCGAGTGACGTGGATAATTAATCGTCGTCCTCCTCCATCTTGTCTCGAGTAGTTACCGGAATTGTAACAATTAACAGGAGCAGCCATTAACCGAGATTGTTTACCTACGGGGGCGAAAATAGTAATGGCGCGAAAGAGGGAAAGAACACCGCAATGGGGGGTGTAGAAGAGACGCCAAGTTCCGAGGGTGTGAAACTCCCCGGGTGTTAACCCACTGGGAAAAATAACCTCCAAGCGAGCTTCCTGCATCCCCTCTCTCTCTCTCCCTCCCTCTCTTTCTCTTGGCCGCTCTTTTTACTTTTCAAGTACACACAATGTATCTATTTTCGACGTTGCTTTAGCTGCATCGTGTGACCCCTTATTCTCCTCAACATCCCATTTTTTCCCCGTATCAAAGTTCCCTCCGCTGCCTTGGCACTTTGATAAAAAAAATAACGAAAAAAATGTGGAATAAAAGAACGGCTAACTTGGAAAATTGGGTAGAAAGGAAAGGGAGAGTGCACGAGAAAAGCACAGTCGTGGCGGTAATGCGCATACACGCACGACGTGACGTCTATCAATTTCCGCGTCACTTTCCATGGCACTGTGGATATATATATATATATATATATACGTGCCTGCGTATATACAGACGCTCTATATACGATCTCATGTGTACGACGCATCGAACGCCAGCAGGGGGGATGAAGTAGGGAAAAATCGTGAGCAAACATGTATTTCTTTGCTGCGTAGATGTAGGAAGACACGTGCGGTTTTGCGGTAGAAAACTTGTTTATCGCAAAGCTTCGTTTCGAAAACGTGAAAAAGCGCTGTCTAAGGATAAACAGGGAGGCTCGTGGTGTCCGTCTGTATTTTGACGTATTTGCTAATTCACCGTACGGATATCGTTCATTTTATATCAAAATGCATTATCGGGTTACACATAGCTCGTGGCCGGAAAAACCTCAGCCAAGTGTCGGGCCTCGCCCTATTAGGGTTCCGTACATATGGCTAATAAACTTTTTTTTTAAACTAGATACTTAATTAGGTAATGCTTTTTTTCTGTCTCAGTTCTCAGGTAGTACTAAACTGAAACCATATGGGGTGGTGATAGATAAAGAAAGCTTTGTATACCCTGCTGTAAGCTTATCATGAAAATATATAAAATTATTGTTATTCAAATATTTACAATAGCAAATTACTTATTTTTGGAGTCGATAATAGCCAATTGCCAATATTGTCACATTTTTCACAGAAAAAGAGGTGGCGAAGAAAAATAAATGAAATATACGAACTACAGTTTTTTAAATTTGCAATCTTCTTTCGTTCGTGACACCAATCTCTCGTTCTTGGCTGGCACCGACTCCAAAAATAGGTCATTTGGTATTGTATATATTTAAATAACAATAATTTTATATATTTTCATTGTAAATGTATTGTATTGTGTATACGATAAATTATTATATATACTACATTATGAATCGGCGTTTTCAGTATTTGTTGTTTAAATAGAGTATATGGTACATGATATACAAAAATGCCAAATTCCTAACTATTTTATTTTTTGAGATAGACCACGTAACAAAAATGGTCTAAAACTGACAACGTTGACGCCCCCCCCCTCCCCATTTATTTATTTTTGGAGAGAAAAAAGAAAAAAATATATTTGTACTTTACTCACTGAGCTTTAAAAAATGACACCTCACATGCCAGGGCAAGACATTTTTTCTCTTTTTCTGCTCCAGTTGCATGATCGGGGCCCCCATGAAAAATAATTTAATTGAATTTCGAATTCAATATTCGGTTTTGGGTCAAAATTCTACACAAAATATCCAAATGTGAGGTCTGTAATTCATTCTGTTTACGAGCTACAGACCCGTGACTTACGGACGGACAGACACCAGAGTGGCATTATAAGGGTTCTGTTTTGCCCTTTGAGAACCCTAAAAAGAGGAATTTTCGTAATTTTTTCTGGGGAAACGTGTGCAGGTTTTCTAATGTTTTTTTTACGTTGATGAGTATGGTTTCAAGTATCTTTTACAAGTTTTGTATTGGAAAATGTTTATAAATGTAGTAGATACATTGGTTTGTGCAGACTGCTGTTTGAAAAAGTGTATGCCAATGATCCGCTGACCATTCCAGAGCTCAAGGAAGCTATTGGACGCACCATGAATGAAATAAGTCCGCAATTATACAACGCATACAATTTTTCTTTAATGTATTTATGTAACTCAAACAAACTTTAAACGCGTTTTTCTCAAAACAACGTTTTTCGACGGTTTGTTGATAAAATCTTCGAAACTACTGAACCGATCCTTATGAAATTTTAACCATATATTCTATACTATATATTCTATAGCTATAGCGCATATCAAGGATTTTTCTAAATTTTGATATCTACTATTTTAAAAAACACGTTTTTTTCTAAAAATGTCCGCCATTTTGTTATTTTTGCATATATCGAAAATCGTATGATATACGCTGTAGCCATTGACATACTGAATCTAAAACCGTCTGATTATTTGTTCCGGATGATCCATCTCCGAGATTTTATCAACAGCGCAGACCTACATTTTTGTTGGACATTTTTTTATTTACCATTTTCGTCTATAAATAGTGTATAATACTTAAATAAATAAATAATTTTTAAAAATGTATTTCGAAAGTGTATAATGTATAGTGTATAATAAATACATTAAGTGTATAATACTTAAATAAATAAATAATTTTTTTTAAATGTATTTCGAAAGTGTATTAAGGGGTTACCCCCACTTGCGATTTTGAAAAAATCGATTTTTTTTTATTGCATTTTTTTGAAGTATAAGTATCTGAGAGTATGTCCTGAAAATTTCAAGTCGATCCGAACAAAATTGACTGAGATATGAGCGTTGAAAGAGAAGAATCCGCGTTGAAAGAGCGTTGAAAGAGAAACTTTAAACTCGTTTTTCTCAAAATGGCATTTGTGAAGTCGGTGACCAAGATTACTCGAACACTAATGAACCGATCTTCTTGAAATTTTGCAGGCTTATTTAATACATAAAAATGTAGTCTTTAATTGTTCGATTTTGTTTTTCGAAAAAAAAGGCCGTTTTATAGCCAAAAAACGGCCGTTTTTTTTTCGTTAAAATCGAACCATTAACTTTGACTGTCCGCCGTTTTGTGAAAAATGAATATTTTTTAAAATCCTTCGATTAAAGACTAGTTTATACTTATATTCGACTAAATCCATCCGCATTTTTTTTTTCAGATGATCCGCTTCGCCGCAATGTTGGTCACCGCAAACCGTGTATATAAAAACATTATTTCATTGACGGCCATTTGCCACTAAACAATGTAATATTTTTCAATAAAAAAATTACTGAAAGTTCTTCAAGATGTATTCTTTAAGACGGTATATTGATCGATTAAACAAGTTTTGTAGTTCTCTTTTAAAAAATTAATGAAAAAGGCCTTTTTTGCGCTACAAGTGGGGGTAACGCCTTAATGAATACACTTTACATCGATATAAAGTAACAACTTTTATATGAATATCTATAATATAAACCTATCAAAAAAATTCATGAAAATAGCCTTTTTTAGCGTCTAAAGTGAGAAGGCCCCATAAGCCTCGCGCAGCAATCGATAACCTTTAGCTGCTTTTTTTCAAATAGAAGCAGAAAAACAAAGCTTCCCGCAAACTGCGTTTCGTTGGTCCTAAAGCCGACTCATTTGGAGCTAAAAAAACTATGTTTACACTTCGACAAAGTAAGACATACTCAAAACTAAAGCCTAATGATGACGCCATACCATAAAGGTGATCAGGTTATGGTCCGATGCGATATAATACTAGTAGCGCCCTCTCTTGTAAATCCTTCAAAACTCACTCGTACCCCCAATATATTTCAAAATTTCAAACAGGCTACTTTTTTACCGAATCGTAACCCCCGTACTCCCTTAAGCGGATTTTAATTGCGTTAGGTATTACAAGCGCGCATCGTTCAGTGCGCGCGTGCTCGACGACGCAAAGAAACATTTTATTTTCCGTCCCGAGAGCTTGACCCCGTGCGATAAATATAGGAAACTCGAAATTCGGGCGTGTAAAACGAGAGACGGGAAGCATCGGTGGTCTCGTCTTTGAAAAGTGGGACAATCCGAGCGAGACTGAGGCCTCGGACAAAAAAGAAACGAGAAAAGATACTAAATGCAGATAGGAATACAGAGATAGATTTTAGAAGGGCAAAGAGTAAAACAGGAACTCGCCGACGATGAAGAGAGAATGGACGAAAAAGAGGGAAGCAAAAAGAACGAGAGAGAGGAGAGAGGAGAGAGAGAGAGAGAGAGAGAGAGAGAGAGAGGTTTATTTTCGCGCCAGACATGTGCTCTTTCGTGCAATAGTCGCGACGAGACGAGAGAACACGACGACAAAGACGTCTTCGAAGACGACAACGACGACCCAAAGTGCATCCCTCGGAGTCCAGAATTAGAGTGACTCACTGCCCCTTAAAAGCACGCATTCCCTATATATTTCTTTACCCCTCTCTCTCGCTCACTCTCCCTCTTTGCTCTCGAATTATTTGCGTTTACGTAATCCGAGATATCCGACGCGACGTTGGATGACGTTGCGCAAAACGCTATTAGCACTACCCATACCTATATACCGTGAGTGGTGCGTCGCGACGCCCGGCGAACTTCTGACTCATCGATTTCCAACGAATTCCTTTTTCCACATGCGCTAATAAATTCCTGAGAAATTCGAATCACCGCTGGCTCGGAGATTGCTCAAAGCTGGTGAACGGAAATGGAACAATAATTAACGCCTGGCAGGGGAAACACTGAGAGGTGGTTCGGGCATGGACAACGACCTACTTGGCCCCTCGAGGCAAAGGAGCAGCAAGCAGTTGTCTGCGTCTAAATTTTAGGGCTGGCGGATCCAGGATTTAGCCGTACATTCATGTGACTCACCGAAAAATGAAAATTTTGTGGGCGTTTTTTTTTTTGAGCATACTGAAGAAACATTTGTCGACGTGTACAAAAGAAAAAAGTATGAAAAAAAATACGAAGTGGCGTCTCAGTCGTAACTGTACAAAAAGCGTTTTCTTTAGGCGCTCTGCGGGAAGACGCGAGAATTAAAAAAAAACGGAATTTACGTTAGCTTCGCTAGAGCAGTACGTACGATTATTAAAAAATATGGTTTTTCCGCTTTATGACGTCATGTTGAATTTTGTTTTCGCTAAAAAATCGGCCTCAATTTGTTTATCAAAACGAGAATTGTCGATGAATCGTAAAAGTCGTGTGTACTTCTTTAGAGAATCTGTCTACTAAGCTATGGTTAAAATTTTAAGTCGATCGGACGAAAACTGCCCGAATTATGCGTTCTCCCGATTTAGAACACGTGGTTCCGAAAAAACGATGCGTTTAAGGAGGTTGGAGCGTTAGCCACAAGCCACGATTATATTTGAAAAATAAAGTTTAATTGTCTAGGCTGAGTCTTTGCGAATTTTTTGAATGTTTTTCGCCACAAATCACCGGAGATAAAAAAAGTTCGATGTATGTAATGTCACACGCGGTTATATATAGACATAATTATAAACGACTCGACATTTTGTTCTGAGTTGTATGAAACATTCGCTGACGCAGTTTGCCCATGATAATGATCGACAATGTTATACTTTTTCAAGTTGGTAGTAACCAAGAGTTTTTTCTCATTTACGTAATAAAAATATAAAAATGCATAATTTTGGCCTTTGATTATATATTTTATGGAAAATGAGCATCTACAGAATGAATCTATACCTCGTATGCACAGTTTTGAGATTCATTGAAGAAAAAAATCACAAACCTCCATTTGACCCAACTGGACCGCTTCAACCTCCTTAAAGTTTCAAATGTGATTTAGGAGCTATCGTCCACACGACGGAATTGAAGCTCCCATTTGAATTCTGCGTGTACCCACGAAGGAATTTTGATAGTCTTCACTTGTTAGGTCGTTGTATATTTATTGTACAACGACTGGACTGAACGACTTCAAATTGCTACTTTCACCGACTAGGCTGTTTCTTGCGTTTTGGAGTGCTCGGAGGCGCTTCGGAAAACGAGCTCCAAAAGTCTTTGTTTTTTTTTTCGCGTATAATTCCTTTTGTATATCGATCTCGTTTATACATAATTTGAGCCAATAAAAAAAACGGTTTAATTTTCTTTCTATTCACATGTAACGGTTTAACAGAAGGAAAGCATAACTTGCTGTGTAACGAGGGAACGATGCAGCCGTCGTGTATATTATTCCAAACGCATGCTGGCATCCCATATAATTCGTTCAGCAATTTCACCCACACATATTTATATATGTGTGCATGTTTGCATATATATACGAGACTGCTGAACACTTTGAACATGCGTGAATTGTCAACGTTCTGAGATCTCTTTTTATCCCTCTGGAACTGTAATTAGCCGCTTAATTAAATTCTCTCTCTATTTCTCTCTCTCTCTCTCTCTCTCCTCCTTTTTCTGTTTTGATCTGACAACGAGGCGAATCGCAACACGAATCTTGCAAACGTGCTTATGAGCATTCAGAAATAGCAGAAACGCATACGATGCGTTGCTAATTACCCCACTTTTGTCACTTCTTGGAAAATCATATCGTACTCTCATTTCTGTGCTTAAATATAATACGCACTTGTTTTTGCCACAGCTTGAAGCTTCGGTAAAAATAAATATTCTCTTGCACGAGTCTCACGAACGATTATTTTATCACGTGTATTTTGCCACACGCGTAACATTTTGGATGGATAATTTTTGTTTGGGCTTTCGTTGGAATTCGTGATAACGTGACCATAAAAACAATGAGTTTTCTACTATATGAACGTGCAGCTAATATCGGACGTTGCCGTAATAAAAATAAAACTTTTTTATGGCAACATTTCAATAATGTACTCTTTTCTGCATCACCAAAAAAATCAATAACATCGTTGGAATGCAACGGAAATTCTTTCTTAGTGACTTTTTCTCTATTCTTATTTGGGTAATTCTTTAGATAAGTGACTTTTTCGAAAAATGAGCCTAAGATTTTTTTGTGCTATTTTTTCATTTATTGGGTTATAAATTATGATATTCAGTCGGGGGAAGCTGATATTTTTCATTGACAATTGTTTCACGAGCAAAGAAGCGTTAAAAATAATTTCGAATTTTTCAAAAATCCAAACAAACCCACTATATGCGTCGGATATTTCCAAAAATATTATTTTTGTAAATTTATATCACGTCTTTCTGCGAACTTCGAAACCCCATAAATTTTTATTGGGGCGGGGGGGGGGGGGGCGGGGGGGGTTGAATGTCAGCTTCCCCCGACTGAATATCATTATTTATAAGCCAATAAATGAAAAATAGCAAAAAAAATAATCGTAGGCTATTTTTTCGGAAAACTCACTCATCTAAAAAATTACCCTTATTTGTCATGCAACATATTTTTCTGTAGAGATAGGTTGTAGGTCTCCAAAAAGGATCTTAAAAAAAAGTTTATCGCAGCCTTGGCCGGCCGAAAAAAAATTGCAATTAGAGAAATAAAAATCGTTGCATTCCAATGATGCAAACTTCGATATAATTTAATAGCTGCATTCGGATGCGCATATTTATGATGCGTAAAAAACATCTTTAAACATTACTTTTCCGCGTACCATTTGCACCAGCTTCATTAGATCTCGAAAATGAATGTACGAAAAGATTTTGATTGATAGCGTTGTAACAGCGTCTCGAAATAATTGGTTGTGCATCATGCACGCAAAATTATTATTCGGTCAGTGTGCCAAGAGAGATTTTCATCTCGGTATCGTGTTCTCTGGTCATCAATGCTCAGCCGTATATCCGTTTTCCAACAATGCTTTATGTACCCGACCTATTAGCGATACAACGCTCACGAGTATACTCTTTATTATTCTATCGTTCGTCAATCGTTGATATGTATTCTTTGCTTCCCGATTCTACTTGCGTGACACCGGAAATTCAACGCTCCCATGACATCGCGATTTTTATGGTCCATTTTCACGAAACAACGTTGCTGGCATGAAAATGCCTGCGTACACAGATGCAAGTGAATGGATTAGTAGGCCGAGGGTACCTGCTTTACATACGTATTGACAAATATAAATATACGGTGATTGAAAATTATTAATGCCCCTATTAGATTATTTCGAGCGTTGTACTGTACGAAAATATCGATTCTTTTTGTTACTTTCGTTTCATTTGTAAAGACTTCGTATGGAGAAAATGACAAGCCAACTCGACCAAAGAGTTGATCTAAGATATCAATCTAAATCGCTCTGCATAAAGTGGACTCTCCAATTTGAATCACCCTATACGTGCGTGGAGGACTGCATACAATAGCTAAAGGATTGTTAATGACATTTTTACAATGATTAAATCACGCAGACTCCTGACGTGGGAAATCCCATTCTAATCAACGAGCCTTTTCGTATAAAAGCTCGATGTTGGCCAACATCGAACGACACTCGGATATTTCGCGCCGATCGTGGAAAGAAATATTCATAATACATTAGTCTCGGAAAAACATATACAAATCACAATGATAAATCGCGTTAAATTCTTTAATGTTTTTCTTGTATCTTGTCTACTCCGAACAGGTCGTACTCTGATGCACGACGGATTCGCCAAAGTCTTCGGATCGTCTGGAAGCGTCACCAAGTTATTATCGTCTCGAATCTGTTTTTTTATAGCTGAGAGAAAAATTAAAGATTTTACTGTTTTTCAAAATTCTTTTTTTTTCCATCGAGAATGAAATATATCGTACCCAGAGATTAATTAAATTTTTTAGATCGATTTGAAAAAATAATTTTTATTATAGTCTAAACGAATTATAGTTTATAGCAAAACTATAGTCTAAACGAATACTTCCGCCGTTTTAATTCTTTGAATGGATTCTCGCGTGAAATTTTAGTGTGAAAACAAACCAATTGCTGAATCAATTGTGCAACGAGTCACAAGACGACGATACGATAAAACGAGACGCCTGCTACGGATGCTTCTTTCGAAGTAGCCAAGAACCATCCGGTTATCCAATGCTATTGACAATGGCAGCGTGTGCCGACAGTTATTTAAACAATACGGAATACGGCCATTGCAGAGCATATCTTCGGGTAAGTCCAGTTGCAAATTAAAGCACATTTTTCTTCCCTCGTTTATGATCATGGAGTTGGAACGTTCATGATCATCATTGGAACGCAACGACAGCTTTGTAGCCCATTTTTTTGGCACGATTAGCCCTCCAAAACTACACAAACCTTTTTCAAGATTCTAGTTGGAGATCTGCAGCCTAAATATGTAAGAAAATATTTCGGATAATAATGAAAATGAGGGAATGAAAAAAATGGAAGAAAAAAATGCGTTGCATTCCAACGATGCAAACCAAAATCGTGTAGTTTTCGCACTTTACTCGATTATTCATTTATATTCCAATCATATACTCTATTAATATTTCGTTGTTACTATAATTGTAAGCGTCAATGTGCAATTTCCTTTTAAGAACGCAACGAGCGCGCTTAATTCAAGAGCCAGTCCCACGACAATCTACTGCACATTCTTGGAATGCATTCGTCAAGTTAACAAGGACAACCTGGTAACCCCTACGTGTTCTGGAAATATTTATTTTCGTTACTTAATTTGAGTCATTCGTGTACAGAAAATAACGATCGAGAAATTAATTAACACGATTTTTTCACCACTCGACACTTCGTGATCGCCATTATTTCATTTGTGAAAAGGAATATCGTGAGCACGACAACTTTCAACCACCATAACTACTACGAATACCAAAATGTTGAGATAATTACTAAATTAAATGGAAAAGAACGAAAATTGTTGTCCAGACTCTGTTCTGACAGAACATTTTACTTCTAAACGCAGTTCGTTAATGACGAAAATGTAAATGGTAAATTGTTCATTTATATCCCAACATTTTTCTTCCGCTTTTCTAATGCACTTTGTACCATAGTGTAAATATTTATGGAGTGACGGTGAAAATTGCTGTAAATAATGCGCAGGAGGCACTACTAGCTTTGTATCGGGACGAGGATCGCCGGTCCAAAGAAGCCAAATTCGTCACGAGGAAGACAAAATCGGCTTTAGTATTGAAAAAATATATCACAGCACTTCGTGGCATTTGTATAGTACGCGGAATGGACGGGGTTTCTAGCACAGTCAGACCTGGAGCGCAACCTATACCTCCAAGACGTAACAATTTTATTGGTACGGACAACGTTATGAATGCAAGAAAATAGAATAAATAGAATGAAGTAACTGATCATTTGAAATTCTGGAGGGAGCCAGAAAACCGAGAAGAGGAGATGATGTTGAAGTTTGTTTCTTACTTATTCTTATTGAAGGTTCGCGACCTCAATTTGCAAAGAGAAGGCTTTGGATACGGATAAACATGAAAAAAATGCCAAATAAAAATCGTTACAGTCCAACCATGCAAATTTCAACGTCATGAAAGGGAGGGTGTACCAACCCCCAACAGTTAGCAGTGGCATTAACAGTGGCGTAGCAAGGGCTTTTGGGGTCTAAGGCGGACCGTGCAAATGGTGCTCCAATTTTTACCCAGCCATGCAAGATTTCAACACAGGAACTGGCGTGAAACTTTTTTATTAACTTAATTCTGCATTTTGACAGAGGCTATGCTAAAAGGATGAAGTTAAAAATGTTTACAAAACTATTTTACGTGCGTTCTGACTACCAAGGTCGTTGCCCCCATGGAAATTTATATACGCAAAAATATACTGCCAATTTATTTTATTAATAATTGTAATATATGTGAAATGCATGGCATATATTGAAAATATATGTTGCATATATGTGCCAAATTCTAATTTTCGTAACGTTTTTATATATGAGATGTATATGCGTGGTATTACTGTATATCAATGTATGATATATCAAAAATATATGTAGCATTTACCCTGCATATATACCACATATATTTAGCATATATGTTGCATACACACTGCATACATACCACATGTATACTGCATAAATAGTACATATATGCCACATATATAATAGTGTACTTTAACTGTGAGTTAAATTTGTTTAAGTTTAAGTTTTAAGTTTTATTAAGTTTAACTATAATAGTGCTTATACACAGCATATATTTCTCGTCAGGAATATGTATCAAAAATGTATGCGTCATATATGATGCATAATTGACACATATATGAGTCATATATGACGCATACATTTTTGATATATTTTTCTGGCAAAAAAATAGATTGAAAATATATCGAAAATATATGCGTCGTATATGCCTCATATATGCATCATATATAGTGTTTATACGTAGCATATATTTTTTGGTCAGAAAAATACATCGAAAATATATGGGTCATATATGCGTCATATATTTGGTGCATATATCTATCTATATAAATAAAAAGAGAAGTCCTGACTGACTGACTGACTGACTGACTGACTCATCAACGCCCAGCCCAAACCCTTGGACCTAGAAAGCTGAAATTTTGCACAAAGGTTCCCTTTATAATGTAGACAAGGAATAAGGAAGGATTTTTCGAAATTCAACCCCTAAGGGAGTTAAATTGGGGGTGAAAGTTTGTATGAAAAATCTTATTCCTTGAGTTAATATACTTGAAAACTTAACACAAATAAATTATAAAGTAAATTATAAACTTTGTCACTTTTATTTTTCCTAAACTACCCCCTAAGAGGGGATTTGGGGGTATCAAAGTTTGTATGGAAGAATTTTAACGCGCGGTTCGATTAACTCGAAACTCAGTATTTATGCTTGAGAACAAAAATAAAGAATAACGTGTATCAGGGTTTTTCGAAAATCGACCCCTAACGGGTTAAAAAGGGATAGTCATTTTTACAGGGGAGGATTTTATCGCGGGGCTTATCTTCTTTGAAACATCTTCTTTGATCTTATTTGAAACTTGACACAAATACTTGCCTATGTAATAAAGTTTGTCATTAAGGGGTTTAGGGGGGGGGGGGGTGGACGGGGATTATTTACGTAACTATTTTTTTCTAATTCTCACAGGATAGAGAATAAAGAGGATTTAATATTTTCACTTTAAAGTTGCCTTCATATTTGGCATTTAAGTAGGTAATTTTCCGTCCCGTTATTGGGTTATATTATTAGGTTTTAGAGATTTTATCCTCCATCAATCATATATCAATCCGCGCGCCGCTCCTCGGATACTATATAAGCAGTGCGAGAAGACATTGTTTACCTAGATTAACAAATGGGGTACTTTTAATTACGGTAGTATGTTCCCGTGGGATATTTTCCGACATCCGCGCGGGCGAAGCCGCGGGCAAAAGCTAGTACTGAATATATACGTATTATTCTATTTTTCATCACTATATATGCGACCGATATATATATATATATATATATATATATATATATATATATATATATATATATATATATATATGTAGCATATATTTTCTGCATATATTTGACATACATAATTGTCCATGGGGGTGATCACACACTCGAAGTTGATTTAGTCAGTTAGTTCTCGTTCAATGGACCAAATCGCCAGATTGTTCAATCTAGAATCACCCATCGTTGACCGTAGATAATTCTTTATGACTTTCAACTTGGGGAAATTTGTGTCGCAAGTCGCGACGCTGATGGCCACGATGAGGAAGATTTGTAGCATAGCAACGATGTTCGGGACTGAATCAACTAGGCTGAACTCTTGAATAAAGCGCAGAAGCTGTTAGGGCCCTTCCGTCTTCAGTGATTCAAGATGTTTAGGTTCTGGAGAAGCTTCAATGAATTTAAGGGGTCTTCTCACTTTAAACGCTAAAAGAAGGCTATTTTCATTGTTTTTTTTAAAGGCTTATATTGTAGATATTTATATTAAAGTTGTTACACTTAATAAATACAGTTTCGAAATACATTTTTTTTATGTATTTACTTAAGTCACTATTTATAGACGAAAATGACAGTTCAAAAAATTTCCAAAAAAAATTGTAGATCTCCGCTGTTGATGAAATCTCGGGGATGAATCATCCGAAACAAAAAAAATCAAACGATTTTAGATTCAGTATGTGAATGGCTATAGCGCATATCATACGATTTTCGATATATGCAAAAATACCGAAATGGCGGGCATTTTTCGAAAAAAAATCATTTTTCTTCACCGTTTTTGGCAAAAAAATAGTGAATATCAAAATGTTTTTAAATCCTTGATAAGGATCGGTTCAGTAATAAAATGTGATAAGGATCGGTTCAGTAGTTTCGAAGATTTTATCAACAAGCCGTCGAAAAAAGTTGTTTCGAGAAAAAAACGCGTTTGAAGTTTGTTTGGGTTACATAAATACATAAATAAAACATTCTTTTAATGTATTTCGGAAGTGTATTCATTAAGCGTAACAACTTTTATATCAATATCTATAATATGAACCTATAAATAAAATTCATGAAAATAGCCTTATTTTAGCGTCTAAAGTGAGAAGACCCCTTAATCAACCTTGTGCGTTCCAGCAGAAACTCATCCTTGTCGATTTGATCAGCATCCAGCTTGCTTGAATCGATGCTGATTCCGAGGTCCAAAAGATTGTTTGAACTCAAACAAACCCAAACAAACGTTTGATCATCATGCTCATCCGTAACCGAATTATTAATCAACCGCTGTTCATTTCAAATGGAACGTTGCTGTAATGTGAGACGATGACGCCGCGAAGGGCCTTTCCGCGCGGTTTTTCAACTTCCACCATTACTCTATGACTATCTGAAATTGGAACCATAGGGTCAGTTATGAAAATTGAGCTACCTGACTTTTTTTTAATCAAAATTAACAGCTATTCGCAATGATTTGCGGGAAAAAATGTTTAACTCACCAAAATATGGTATAATACTGTCATTTTTTCCAAAAAAAGGTGTTGCCCCCTTATTTTGGTGCCCCAGGCGGCCCGCCCCAGCCGCCACACCTTTGCTACGCCACTGGGTAATAAGAAACTAATTTGTGAATGTCGAAAACAATATCTCGTTATTCGAATAATTCGAATAATAGTTTGACCTTTCATTGATGTCCTTATCTCGGTGTTACACAAAATTTATAAACACACATTTCAAAACTACAAGTTTTAATAGCATGTGGATAATATTGGCGTTTTTAGAAGTGACAACTTTTTCAGCTTTAACAAAACGCCTAAAATCGGAAAAGAATCATGTTTGGATGGTAAAAAAAAATAATTCTCGTGATGCGACAATATGGGCTTAAGTCGGGTTTGATTGAGAAAAAGAATAAATATTCGATCTACTGTTGAGAAAACAGAATAATTAAAATGTTTTTATGCTCCGTAGATCCGTTTATGCGTGGGCGAAGCGATAAAAATGTTTACCAATTTTACATTAACGGACGTCTACCTGGCCCAGCTTTTCGTGAATACGACCGCGTGTATTCTCGCGAAAACTCGCTGTTCTCCCATGAATCCGATAACCGGGGCGTATCGGGAAGAGGGCGATATTACGACTAAACTTCGAATAACGAGTATCAACGCGATTCTCGTAAATTCGGACTACGACATAAACATTGTTCAACTGCCGTTTGGACACGGTGTTACAGACGAGTGCGCCAAATACAGAAATATACGTCAAGCCAATTGGCCTAGTGTCAGGTGCATCGATACTTCCGGTTTTTATTAAACGGTTGAAACAACTATTTTGAAAAAATATGAAAAAGCATATATACAAATATACGACTTAGAAACTTGTAACGATTTTCAGTAGTGACTTTTTTTCTAATGCAAACAATCGATTGCCTTTTATTTTTTATTCTTTTTTTTATTTCCTCATTTTCATTAATATACATCTTATTTTGCAGACTTAGGTTTCGTATCTTCAAGCAACCCAAAAATGTTAAATTTTCGTAGCTAAAATCCACCAAAAGAAGTTTGAATTTTTTTTAATGGTCTTGAAGCTTCCATCGTTGGCATGCAACGAAAACGATTTTTTTTGCATTGATAAAATTTCCTTTTGGCCCATCCAGGCTATAAGAATCATTCCAACGTTTTTACCTATTTTTATTACTGATTTACGACCTCGAGTTGCAAAAAATGTTTCATGTAATAATAAAAATGACAAAATGAGAAAAAATCGTTGCATTCCAACGACGCAAAGTTCAACACCATAAAACATGTTCATTTCATTCCAACGATGCAAACTTGTGATAATTCATCATCATATAAACTTTTAATTAGCCGATTTTTTTCGGATACATTGCATGTGACAATAACTGCTAAAAAATGTAAATGAAAAAGAGATCTGATGAATAAAAAACGTAAATAAAGGCTGCGCACTGTTAATCGAACCCAATCGCTTTCGTTTCATTCTTCTCAATCCCTGGCTAACGATAAGTCTCCGACGAGCGAAGACTTCGAGACTCTTATCGTTTTATTAAGGGAGACTTTGTCCTTGAAATCGGCGGGAGATGTTAGCGGCTGAACATGAGCAGCTAGAAGAAGAGGAGGGATGCCTCTATGGACCAGGCATTGCCGATTAGCGGTAATTATAAACACATTTGTGTAAACACATTACAAAACTTTAAACGCGTTTTTCTCGAAAACACGTTTTTAAAAATGGCTGACATTCTCCTGACCGCTGTAATTAACATATCGACCTGAAATTTGGAGAGCATACTCAGAAAATATGTCTTCACGGAATGACGGATCGTTTTTTCGATAGATACATTTTTGCATTTATTATTTATTTTTTTATGCGAAAAAAAACGCGAAAATTCGATTTTTTTTTAATTGCCGCCATTTTCCGAAATTTGTACTAAACGAAAAACCCATCCGTCATTCCATGACCAAAGGGTCACAGATTGATAATATGCTTTGAATTTGTGTTTCAGACCAACAAAGAGGAGGCAGTGATGTCAGCCGTTTACCTCCCGCGATTTGAGGACCTGTTTTCGCGGAGCTGCAACGGCCGCCATCTTGGTTTTTTTTTTTTTTCAAAAAAAATTTCTTTAACATTCTGTATATCATGAATAAAAGCAAGAAAAAAACCGCACTCAAAAAGCTTTACTCGTTTCCTTTAGAAAAAATAAAATGTTAACACCTGAAATATGGCACTCCAAGGACAAAGTCTTCGTTAAATAATGGCTCCAAATAAATATTAGACTCCCAGTATGAGTCGCTCACGAGGAAGCTCGCTATAGCATTTTTCACCGAAATAATTCGAGGGCCCTCCGGTTCCTCTGGCCTAAATTAAAACGCCTTCAGCCTCATGCCTCCCGTGTAGCAAGCATCGTCAAAAGAAAGATCATGAAGAATTACAGTGTTTTTAAAAAGTGATCATTGACGTTTCCGAGCATTCGCCTCGTTAAAAACTCCAATTAAACGATTCTTCAAACTCGGTCCCGATATCGCTCGTTAGCTCAACACGCGAAAGATTGCGCATGTCTCTCAAGTGTGTTTCCGACTTTGGAGCGATATATACGTCAGTGTAAACAGTAAATGCCATGAAAAACAGGCGACTCTCTCGTACGGCGAATCGAGAGTTACACTGGCCAGAAAAAGAGAAATCCAGCGAGAACGAGGCGAGAGAAGCGAGAAAAACGTACAGGGTAAAAAGAAGGAGAGAGAAAAACAACGAGTTTGAGGAGGCTGCACTCGATCGCTCCGTTTTACTTTATTCTCCGGGAGCACAGTTCGAGAGTGAGACACTCCACTTGGCCTCTCGTATTCCACGAAATAATTTGAAATATGCAAATGTCATGAGAGTGCGCGCGTTATGCAGACGAGAGTAAAGAGCGAGAGGGCGGTGGAGTATTCGAGTTGGTGTGTGCGTGTGGGTGTGCGGTATTGGACACCAAAGAAGATGATGACGTTATAACGAACTCTGGAGAAGAGCAAACCGAAAGGGGCCTCGAGAAGGGAGAATGGCATGTGAAACGTCTGTACATGCGCACACAGGCGCACACAATATGGACAAAGCATATTTTGAATGTGGTATATCTATGCAATGTTGGCTATCGGCCCATCTGGCCGTTTTGCCGTGCTTACATTCATCCAAAGATGATTTTGAAAACAGTGAAGTTTGCACAATGTCGAGTATGGGAACAATTTTATGAGCTACTATGAAACCAGCGAAGTCGGATGTCTCCGAAACTACCCTTCCGCATACATGCGGAGTATCCGAATTCCACGGTAATGTTGACAGTAGACTCTGGGGCTCGTTTGACGTCACAGTCTCGTGAACACGGAAAATGGGGAAGGCACTTCTTCACTTTCATGGTAAGGCGCCCAGTTTTACTTTCCCCCAAATGATTTTCAACTAAGAATGTTTAACGGCCGGAAAAATGAGGAATTTTCGGGATTTTTTTCTGGGGAAACGTATGCCGGTTTTTAATTTTTTTTTTATATAGAAGAATATGGTTTTAAGTATTTTTTACAATTTTGATATTGAAAAATATTTATAACTTTTTACATAAAATAAACGGATGCCGTTTATTTGATATCAGAATATATTAACAAAATGAATGAGATGTATATTTTATATCGAAATGCATCAACAAAATTAATTAAATGTATATTATAATTATATCAAAATGTATTAACGGATTACACCTTGCTCGCGGCCGGAAAAAAAGAGGAATTTTCGGGAAGTTTTCCTGGAAAAACGTGAGCAGGTTTCGGATTTTTTATTTTTTTTTTACATTGAATAGTATGGTTTTAGGTATGTTTTACAATTTTGGTATTGAAGAATATTCATAAATGTGGTAGATGGAATGGTTTGTGCAGAACGCATTTAATTTTTTCATGAAATTATCCAGTGCATGCTCCAACGATTCGATAAAATATTGATTTTTGAAAAAATAGTCGCAGTACAAAGCAAAGGAATCGGTTTTGGTGAAAGAAGTCTTCTATTTTCGTTAATGAATAAAAACTATGCATCGAAAAAAAATTCTGCGGTCAAGCACTGCTTTTCTTTATGTAAAATTTGAAGTTGATCGTCGCAGTGATTTTATATGTATCGTGGGCACCGATTGAAAAAAATAATTTTGGGTAAAACGCATTTAAAGTTCGCCGACGCGCGGTTCATAACGTTGAAGTTTGCATTGTTGGAATGCAACGATTTTTTTTTCCTCATTTGTACCATTATCCAAAATCTTTGTTTGTGAATTGAGGTCGTTAATTTCTAATAAGAATAATCGCGTTGAAGTTTGCATCGTTGGAATGCAACGAAAATTCTTCTTTATTTTTCATATCTTTATTTTTTTTACTACCTACACCCTTTTTCTTCCAAGCTAAGATTTCGAAACCCTAACAATGGTCTTAAAAAATTGCTCAATAATTTTTGTAGCTTAAATAGAAAACAAAGAAATTAAGCAATACGAAGAAAAAAGTATTTTTGTAAAGTATACTTAATAAAAGTATTTCGAAACTCTAATAAGGGTCTCAAAAATTGATCAATAATTTGTGTAACCTAAATAGACAACAAAAAAATTGGGCGATACGAAGAAAAAAGTATTTTCGTTGCCTCCCAACGATGCAAACTTCAATATAATTAAGAACACGTAAAAGCGTTTGAGCTATTCTCGCAGCTAAAATCGGCAAAAAAAATTGAGTAATTGAAGAAAATTAATTTTCGGTGCATTCCAATGATGCAAACTCCAACGTCATCGCGGTTCGTCGATTCGCCTACCTATAAACGCCCATAGCTCCCTCAATTTTTCGCGCATCGACGTGAAATTTTCAGAGAATATTTTTGAAATGTCATACTTTGAGAACCAATCGAAAACCAAAAATCGATATTTTCAAAAATGTCCAACCAGGCGTCAGCTCTTAACGCGGTCCTCTAGTTTCTCGGCTGTTTTTTTACGGCTTTTTCAATAATTTTTTACGGGCAAAGCATCGAAATAATCAATCTCATTGTTTTTGCATAATCTTTATTAACATTTAAATAAGCTCAACAATTTTTTTGAAGTCAAAATATATAATAGAATAAACGTTATAGTGGCCGACAGGAAGACATCAAGTAAAAGAGGTGCTTGACGGTGACCAAGATTGCGGCTGTTCTGCTTATCAGAAATCAAAAAACCAAACGGCATTTTAATCTTCATATTCAAGACTATCGATTGAATTAGAGTGAATTCTAAATTACAAAAATTGACTTTTTTATACACTTTTGAAAATTACATTCTATTTTTCACTCATTTTTTCATAAGGTTTTCGCTCGTACCAAAAAAACTATCGAAGCAATCATGATAATCCTAGTTCAATCGCTGGCTTATAACATATTAAAGATGCTGTATAAATTTGAACAAGATCGGTGCAGTAGTTTCTGAAATATCGTGGTCACCGTTTCGAAAAATGGTGTTTCGAGAAAAACGCGTTTGAAAGTTCGCGCTCCCGGCGCGCGCTCCGTATACCTGCTCCGTTCCAGGGCCGTAACATGTGAACCACTTCGAATATCGAAAAATCCTTTGGCACACATTTTCTACACATGTTGTAGATGTGATTTATGAAGAAAAAAAAATCGATTTTTTCGACCCGAGAAACTAGAGGACCGTCTTAATAAAATTTCAGCAAAGAGGCACATATTCATCGCTATACGCAATACGAACCATCTGTTGTGAAAGCAAGTTACCTGCATACAGGTACGAAGCACACGGTCTCTTTCACATACTTCACCGGATAAAAACAATTTTCCCCTTAGCCACATTATTTTGCAATATAACACGAGGTCTGTACAAAGTGGCAATAGCACGAAGACGGAACAATTAAGGGGGCATCCGGGTTTATGCTCGGATTTCAAGAATTAGGTATTTACGATTGTGTTGCGATAGAAAAAGAAGACTCGATGACGGTGTGCAGAAAAAAAAAGAAGAATAGGTACGGATGAAGAAGGAAGTCGGCGCGGTTTCTATGTGATTGCAACGAAAGAAGCTGTGACGTGGATGGTTTCCCTCTTGGCCTGCCTCTCGCGCGCTTTCTCACTCGCTCGCTGTCTAAAAAGATTGTGTACTCCCGTTACACGCGCATTCCTCGAGCGTCATCCAGCTAAGAATAGCCACGAAGGATTACGCCAGAGAAATTATTGCCTCACTTACCCCATACTCTATGTATATATACTACGTACCTACACGCATACACGAACACACATATATAGGTCGTGTATGTGCTTTCTGCGCGACATCCTCCGATCTCTTTTTCTTCCATTACTATACACACGTCTCTAGAGCTAGAGAGAATCGTGGGAAGAACTTAACTCTCATCATCGAACAAATTCTCTCCTCACACTGTGAATGAATCCAAAATTCCTCGAGGCGAAATCCACAAATTCCTGCACGAAGACATTATTCGGTAAGAGGTGAAACTCGGGAAGAGTGGCTGCCAAAATGGAAAATGTCACTGATGCCTTCGAAATTAGATGATTGAAACTGCAATAGCAGCAGTATTACGATATCTGTGACCCCTAATTCTGACCACGCAGTCTTCATACTTGACCCAAAATAAGACTTTTTTCAAAAATGGTACAAATCGAAATTCGACCCTTAAGGGGATGAAAAAGGGGGTTTTAAGGTTTTGGAGTTTAATACACTCCAATGCAAATAATTAAGCATGTATTTGTTTGGGTTTGTTTGGTGTATTTATTCTAACCCAAACAAACCCAAACAACCATAGTTAAGCGGTTAAAGGTACTACTTGACTGCACGCACCGAACAGCAAGGAAAACATATAGCGTTATATATAAAATAAATTTGGTAAGTTTCAAGCAAATCTGGTCAAAAAATGTTTTTTTCATACAAACACTTCCGTTCAACCCCCTTAACCCTTTGAAGCATACATTTTTCCTTACGTGCAATCAGCTCAAAACTTTGTACTCGGGGGCTTTCGGGGTCGCTGATTACAAATCTGCACTCAAAATTTGGAAATTCAAAATGGCGGATCCAATATGGCGGACCATAAATGCAAAAATCGTTTGATGAAAGCGAAAGTTGCTACTCGGGGGTTTTCGGGGTCGCTGATTACAAATCTGCACTCAAAATTTGAAAATTCAAGATGGCGGAGCCAATATGGCGGACCACGAATGCAAAAATTGTTTGTTTGGGTTATAATAATATATAAAATTATTTATATATTATAATTAATATATAAATATATTTTTATAATATGTTATAATAGTATATAATATAAAAAATATATAAAATAAAAAAAGCAAAAAAATAAATTAAAAAAAAACAAATTTTGTTTTGTTTAATATGGAGCTAGAAACTCGCTACTTCCTCGCCGTTAGCTCCGGGTAATGCTTAAAGCGTAATTCTATTAGAAATTCAGTATAACAGAATCAACATATTGAGCAACTCCGATGTTTTGGTAATTCCAGTAAAATCTCCGGTTTTGGTCCGCCATATTGGATTCGCCATTTTGAATTTCTGGATTTTGAGCTCGAATCCGTAATCAGCGACCCAAAAAACGTCTCTGAATTCATTTTTTGTGTATGGTTTACCTGCTATATGCACAATTACATTTGTTGTCTAAAAAACGTGTTTTTTTGTACTGTAGTGATGATCAACATATTGATCAACAACATGATAACATAATCCCTTAATAGTGATATTTTAGTAACAATTGATCTCCTAACATCTTAAATATACATTTACATTTGTCGTAATATACATTTACAAAGGGTTAAAGGTTAAATTTTGGAAATTTTTGAAACACATGTTTAATTATTTGTATTTTACTGTATTTATGCCAAGTTTCAAGTAAATCTGACAAAAAATATGCTGTCTCGTACAAACTTTAACACCCCCGTTTAACCTTGGTAAGGGTCGAATTTTAGGAAACGCTCAAATACATGTTCAATTATTTGTATTGTAGAGTATTTAGGCCAAGTTTCAAGCAAATCTGACAAAACAATATGTTGTCTCATACAAAGTTTAAAACCCCTGTTTCACCCCCTTAAGGGTCGATTTTCGATTTTTGCCACTTTTGAAAAAAGTCTTATTTTGGTTCATATATGAAGGCTTGCGTGGTCAGAATTAGGGACCACAGATATTGGAATATCACCGCAATGGCTTGCTCACACCACGTTTAGGCTTGAAAAATAAACTGACAGCAACTGTCTCCTTTTTAATGGTTTTTATATTTACTATTAAGATCAAGGGATGCTGCTTTCACAAAAGTGGATAAATGCGTGGAGACCGACCTAAAAATCAAATCTTTTTCGTATTATAATTTCCCTACCGACGGGTTCCCACGAGATACTCATAGTCTTGCCGCTAGACGACATAACTTTTTTGGAAACTGCTTTAAAACGCAAATCTACGAGAATTTTCTGTTAATTCGATTAGTATAGTTTCTATATTGAGGGTTGGCATACACTTAGTTAGTCAACTTTTTTGAATATATCAATTGTTGGTTTCCGACGAATTCTCAAAATATAACATTTCGAAAATATTTACTGAAATTTTCAATGCATGCTAAATTGAGGGAATCATGGGCGTTTATAAAGAAGTTCTGCGAACCAGCGAACTTTTTACACGTTTTTCTCGAAATGACTTTTTCAAGATCGATGACCGCGACATCTCAAAAATCACCGCACCGAATAATCTCAAATTTTAGAAGCTTTTTTACATATCAAAAAGCAGTGCTCAAATGAAGATTTTTTTTCAATGCATAGTTTTTTTTTATCAACGAAAGTAGAGCGTTTATTTGACCGAAAATCGACAGTTTCACTTTGGACTTTTTTCAGCGGCCATTTTGTCAGAAATCCAGTTTTTCTCTAATCCAAAGAACAAAAGGCACTGATTGTAGTTGAAAAACAAAAAATACGAAGTAAATGCAAACATTCCGTTTCCATTTTACCGGGCAAAACTTCTTCAGTTTCAAATAAGTCCACTTCACACTTGATTGCACGTTTTGACTACTGCTGAAATTTGCATTAATAGAACGCGTTGAATTTTTTCTTTGCTCGCCCACATTTTTATTGGCAGATTTAGACTACGAAAATTACTCAAACGATTTTTCTGACCCGTACTGAAGATCTGTGATCCACATATGCAAATAAGATTTTCGTGATTATAAAAATGAGAAATCAAATAATGAAAAAGAATTTTCGTTGCTTTTCAACGATACCCACTTCACCACTATCGTTTTGATGATCCGTCGAACGGACATAGCGAGAAAGTGCACTTGAAGAAGGCACGAGAAAATTTCGAGTTTTCCCTAATTGTCATGCTCATTAGGAATCGGAAGGACAATAGTAACGAGGGCCGATTGAAACACGCCCGATGTCGAAAGTTGATAAGGGCGAGAGGCGAAAAAAGTACAATGAGATGCTCCGTCAACGGGAATCGTCAATTCCCGGTGCCGAGAATAATGGGAAATGACATTTTTTGTCTCATTAGCGATGTCTGATATCGACAGATAGTTTAGTGATTTTTTTATTGTTCGAGCTTACAATTGGCCGAGCAGAGCACATTGTGATTGATAAAACGATAACAATTATTATAACGTTAGTGATGACCAATTCAAATACGAAAAGAAATGTACATATAATACACAAAGTGCAACTACTTCATGGCATTGGCAATGTAATCAGGCTTTTCGGGTAATAAAAAACAGGTGCATGTAAATAATGAGTTGGTTTTTATTCTTTTTCAAAAAATATTGATACATTGAGGTATTTAATTGGGTTTGTTTGTATAATAATTGTTGTATATTCTTATATATAAGTATAATTGTCATTTATAAGTTGATATATATTTAAAAAATTAATAACAAGATTAGAATTAGGTGGGAAGAGGGCATTTTTCAACCAATCACAGGCATTCGGCATCCCCCCCACCCTACTACGACACAGTGGCAGTGGAGTGGGGGTAGCGTTAGTTTCGTGTGCCATCAAGCTAACTCAGACCCCTATAAATCCTCAATGCTAAAAAATATTTAAAAATGATGGTTTTGAAGTTTGCATGGTTGGAATGCAACAAAAATGACTTTTTTTGTTTCTTTATTTTACTCGTTATACGAAAATCTTTACTTTCGAAGATTGAGGTCGAAAATGTCCAATAACCGTTGTAAAAAACGTTCGTTGAACTTTCCAGTCTACATCCGCGAAAAAAAAGCGCAATTTAAATCGATTAATTTTCGTTGCGTTCCAATGATGCAAGATTCAACCTCGTAAAGAATGTATGCCACTAAATAACTCTACAAAGCGGCGAAGTACGTCATACGATTGAAACGAGAAATGACGACGCAGCAAGATATTTTAATAATGGGAGAGCGATGAGTAAGTGGAGTACTGGAAAGCATAATCGTATTCGACATCGTAATGGCGAAAGTTGTTGCTAAATTACGTCCGGTGAGCGTCGAACCCGAACGATTTTCTCGTTAAAAGTAGCGTCGCAATAATTTGCTTTATTCTACAATCTCGAAGGGCCGATCATTTTGTAGGTGCGGACGAAGAGAACGACGCGCGACATCTGACAGCAGAATAGAGAAACGTCAAGAGCTTTTTACTGTTACCGGCAGTCGCCAACGTAATCGGAGGAGTATCAAAGTGATGGGGTTGAAGTTTGCATCGTTGGAATGGAACGAAAATTCTGTTTAATTTCTTATTTTTATTATTTTGCTCAATCATATTTTGCAAATTTGTTGTAGATAGCTAAATAGGAATCCTAAAAAATGGTTGCGTGATTTGGTAGGTTAAGTCTGCAAAAGGAAATTAGTGAAAAAATAAATATTTTTCGTTGCATTCCAACGATGCAAACTTCAACGTCATATGAACCTGTTCGACTATAAGGTTCGTATCGGTAGAAAACACCATTTTCTTCTAGCCTTGGGCGCAATCTTTGCCGCCAAAATGAATTGACAAATTGCTTTTTCAGTTTCAAGCAAAAAGAGGATTTTTCGTGAATTTTTTCTGGGAAAACGTGTGCAGGTTTTCAATTTTTGTTTTACAATAAAGAGTATTGTTTTAATTAGCCTTTACAATTTTGGCATTGAAAAATATTTATAAATATCGTAGGTACAATGAGAACACTGTTTGAACTTCTGACACACTTCTGCACTTTGTGCAGAACACTGTTTGAATAATGTCCTTCGATGTGACCACTGCTGCTCGGAAACAAATCATCCGAAATTTAAAAAATCAAACGCATTTAATTTTTGCAGGAATTTCTCTAGTGCTGTGACGGAAGATACAATAAAATATTGATTCTCGAAAAAATGGCCGCACTCCAAAAAAGTGCGTCCAAGAAAGTTTCGATTTTCGGTGAAAAAGACGCTTTATTTTCGTTAATGAAGAAAAACTATGCATTGAAAAAAAAATTCCTTCGTGCAAGCACTGCTTTTTAAGGGGTCTTCTCACTTTAAACGCTCAAAAAAGGCTATTTTCATGAATTTCTTTGATAGGTTTGTATTACAGATATTGATATAAAAGTTGTTACACTCAATAAATACACTTTCGAAATACAGAAATTTTGTTTTTCAATGTATTTATGTAACCTAAACAAACTTTAAACGCGTTTTACTCGAAACAACGTTTGTCGACGGCTTGTTGATAAAATCTTCGAAACTACTGAACCGATCCTTATGAAATTTTAACCATATATTCTATTCAACTATAGCTATAGCGCATATCAAGGATTTTTTAAAATTCTCATATTCACTATTTTTTGTTGCGAAAAACGGTGAAAAACCGTTTTTTTTGTTTTTTTTTTTAAATGTCCGCCATTTAGTTATTCTTGCATATATAAAAAATCGTATGGTATGCGCTATAGCCATTAACATACTGAATCTAAAACCCTTTGATTTTTTTGTTTCGGATGTTCCATCTCCGAGATTTCATCAACAGCGCAGACCTACCATTTTTAGGACATTTTTTTAACTACCATTTTCGTCTATAAATAGTGATTTAAATAAATAAAAAGTTTTTTTTCAAATGTATTTGGAAAGTGTATTTATTAAGTGTAACAACTTTTATATCAATATCTATAATACAAACCTATCGAAAGAATTAATGAAAATAGCCTTTTTTAGTGTCTCAAGTGAGAAAACCCCTTAATATGTAACAGAAGCTCGTCAAATTTGAAGTTGATCGGTGCGGTGATCTTTTAAATACGGTCATCACCATTTTTGAAAAGCATTTGGAAAAAAACGCTTTTAAAGTTCGCTGGTTCGTGTAATTAACCTATAAGCGTCCATAACTCCGTCAGTTTTTCGCGAATCGCCTTTAAGTTTTTAAAGAATATTTTTGAAATGTTGACAACCCGTTGAAAACCGATAATCGATATTTTCAAAAATTTCAACTAGGCGTAAGCCCTTAAAGGGGGAACCCTTAATTCTACTCTATTTGCAGGTCGAATCTCCCGGTTCGCTGGGAATCGCTGGCTCAATTAATTGAGCTCTTATAATTCTAAAATGTGCCTGCGCCCACAGGCTGAAAGTGATCGTCGAACTGGCGAAAATTGCTTCTCGGTCCGTCGATACTCGCTTCAATGTTTCGAACGCCCAATTATGAGGAAATTGATGCGTTTAGAGAACCTACAACTTCCATGCAAAGGGAAAAATACATATATACATAAAACGCATATAAACATACACTCGTATATTCATATACACAAATATAGGTGGGGAAAGATCATTATCAAACGATTTAACTTCGAGGACCGTCCTTATAGTACCTTCCTACTCCCATACTCAACATTATGTACCCTTTTTCCAAATTTAGGCTACTCGGACTTGTTTTAGTCGCGGATGTTTTTTTGGAGGCCATACTACGGATCTACAACCTAAACGTAAAAAAGAATTTCCCGCAATAACAAAGATAAATAGTACTTCTTTAGATAAGTGACTTTTTCGAAAAAAGAGCGTAAAATTATTTTTTGGTAGTTTCTCATCTATTGGGTTATAAATGATGAAAACACGTGATAAAATAGGGCATTTTTGAACATTTCGATGTCTATATTGGGTTTGTTTGGGTTTTTGAAAAATTCGAAATTATTTTTAGCGATTTTCGTCTCGTAAAAAAATAGTTAATGAAAAATTTCAGCTAACCCCCAACTGAATATAATCATTTATAACCCAATAAATGAGGAAATAGCAGAAAAAAAATGTTAGGCTCATTTTTCGGAAAAGTCACTTATCTAAAGAATTACCACATAAATTGTTGAATAAAATTAAAAACGAATTTTCAGTGCGTTCCAACGATGCAAAACTCAATACCATTCGAAATTACCTTTCGATAAATGTAAGCATATTTACATAGTCATTCCAAGGCCCGTTCTGCCCCCAAAATTGACGATTCCTACAATGAAATTGTGAGGACCGTCATCAAAACAGACAGGTGTCCTGACAGCCAGCATTGCAAGAATATAATAGGTTCAATATGCTTTCCCCATTTATCTATATATATAGGGTGTCTCAAAACGACCTGACATTTTAATTTACTAATAAAACGTATTATTTATTTGAATAGTACGAAAATTTTCATCTTAGTAATAGCTTTCCGCCCGCGGCTTCGCTCGCGGAGACCTGTGTCGGATGCTCCTTAATGAAATGCGCTCCTGAAATGTTTCATTACGGAACACGTAGAATTGTATTGAAGAGCATTGATACTAAGTTTCAAGTAAATTTGACCAGATATTTCTTTTACCATCCAAACTTTGCTACCCCCGTTTTCTCCTTGAGGATTGAATTTCCAAAAATGTCGAAATTTCATTAATTATGTCTAGGAGCAGTTATACAAAATTTCAAGTAAAATTGACCCGTTTTTTTCGTACAAACTTTGCCACCCCCTTTCCTTTGGAGTTGAATTTCGAAAAACGCTAAAATACGTATTTCATTAATTGCGTTGAAGAGCATTAATACTAAGTTCTAAGTAAATCTTCTGACCAGATTTTTTTCCCATATAAATTTTGCCATCCCTTTTCTTCCCTTAGGGGTTGAATTTCTGAAAACGTTGAAATACGTGCTTAATTAATTGTGTCACGACGCACGAAAACGAAATATCAAGTAAATCCGACTAGATTTTCTAAATTTCCATACAAACGTTGCCACCCCTTTTCTCTCCTAAGGAGTTAAATTAAAAAAAACGCCGAAATACGTGTTTCAACACGTATTTCGGCTATGTGACACAATTAATTCATGAATTGAGTCACAGAGCATTAATGCCAACTTTCAAGTAAATTTGACCATAACAATATTATTTCCCATACAAACTTTGCCACCCGTGTTCGCCCTCTTAGGGGTTCAATTCCGAGAAATCCCTTCTTAAACGATGCCGCGAATATAAAATCAACACCCTCTCCAAATTTCACGTTTTTACCTTTAGCAGTTCAGACTGGGCGATGATAGGTCTGTTCGTCAGTCAGGACTTTGCCTTTTATTCATATACATAGATCAAGTAGAAACATGGAGGTTATGTGTGGAATTCAATATTCGATAAATAGCCGCCTCGTCCCTGTTTGCAAACGTTTACTCTTTTGACGAAATTGTCAGTAACATTTTGGCATAATTGCAGACTAATTTTATTAATGGTGCGTCCAGTTGCTTCCTTGAGCTCCGGAATGGTCTGTGGATTCCGCATACACTTTTTCACATCGCCATAGCGCGAGATGAAAACCATGAAACTTCGTCTGCAATAACTATGCAGTAACAATGCAGCAAATAACATGTTCTATGCGTTGCTCGATCGCGTAATTCTCCATGACTAAACCTTAATACTTCCTGATGCCAGTTGTCAAAGATTAATACTCTATGTTCGCCACAAAATAAAATGGCGCGCTATTTGAAATGTCAGGTAATTTTGAGACACCCTTTATATGCGACTATATGTGGCCATCTGCGTGTGTACGTACACACACCAGGCTATACAAAATCCAGTAAAGTGGCACTCGCGGGATCGTTAGCACCGGTTCGAGATACTCGCGGAGATACCGGGGCCCACTTCCGGCCTTCATTTAGCTAATTAACTGAAATTAACGTTGCAGAATTCCCAGAGCCGTTTCCCCTCTCGCTATAGGACCGCGCACTCCAGCGAAGTGGTATTACAACTATATAGTCATGAACCGCACGCTTGGTTCACGGTTGGGGCGCCGATCGCCCATCGACTGGAATTCCATCACAACAATCCTTCAAGAGAATTCACGGGCTCACTGTCAATATCCATTCGGTACCGGGTATATTTCAATCGAACATTGATTTTCGATATACAACCAGCAAAAGCATTTTTTCAGTCTGTCGTAAATTTAAGCGCATTCGTTTGGAACAGCTTCATTTCATGAAACGGTGGAAAATGATTTAGCACAGATTCAACTGAACTTTGTATGGGACCTGGACAAAAATGGACTCGAATGGAATTCGATATCCTTCTATCCATGATTAAATAATCGCAAGCAACCCGGAATTAGACTCACATTCCCTTCTACCATATCCGACGCAACCGACCCTCTCGTTTCGGAACTTGACGATCCTCTCGCTGTCGGTTCCTCGAGGTGTTTGGAGAATTCCGAAAACGTTTCAGAGTTGTCAGTCTTTTCCCACCCTGATCCGACGCCTCTTGATGAAGTTTTTGGTGGTCGACGTCTTTTGCGGAATCCTTAACTCCTTTGACGTATTTTCAAGAGTCTTTGCAGCCTTGACTCTATCTTCAATCTGCTTTCCGAATAGCCATTCATCCGGTACAGAAGCATTGAGAACATCCTTAAATGATGTATTAATATTTGCGAGGATTAGGCTTCGGCGTATCAAGCATTCGTCGCGTTGTAAATTCGTGAGGATGCATCCTGCATAGCTGAGTTTCTCAAGAATATTTAGTTCGCCTTTGTCGCCACTAATAATTTCACGAAAGACGCTTCCAATTGCTGCTATGACTGCTGCGACCGTCTTTTGCTTAATGACAATTCTTTCATCCCTTTTGGCTGTATTTTCAGCAAGAGTTGCCTTGACTTCCAGATTAATAACTGGCGGGTCTATGAAAATAGCATTTTTTGGCGGCAGATATTCGTTGACGAGATTTTTAGCTGCTCTGCAGGCAATCCATTTTTCAAAATTTCTTCCCAACGAACCATTAGTTCATTAGGGATTTTTGCTGGGAATTGACGATCCTCCGTTATCCGCTTTCCTAAAATCTCAACGATGCGTGGATCGAGATCTTCCTCCTCCGGATTTACTACTTCGGGTGCCTGCGTCTGTTCGATCAACATTGGGTTCTCCTCTGGTTCCTCTAACAGGTCGATGTCATGAAAGGATCCTTCCTTCTGAGGCGAGGGTCCCCTGTGAGCGGTGTTTGCTCTCGAAGAAGCTACTTCAGCGCGGTCTCCATCGTGATAACTTGAGTTTGAACGTTTCTCTCTGTTGGTGCTTGCATCCGCTGATTCGGAATCGGTCCCGTAATGGTGACCTGTTGTGAGCGAGATAATCCTTATCAGCTGATGGAGAGTGACGTTTCCAGGTAAGAGCCTGTGTGAACGACGCTCTTCTAATTTACACCGGCTACGCCCTTTCTCAGTCGGGTTCGACCTTCCTGAGTTGTAATTTGATGAATCCAAGCAGGTTCCGTTTCTTGATACACTTGGTAGGTTAGAGCCTAACCAAGCGCCCTAAGTTATCCGCGGGAAGAATTTTATTTTGTCTCGCAACAGGTTAGAGCCTGTACGAGAACTTTTCCTTCTGAGAGAGAGCGAGTGTATTTCTCGAAAGCTTTGACAGGTTAGAGCCTGTACAAATGCTTTTTTCCGACTTCCGACGAACGAGAATATAAGTCGAATGCTTGGCAGGTTAGAGCCTGTGTTAGCATCTCTCTGTTTGTCGTCTTATCCTTCCAACGTTGACCTATTTTAAAGAGAATCGTACTTACGTCGATGTCGTCACTTCTCCTGGAGACGTTCTAGCCGACGAATTCGTTTTTCTAAACGCTCCTCAAACCCTCTTGAGGTTCCTTTCCGAGGAGCAGTGGTCACCGCAAAGGACCACATTTATAAATATTGTTCAATACCAAAATTGTGAAAGATACCATACTCTTTAATGCGAAAAAAATAATAATTTAAAAACCTGCACACGTTTTCCCAGAAAAAAGCATGAAACTTCCCCTTTTTCCGGACACGAGCTAGCTTATTTATCATCCCCAAAAAAACTCATTCTCTTTATTTTGACCACATAATAAACGATTTCTATGACATGTAGCATACCGTTGGAAAGGGTGTAAACTAGAGAACTTTTTAAAACACAGCTAAGTTTAAAATCGCTTTGAGTTTTTTTTTATAATAAGTTTTGAAGTTGATATTTTTCATACATTTACGCATTTTCAAGACTTTGAAAACTCGTGAGTCTTTTTCTTAAAACCAATTGTAGCATACAACAAAAGTTATTTCGTGCTATTACAACCACAAACTAATTAAATTAACCACAAAGTAATTTAAAAAATAAATCATATCTTAATGACCGTGACATTAGGACACAGGGCAGGCACAGGTGATAAAGTAGCAAAAGACCCCCGCTATCCCAAAAAAAAATTGAGTCGGTTCATGTGCGAAACACCCTGCATACAATAATCTTCGATTGTCTCGACTGCTCCAGTTATTTGAAATGTGGTTTCTCACACCCCCCTGTGCATGCGGTCACGTTTTGCCTTCTCTCTTTCTCCCTATCACCCTTGTACTCATTCTTAATTCTCTTCTTATAGCGTTTCTTTCTCTTCGCGAGTTTCGCAGGTGTAATATCGCGATTGAGGGCTCTGGAAAGCGTCTCAACGGAACAAGGGGGAAAGGAGGCGCGGTCGGTTGCGTGCGCAAAAAAAAGGCGGCGGGATGCTCGCGGTTGACGCGAACATCGAATGAGACGCGAATTTAATGAATAAAAAAGATCAATAAATGTATATGGCCAAAGAGAGGCTACGAGTAATGTGGTTGTGCAAGAGAATATACATCAAGATACATACCGGATTATTTATCGCACAAGACAAAGAACGTAAAATGTGAGAAGTCGGAAAAACGCTTCAACCACCTGTTGGACTTTGGTTCCGTGCATATACTTTCAATTGGAGAATATTTCTAGCAAGCCTTCTCATATTACACGACAGTCCTCTTGTTTCATTACTTAGAGTCGACTGTGCCAAAATTCACGGATTTCATTCACTCAGGGATATTGCATATTTCATACTCACCGTGTCTCCGTTTTTTTTGTTTCGCTACTCGGGATTGATGAAAATGTCTTTTATTCAACGAATGAAAACACCCGGAGCGATACGAAAAAAAAATTGCCCTGTCCACGTGTCGATTTATAAAATGTAGAACAAGAAAGAATGAAAATGTATGAAGAGACTAATGAGTAAACAGCATGGGGGAGGAGAGATCGACGGAGTGGACAAATAAATGAAGAAAGGGAGAATGTGAAAATAATGCGTCGTGTAGGAACGTAGGGTGTAGATAAGAAGTGAAAAGTATGTGTGTGAAATATTAATGTTTTGTAAAAAGCTTTGCAAAAAAGTTGTGCAAATAAAACTCGATACTAACTATATGAAGAGACTAAATGGAGCAACTGAACTGTTACAATTATGTGGATTTATGCGATGCGATAAGAATGATGACGCCGAAGTTAACATCGTTGGAATGGTATTGAAGTTTGCACCGCCGAAATGCAAGGAAATCGTATTTCGTTCGTATTGCCGTATTTTTTCTTTAGTACATTTAAGCTACGGAATTTACCGAAACATTTTTGAGAATCCTTGTTAAAAGTTTGTAACTAAAAACTTCAAAAAAAAAGATTTCGTATCACAATAAAATTAGAGAAATGAAAAAATCAAGAAAAATTCTCGTGGCGTTCCAACGATGCAAACCTCAACAGCATGCATTTATTTGAATGCAACGAAGATATATGGTATTGAAGTTTGCATCGTTGGAATGTAGCGATTTTTTTTGTCGTATTGCCCAATTTATTTCGCATATTCAGGCTACAAATATCACTGAAATATTTTTCAAGATTCTTATTAGGGATTTATAATCTAAAACTGCAAGGGAAGAGTTTAGATAGTAATAAAAATAAAGAAATGAAAAAATTAAGACGACTTTTCGTTGCATTCCGACGATGCAAACTTCAGCACCATACGAAAATATGTTCCATTCAATTTCTCAATGTTTTTTGCCAATTTAGCCTATGAAAATCATTCCGTCTTTACATATTCTTATCAGAGATTCGCTACCTCAATTTGCAAAGAAGGATTTCTATAACTGAATAAGATATAGATAAGAAATAATAACAAAAAAAAATGAAAAGCGAGGAGAAAAAAACGTTACGTTCCTACGATGCCAACTTCAAAACTTCATCACAAATATCGAACTTTTCGAACAGGCATATCAATTTGAGATGAACAAATTTTCTGGTTCTATGAACCGAGAAAACTGGCGTTTTTTTCTCTCGGTCGTATATCAAGACGAGGCTCCGACAATTTACCGTGGATTAACGTTCTGCCTACGCAACGTGCCTTGCTTCTTTGCAAATTAGAATTGAGATCGATATCTCGTGGTTATTACAGCGAGAAATTAGAATATGACTATAGGGATGGGGGGAGCGGGGGCCTCACGATACGATTCTCCATGCGACCATATTCTTACAATATAAATCGTAAATTTCCGGTTCGCTGCCAAACAATGAGAACGCGGGCGTAACTCTCGCGGAGTACGCCGCGCGACCATCGAAAGGGAGAGAAATAATGCTTGGAAAGGCTGACAAGAAACCCCTATAGTATTTGAGAAAGTATATAAGGTCGCGATTGTTCAGACAAATCGAGATTTTATTCCGTTCATAATATATTTGACATTTCCAATTAACAGCTCGCGTTATTCGAGAGAGACAATGAAAAATTATGGTATGGAAGTTCGCATCGTTGGAATGCTACGAAGTTATTTTTTTTCGTATTGCCCAAATTTTTTGGCACATTTAGGCTACAAATATCACTGAAATATTTTTAAGGATCCTTATTAAGGGTTCGTAAACTAAAACAGCAAACAAAGAGTTTACATAGTAATAAAAATAAAGAAACGTAAATTTAAAGGACATTTGTTGCAAACTTATGTTGTTAATATGTTAATAATGCTATATTGTGAAATATGCAAATAAATTGATATTGTTAGTAAATAAATGGTTAATTCGAAAACACGCGAATTAAACGAATAAAATGATCTCGAAGTTTGCATCGTTGAAGCGCAACGAAAATGAATTCTTTTTTATTGATCAAATTTCTTTTTAGTCAATTTATGCTACGAAAATCGTTCAAAAGTTTTAAAGTATCTTTATTACAGATTTACCACTTCGGGTTGCAAAAAAAATGTTTTAAGTAATACTAAAAATAAAAAAAAACAAAGAAAATTGCTGCATGCGAACGATGCAAAATTCAAAGTCATACGAATCAATTTGGTTAAAAATGCAAATAAAAATTGTAATTAATTGAAGATTTTTTATCAGCACTTTTTGATCAGTGAAATAATATGCACAGAAAATTTAGGATATATCGAATATACACGGATCTACAGTTCGAATATACACGGATATACAGTTAAGGCGTCTTCTGACTTTACAATTTTCAAAAAATCGATTTTTTTTTATAACATTTTTTCGAAAGTATACATATCCAAAGGTATCATACTAAAGTTTAATGAAGATCGGAGGCGTCCAGCTGTATTTTTGTGTGACCTTTACTTTACTACCTGAGAACGTCCATCTGCTCGTTAAAAACTTTAAACGCGTTTTCCGACGGCTTGTTGATAAAATCTTCAAAACTACTGAACCGATCCTTAAGAAATTTTAACCACATATTCTTTACAAGTATAGCTATAGCGCATATCAAGGATTTTTAAAAATTTCGATATTTACTATTTTTTGCCGAAAAACACGTTTATTTGTTTTTCCAAAAAATGTCCATTTTGTTATTTTTGCATATATCAAAAATCGTATGATATAGCCATTAACATATTGAATCAAAAACAGTTTGATTTTTTCGTTTCAGATTATCCATCTCCGAGATTTCATCAACAGCGCGGACGTATAATTTTTGTAGGACATTTTTTCAACTACCATTTCCATCTATAAATAGTCATTTTAATTTAAAAAAATGTTTTAATGTGTTTCGAAAGTGTATTAATTAAGTGTAACAACTTTTATATGAATATCTATAACATAAACCTATCAAAAAAAATCATGAAAATAGCCTTTTGAGCGTCTAAAGTGAGAAGACGCCTTAAACTCAACAATTACCGTTGATGGCAGGTCTTTGCTTATTTACGAGAGGAAAGACACGATCTTTTTATTGCATATTTTCCTAGCCAGAGGTCTTAACTTTAATTTGCAACAAAGTTTTCGTAAAGATGCCAAACATTGACTGAGTTATGGCGATTTTTGTTTTTGCGTTTTTATCGAAATTGTATTTTGCGAAACGATGTAAGTATCTCAAAGTCTATTGGTGCGATTTATTTCAAGTCCGGACAGAGCATAGTTCATAACATTTTCTATCGTATGATCGAGTGATTTTTTAAATATTTTAAATAGCAAGTGATTAAAGTTGTTTTTTGTGTCGAAAATCAAATTCTTTTTTCTACGGCTTGGCATTTTCATAATTTTCAAAAAAATCAAAAGCACACTAGAGCCACAATTATCCGAATCAATTGGGACCGGGCGCCGAAAGGCGCATATATATGCATTTTTGAACATTCGATGATTACATTTAGAGTTTTCATTGCTTTGTATAATTACTTTATATAACTTTTTTTCGCTCAATTAACGCGAAACGAATTGAATTGGATTGGATTATTTAAAAAAATTAATTTATCAAAAGAAAAATCGTTTGGACCATTGTGTGCCAAACTTCATAAAAAATATATTAATAATTGAAGAAGTTATAAGCAATCTCGAGAAGGAGCTTTGAAAGTGGGGGGCTCAATGGTGTACTTGATTTTGGCTACCCGGTTGATCTGAAACAAAAAGAAAGTTTTTTTGTTCGAAAAGATAACATTGATTAATACTTGACCAAGCTAAAAAGCATGGTCAAGTTTCAATCATCCAAAATTATCGTCTTTCATGTTTATTAATGTTATCGTGTTTCAATCATGAAAACATTTTTTTTTAAATTTTCTCTATTCGATTTCTCGAGAAAAAATGGCATTGTTAATAACTAATGAAAAAAAAAATGTGAAGAAAAAACCGTCGTTCAAGACTAAACTACCATCACACTGAATAAGTGTACCAATTTTCAAGTCAATCGGTTCATTAGATGTCGAGAAATTGTGTACACCGTTTTCAAAACCATAGTTTCGACAGAAAAGTGTTCAAAATTGTGCTAGCAGTTCTATCGTAATCATAAGTTTACCTTCAATGTGCGATTCCTGCAACACGAGTTGGACCTTCCTCTTTGATTTGAGTTATCTCAAGCAACGGTCGACTCGTTGAATTTTTCACAGTAGGCTAACCCCTTAAAGCCGTAAGATTAGTATTTACATTCGACTGATCGGAAATCCTAACCTCTCCGTTTCACGTCCATATATGTGTATCGCAAGAATAAGTTTGTCAAGTAGCGACATCGTCGGATAGTCGGACGCCCGCGAATTTCAAATCTTTGTGCTCGCAGTGTTCCTTCTCTCTCTCACTCTCGCCATACCCTTTGTCTACACACGCGTTTTGCCAAGTACTCTCCCCGCCCACTGAGGATCTCTCGCCCGGTCATTACGTCACGGCGAGCTTACGTCACGAGATCCTGCCGTGACGTAGTTTAAAGGGCCAGCAAGCGGAGAGGTGAGAACAGGTGACGATTCTGTAATGTCAATGGCTGGATAACGTATAAATTGCACCCGCAACACCGGGCCAATGAACCGTCGGAGGCACAACCGGAATGCGAAGAGGGACGAGTGCAGTTCTCCGAAGATTGTAAACAAAACGGTATTAATAAAGAGTGTCACGACTTACCATTGCCGCCGGTCGATCGGTCATTTTCTCCTCTTCGTTACGGCCCTCTGAACAGACCACAATTCTCTTTACGATAATCACTTTTTCAACTCGCGCAATGGTACACGCACTTTACGGACACGCGAGAGAAATACCGTGAAAACTGTCGGCCATAATGGATGCTACCCCGCACGGTCGCTGTTTTCGCCGGATCGAAGTTTTTCGTACACGGTTGGCAACGCGAAATCGCGACACTGGCGCCATCAGTCGGCCCCGACGCGAACTCGGTACCCAAAAGCTCAGCCGAACGGGCGCGCGCGCGTTTGCTTTTTACTTCGCGAATCTCGATTTATCGGAGGACGCGGAGCAACGCCACATTGTTGTCGTGAGAATGAAGAGAGGAGCAGCGGATTACCCTTCGTACTTTAAAAAATGCATCCTTTTAAATCCGGCAAACGTGAAGTCTGGCGTTTTCGTGCTTTCGTGAAAAATAAATCTTTATAACCCAAATAAAAAATTTCGCACATTGTATGACGATGAATGATTCTTTTTGCTGCATTTCTTGAACATGCTCGATGAATTCGTACGCTGAATTGTAAACTTTATACCCATTCCCAATTTTTAAAAACCCTGCCGTAGGTGAACAACGAAATTTCACGAACAGCGATTGTTGTTTACACAAAATACGTAAGTGCGTTCGATAAGAACAATATTTTAAACTACAGATTCAACTCGGACGTTTTTTTTAAATATTTATAAAATAATAATGGTCGCCCCCAATTTCGCAATGCAATGGTTCGAACGATCTCACGGGGGAAGATCCCTTCATAACATAAAGAAGAGGTTATGGCCCCGGAATCGCAGATTGATCGATAGGTCATTTGGTCACATTTTTGAGTATCAAAACTTGAAGTGGGTTTTCCTAGAAACCACTTTTTCGTGAACTTCGTACAAGATAACTCAAAAACTATTTGATCGATCATTTCGGCATTTGACACACTTTCAAATTATATAATTATCGTAATGTGAACCTATGGTTCGTAAAAATTATTTCGAAAAACGACTTTACCATCTACAAATACAATGATAAAAATTTCATGAAAAATAGAACATTCTTTCAAACTCTTACCGTTTTTCGAATTTTTACTTTTTCTCGGATTTTTGAGGTTCCTGTCGAGCGTGAGGGTCTTAGAAATCTCAAACTTCTTGGCCCTGATGTTTCAGATGAATGCACTAGACGCTAGGTTGTACGACGTGGAACAACTCAGGAGCAAGTTTTTAATGTGTAAATTTGAAAAATTAAAAGATGTAATAATATGCACATAACATTTTAATTATGTGGAATAAACCGTTTCGTCGCAAAAAAATCTTGAAAGGTTGCTTGTTTCCAGCGGCCTAAAGGGCACCCCCTCAACGTAAAGCCGTTCTGTATTTACCTTTTTCCGAGCTCATTGCACATTTAGAAAAATATATATATAAAACGCAGCTTGCATGAAGAGAAGATTGTAGCAATCTTCGTTAAGGCGTGGGTATACGCGATTTCGCCGATTTTCGAAGGTACTTTTCCAGACGCGGTTAAAAAAATGACGCATATATAGACAACATTTCTTTTACAGATCATTTAGCCTATGGTTAAGTACACGTAAAAAAAACAGAAATATTAACAAATGGCGGAGATATAACATATTTCCACGATTCACTTTTCTGAACCTTGTGAAATTTCTAACTCTTAAACGAAGGTTCAGATCGCTTTGCAATTTTTACAACATATTCTTAGTATCATCACCTATCGTGTGAACGACAGAAACAAAATTTTCAATATCATAAAAAAATATAAAAAATAAAATACCGACAGAAAATTGAGTAAAAAAAATTTAAGCTTCGAATTTTCATAATAATAATTTTAAAAAAATAATATTGCTGGTTCACACTGAAGAGACATGCATTATGCAATTATAAATATGTTCATTTTTTTCAGACACCTACATCGATGCCGAGAACTTTCACCAACAACGCGCGCGCAAAAAAAATGCATTGTTTTATTATGTTATATCTCCGCCATTTGTTAATATTTCTGATTTTTTTTACATATACTTAACCA
Organism: Ophion ellenae; assembly: GCA_963210295.1. Taxonomy (NCBI): domain Eukaryota; kingdom Metazoa; phylum Arthropoda; class Insecta; order Hymenoptera; family Ichneumonidae; genus Ophion; species Ophion ellenae. Next base: position 28,182,502 of record OY723389.1, on the reverse strand, counting down.
TGTTCATATATGATCTGTAAAAAAATGTCAATAAATGCGTAATTTTTTTTAACCGCGTCTAGAACAGTACCTTCGAAAATCGGCGAAATCGCGTGTATAAGGCCTTAAGAGGGAATGACACCTCATCGCGGTCGGTATGGTAGAAGAATTATAGATTCCCAAAAATCTCTGAAACGGCTCTTCAGATCCCGTCGAAACTTTGCCAAACGACGTCAAGTAGATAGACGACCAGCTGTCTTCCCCTCAAATATTCTGAATTTGAGAAAAAAAATATAAATTGGCTTATCATAAGCTAATCTAGTTTTTTTTTCTCAAATTCAGAAAACTTGAGGGGAAGACAGCTGTTCGTCTATCTACTTGACGTCGTTTGGCAAAGTTTCGACGGGATCTGAAGAGCCGTTTCAGAGATTTTTGGGAATCTATAATTGTTCTACCATACCGACCGCGATGAGGTGTCATTCCCTCTTAAGGTGATGTAAAGGACGATCACAAAATAACGTGTACGCGGTACCCGGTAAAGAGATGTGGAACGTTTCCGTTCCACGTGCGCGTCTACATTACCTCAAGATGAAGCAAAACACGCTCAGTCGGTAAGAAAAACCATTTTTCTAAGTTTTCCGGTTTCGCCGGAAGAGCGAAGTTTTGGTGGTTTACACCAGGGGCGTGAGGTACAAACTTAGTTCCTCATCTATTCACTAGGAGCGCCGTCACGACAACTTCCTCAAAGTCTTTGAATGGTGTTTCCATTGTGTGGTGCCGAAAGAAAGGAAACGGTCTATTAAATTCAGAAGATGCCTAAGGCGTGTATCAAACCAGTCGGAAAAGTTTTAAAAAACGATAGTGAAAAGGGTTCGGTGTTTGAGGAAGTACCAGCGGGTTGACTAGTCAACAGAAACTCTGTAAATCTTTAAATCTGAAAAAAAACGAAATATAATACATTTATGTGTAATAATAATCATGATACGGAAAGGAATTATTTGAGAAGTGTATGTGATAGCTGTGTGGATCATATTATGAAAAGTGAAGTATTAAGATAGCAATTAGATTTGACTTGAGTTGTCTCATCGGCCGCCATTTCATAATTCTGGCAACATCCATGGCAACGCTGTACTTAGGCGCTTCCGATAAATGTCAAGCATGTGTTTGTTTACCGTGTGTGTAAGCATGTGTTATAGGTGTGTGTGTAATCAGCGTATTGTAAATTCGATCGTCCATACATTAGTAACAACAGATATGGGTCGACATTGCAATCATTCGAATCCCGGATGTAATAAAATTGCGTTAAGAACCTACAACCTTTGTCGTTTCATTCAAATTGACCGGCTCGATTCGGCCTCCCAGATACGAGCACAGCTGACGGCATGCGGCGTTGCCAAATCTACTCCATTTCTCCCACCACGGCAGACGCGGCTACGAACGTGAAAATCGGTCGCTTCAATAGATAATATCTGCTCGAAATGTCCCGTAACCTATATTTTTTATGCAACATACGTGACCGCGACAGTTTTCTTGTTATTGATCGCTTTCGCATAGCTCCGTATCTATTCGCCAACTATTATTATTTCCGTTATTATTTCCAAAGTTCGATCCGCACGGATTCCCTATATGGTGCCGGTTAAATGCATTGATTTCGTGAATTAATTACTATTGTATTTAGCCGGTAAGGCATGCGGAGTTTTCGCAGACGTCATTCTGTATGTCTATACTACAGCATACAAAAAATCAATTTTTTTCTTATACGGAGGTTCGTGCACATACTACCTTAAAATTCTGCAAGATTGCAGAATTGCAGTCCCGCGCATTCAAGTGCTAAAGACGTGGGAACAAATGTGATTATATTATTTTTTAATGTCTCGGAAGACATCTGCTCTCGCTTGATGTTTACAGGTGCCATTAATGAACAAGCTCGATGGATTCTTTTAATCGCAAATAATTGTCATTCTCACTATAGGAGCAGTGGTTTAAAAAAAAACCAATAATTTCTTTATCATATTGCGCATGAAAATATTCTTTATTGCGAAAAATCTGCACCGTTACACAGCTGTTCGGACCTGCTTTTGATTGGCTCACCCCAAGATAGCAGCCCTTCAGGTGGCAGAAGCGAGAACTATCACTTTGCCTCATTATCCGAGTCACTCCTCACTCTACAAGTTTCCAGACCTGTATGTAAGACCGCGATCTACACCCATCCATTTTACGTATTATTAACTTTTTCGACGTAAAAAATCGATACTGCTTCGAAAATAATAATTGGATAGTTTCACCTTTCACATAACTACTGCTGGAGCAAAAATAGTCACGTCGCGAATTACCTGTCTTCTGCTAATCCGTATTCCAAAGATCATCCGGAACACCTAAATTCTTCAAAAATGTATCTAGACAAATCCGGGATTACGTAAGATTTGTATCTGAATCCCTCCTTTTTATGAAGTATGTGCTCGAGCTTTCTGAACTCTCCATTACTCTACGTACGGAGAGAGTTGATCAGCATTCAAAAAAAGAGATCGTCTCAGGATTTCTCGAATTAAACGAATTGCTAATTATCGTAATCTGCCTATTTTTTCGGATACTTTGTAACCACCAGTGTTTATCATTTAAATTGTGAATATTCAATCATACGCAGACTTAAGGCACGTAAAATCATATACCATATTTTTTTCACGTAAATTCAAAAGTAGAGAATTCGAAATGATTCTGCGACGCGTTATGCGTACCATTCTATCAAGTATAATTATACATATAATTGTACATTGGTATAACATTGGTATATCATTAGATTTTCGATTCGTCGACGCGTTTTCACGTGGCGTCGATTAAAAAACAACCAGCAAAAGGCCACCTTACTGGATAAAGAGTACGAGGCGTGTTCGTCAATGGCATCGATATTTTTTTCTGAATTACTTGGCGTCAACACTGTGTCGCGTCACTTGACATAATGTATTATTCACGAAGTATTATATATCATAAATGATATACAATAATATGTAAGTATAACGTAATATAGTACAGTATTAGTAAGACAATATTAAATGGGTAAAGGAAATAAAAGAAGCAATGGAAAGCGTAGGTGAGTGGGCAATCCGGCAAGCCGTATAGTATGGAAATGCAAGAAGCTCGGAAGAAAAATAGGAGGCATAAAAATTGAAATAGAACAAGAAATTCAATACGAATTGTTATAGTAACTAGAAAATAAATAGTAGGCATAGAAATTGAAATTGAACAAGAAATTTAAAACGAATTTTTATTGTAGCTAAAAAAAAAGAAGGCATAAAAATCGAAATTGAACAACAAATTCAATACGAACATAAACATAGGGAAACAGGTGTACACATGGATAAATATTGGGAGGACAAGATGATAAGTGCAGAATTAAAAAACACTTCGGCGAGGATAAGATGTGGAAATATCGGGACAGACGGGATAAAAGGTATATAGACACCAAATGTAGAATAAGCAAGTGGGAGGTAAAAAATTTGAGACGTATTTTCGAATGTACGGAATCGTATCACACTGTGATTGAAACGTTTTAAAAAACAAAACGAAAAAGTTGAGGAGAAAAATCCCTTTAGAATTTAAAAAAAATCGATTTTTTAAAACGTATTTCGAAAGTATGATACCCAAAGAATATACTGACCAAAGGAAAACTTGAAATATTTAATATTTGCGGAGTTATCGCATATAGTCTAGAGCGCGTAGACAGCACGCGGTCAGGTAGCGAGTCCCATGTTGAAACTTTAAACGCGATTATCTCGAAACTACTTTTTCAAAAACTGCTCGTGTTGTAGCTCAAAAACTTATCGACCGATTTGGATAAAATTTTGGGAGGTTACTCTCAGTAATATTATCGGAAGGATATACCTAAAGTTTGAAAGGTAGCGTGTAAATAAATGATTTTTTTGGGGTCAAATATGTCGAAAAAATGGTCGAAAATTCGAACTTTGGAGTAAAAAGGCTCCCAAATTTTCAATTTTGCACTTTTTCATCATTTTTTAGGTATATCCTTCCCCTTAATATGTCAGTAAACGAATGACACTTATTAAATCTTTTTCAGATCAACAGAAAAAGAGTGACAACTGCAGCACTTTTCGATGTCGCGGAAAACAGGCGTCCGAAGGCCTTCAATAACACCGCCATTTTGTTGGACATACCAATTTTTTTTTTAACTTGACAGTTATAATAAACTCATGTCCAAATTTGAAAATGATCAGATTATTTTATCCCCTCTAAAAAAATTCCCGAAAAATACCGATTTTTCACGCTCCGAAAGGGATTTCTCGCCTTAAGGGAAAATTAAATCAAGAAATAGTAAATATACCGGAGCAATGGTTGGAAAATAGCAGGGGGTTAAAAATTGATCGGAAAATAGAAGGGGAACTGAAAATGCAGCCGGCAAAGCAACACCCTTAAAAAGGGTATACAAGGAATAAAATACTACTACTTTTACTAATGATAAAACAAAGTCACATTACATTGGTAAAATCTCATTAGATTTTCGATTTATCGGCGCGTTTTCGTGCGACGTCGAAGCAAAGTTAAAAAACGACGAGTAAAAGGCCATCGTACACAAAGAGTACGCGGCGAGTTCTTCGAGAGGGTGGAAACTTTATTTTTTGTTACTTGGCGTCTAGACGCAGCCGCGTCTCTTGATACATTATATAGTATATTGCGTAATATATTATATTGTGTTGCTAATATTGTATAATATATATATCATACATAATTATATTTTATTATATACAATATGTACAATATATTATACTTGTTATATAATATATGAATGATATATCATATACAATAATATATAGGTATTATTACATGTATGGGTAGAGTATAATTTCAAAAGCAATGCGTTAAAAAATACAGATGATCGTCATGCCCAATGCTTCTCTCTGGCGATCATCCGTGACATTTTCAGTGAACTTTCTACTGGCTACGGGGTCTGAGGTTATTAGACTCTCATTACTGACACGAGCAGCATGGTCTGCGAAATTAGCCAAGTTTGAGTTCAGTTGGTGAAAATCCGCAGCCCCGGCTGAGTACAGCGGTAATTTGAATCTTTTTCAAATTGACGGAAACAAAAAAAAACGCTATTTCGAAAAAAAAAGAAACACCTTCCGCTCTGGAACCAGTCGAACATGTCTATTTTTCCGTTTGCTCGAAATGTAATCCGTCCGGGAGAAAACTTGGCTGTAGGATTTTTATCGACCGGGGGTGTGACCCATATCCTTAAGGGGGATCCAGCGCTTCAGAACGGATAGAAGAATAGGACGGGTCTCGTTCCCACAATGTTTATCTCCACAACGCTGCAAGTCCGTTTTTCAACTGTACAATGACTTATCTCTCATCTGTACAAACTCGGCAATCCACGAAATGTACAAGAGTCTGAAGTTTGCAATATTGAACCTCTGCAACGATCTAGCCCACGGTCTTACATACAGGTCTGGAAACTCCCGTCGTGGGTAGTTCGCTTATGGATGCCAGACTCTGGCTGATGTAGTTCATATATTGCCCACTGTGATCGCTGCGACCTAAACTCCGGCGCGATGACGAAGGGTGGGGGAAGTGAGATAGAGACAGCGCTAGTTTTTCAATCTCTGTCTCACCTCAATGTATATTACTCGTTTTTAATATTATTGTAGACTATTATAACACGCAGTAAAACGCAAATGCTTATTTTACATAACCTCTGACCGCAAGCGGGTGTGAAAAACATTAGCGATTTTGAGTTATTTGAACGAGATATCGAATTTGTCTCAGTGGCAAACGACACCTTTGCATTATCGGCTTTGCGGCCGGTATTGCAATAAGGAACCGCGCACCGTCTTGGCATTTTTGCCAATTTTTCAAAAATCTTTTCTTTTCTTATGACAGCACAATATCCGACACGGGGATTTTGAGGTTAGGTTTGAGAAGACGCGGTAGGCGGATAGATCGCAGAGACGAGTAGTGACGGGATTACGAACTACAGTCCGACCTCCGTATAAGAAACCAAAAGCCCCCAAGGGGAAGTTTTTCTTGTATATCGCATAGCCCCACCAGGCGCGCGCTCCGCGCTCACTACCTCTGTCTGTCGCTCTCACTCTTTTCCGCATGCGATCCTCTCAACAAGAAACTCGCTCGAACGAGTTGCCACTTAGGTCGTGTTCGTTGGGTCTCATCATGTTGATATGAACAATTGCGCATGCGCATGATGATGCGCAACGCGCAACTGCGCAATGTAACGAGTCATGCGAGTTATTCGTGTTGCGCATGACTTGTTTCATTGCGCAGTACCGCGTTGCGCATCATTGTGCGCATGCGCACTTGTTCGTATAAAAATGATGAGACCGAACGAACACGACCTTAGTATTCACATCGCCCATGCAAAAACGTTTTCGACTGCGCGTGGACATTTATTTAGCGAATTTTTGTTTCACGTCAACATACATACTGTTGAATTTTATTGTGTACTACTGTATCTGAATTACTATAAACTGTTATAAAATGACCGAAACTGTAAAGAAGCCTATATTGTTTTCCCCCATTCCAAGAAGTCCATATTGTTTTATCCCATTTATATCAAAGAAGAAGTCAATATCTCTGAGGATTCATCTTCAATGGCAGAGTTCGACTCTCTCGAAAATATTCCACCGTCATTTGAGTGCGTTGCGGATCAAAATAATACGCAACAAGACGAAAACGGTTTTCTTTACATCTCGGACACGTTTGCTGTTTTATATGAAAATCTTTTAACCCTCTTATCTTTGTTTTTATTTTGTATGAAATCTTGTCAACACATATATGTATCTTTTTAATAAATACAACAAATTTCTAATAAACTTGTAGATTTTTTGTTACACTCACACAAACACACACACATACTCACGCAGGCATGCACACATTAATTTACACCACAACGTTCACTCTATTTTGCCCGAATAATCTCTCCCAGGCTGGTTTCTTAACCAGAGGTTCCGCGCACAAAATTCTCGAGCTCGGAGTTCGAGTCGGAGTGGAGGAAGCGCTCGAGTGAGAAACTGGGGAAAGTTTCTTATTGCCGGGTTTCTTATTCGGAGGTCGGACTATACTCCAGTGCTTCCATGAGCGTTCTACCCCCACCACTTGATTTTGTGACTAGAGTCCAGACCTGTATGCAAGACCGTGAACTAGCCTTATGATCATCCCTACAACGGATTTATTCGGACTTGTACCAACTACACAATGAGGGATTTGCAATATGCTTCAATTCTACAATGTATCAACTCTACAAGAACTTTGAGTACTCAACATTCAACTGGGCAATATTCTTGTTCACTCGACAACAGCTGGTATATGAGGTGTATCAATTGAAAAAGAGATATATATTAGCCCATTAACGCCCAAGCGACTATGTTTGAACACTTGAGAGAAAAAAGTCCTATAAGTAAAATCGCCCAATAAAAATGACCCTTCCTAAGGGCTGAAAAAGGGTATATATATATATATATATATATATATATATATATATATATATATATATATAAATATATATATATATATATATATTTAATATAAGTTAACCCATTAAACCCCAAGCGTAATACGCAAGTGATACGCAGCACCTGTATCACCCCTATTTCACCCCTGGGAAGGGGTTGAATTTTTTGCCATTTCGTTGCATAAGCGAAATTCGTGAATTTTACACCAAAATGAGTACGAATACAACGTTTTTAGCGATTAAAAATATTTTTCGATACATTTGTCCACGAATGTTTTGATTTTGCCCCGCTTTTCAAGTTGAAACTCCTTTTTCGCTCCTTAGGAAGGGTCAAAAGTCAAAGTTAATACCATAAATCGGAAGAACGGGTGATTTTGCCTATAGGTTGACATTCTTTCTGCTGTAGACTCCAAAAGGCCTTTTTCTCTCACGTGTTCAAACATAGTCGCTTGGGCGTTAATGGGCTAATATATATCTCTTCTTCAATTGATACGCCTGATATACCATCTGTTGTAGAGTTAACAAGAATATTGCTCAGTTGAACCTTGAGTACTCAAAGTTCGTATAGAGTTGATACATTGTAGAATTAAAGCATATTGCTAATTCCTCATTGTGTAGTTGATACAAATCCGAATAAATACGTTGCAGGGATGATCATAAGGCTAGATCGTTGTAAAGGTTCAATATTGCGAACCTGAGACTCTTGTACAGTTGGTGGATTGCCGAGTTTGTACAGATGAGAGATAAGTCATTGTACAGTTGAAAAAACGGACATGCAGCGTTGTAGAGACAAACATTGTGGAAACGAGACCCTTTCGAAAATTAAATCGGGTTTTCGGGTTAGATCTTTGAGTTTTTTCCAAAGCGGTAGAGCAAGTAATGATGGAATACGAAACGAATTGTGAGAAAAAACTTAGCGGAACGAATCAGACGACTACCGTATTTGGGGTTGTGTTGGACGACGCAGTTTACTTACTCCAGAATTTAAGAAATATACAATTCTGACCCGGTTGGCAATATTATTAGCGAAGCCCAGTTTTCGAAATTTTGCATACTTGACACTACACTTTTGAGAGAGCAGGCCCACCTGAAATGATCGTTTCGCCTTGATATTACCGCTGAGACAACGAACGAACCAACAAAAAAAAAAAACAAATTCGTACGCTACTGAACGAAATGTTGTGTTATGTCACATTTACAATAACTTATCACAAAAGTATACATATATACAGTATCGGTCGAAAGTTTTCGATCACTTTGTATAATTGCAAAATTATATTCGAATAATATAATTCATATTGTTTATTTTAGAAATATACTATATAGCACTATAAAATGGATACCATTATTCTAATATCATTTTATTATTCAATTTAATTATTCAAGGTGAACGAAAAATTTGCAATTATCCAAAGTGACCGAAAACTTTTGACCGTTAGTGTATACACACACACACACACACACATATAAGAGATGGTCGAAAAAAAACCAAATAAACTTTAGCCCTTCAAACAACAGTATAGGGCTTTAAAAAATTATGCCAAGTTTGAGCTCTCTTGTCTGAAATCCAAGAAAGAACATCACTTTGGTGTCAGCTTTCGATTTTGTTAAAACTCATGTATATGGTGGAGCATTAAAAACCATTACCTTTAAGGGGTGAAACCGCCCCTGAGAGTAAAACGTGTCAAGGGCTAATTTTGCAGTTTTACTCGCACGCAGCCCACCGATTTCAGTGAAACATAAACAAAAATGCTCCCAATGCAAAACGATCGCAATTCCGCTAAGCGTACCTTTAAGCGGTTATATACAGTTGACATTTGTGAAAAATCGATTTTTTTTTCGTAATGTACATATATTTAAGTACACAGAAAATTTCTTGTTAATCCGGCGAATATTCTCGAAGTTGCACGCGCATTTGTAAAGTCGGTGAGCAAGATTTCTCGGGTTCTCGGGATTTTTTAGTAATTAATCGAAATTTTCTTCTCACGGATAAATATTTTCCATTTTATAAACAATTTGAGGCCTCAATTTTTGTCAAAAATCGATTTTTCGTAATTATGCAGTATGGGAACTTTTTCGAAAAAAGACGAGAACATTCTTTTTCGCCATGATGTTGTTTATTCCATTATAGTAAGTGATATTCCGTCGGGGGGAGGCTGACATTTCCCATTAATTCCATACGTTATGGGGTTTTGAAGTTTCCAGAAACATGTGATATTTGGACGCCTCTTGTTTATTTACGCTAAGCAGCTACGTGTTTCCTAAGGGCCAACCCAAACAAACAAACCCAAACAAACTCCCCAATATACGCGTCGAAATATTTAAAAATTCCCTATTTTATCACGTGTTTCCGCGAACTTCAAAACCCCATAACTTTTGGAATTAATTGGAAATGTTAAATAGTGGAAATAAACAGGTTAACGGTGAAAAAAAAAATTTCCCGTCGTTTTTCGGAAAAGTCCTCATACTGCTGTTACCCGATTTTTTTTAGAAGCCGCCATTTTGTCAAAAATTATTATTTTGCTCATTCCTTCGATCAATTACAAGATAATCCATTATACTGAAGAAATATTTTTGGTATTCTCATTTTAGATGATCCAGTCCAGAGATATCGTGCTCACCGCAAAACGCCTTTTTTCGAGGTGCTCCCGGAGATCAGCTTGAGCAGCTTTCAAAAGAATTATTTTTACAAATAAAAAATGTTAAAATACAGTTAAAAGTTACCATAATATGTGTACAAATTTATAGGTCAATAGATTTAAAGGTCTCCTGAAGAAAAATTCTTGAAAAATCGATCTTTTTGGGCATCCTGACTGTATATAACCCCTTAAGGAAAATCAACAATTGAGGGATGAATTTTTTTGACGTTATTTCGCTTACCCCACGATCAAGATAGGTGCATTGAAATGAATGAAACGGACAACACTTTGAAGGGGGCATAAAATTAATGTTTACGTATATCACTTTCCATTTTCGACGATTTTCAATGGAAAATTAGGGTTTTGCGGAAATGAAGAGTGATTTCGTATTCGGGAGGTAAAAACGAACCAATATGGACTCATTATAAAAATACTAATAATTCAAATGGTTTTTTCATTGTGGCAAAAAATGTGTGGCTTCACTGAATTGTCTTTCATTTTTTTCTGTTCCAATTGGAATCTTCGCTCTGGACCCATTCTTTTCATAATCCTTTCCTTTGTCAAATGCCGTTTGATTTATGGAGCTTTAATTATTTTTCGATTTTTGGCCGAATTTCATAGACGGATCAAAGATATTTGGGAATTTTTCCATAATTTGTCTCTTTTTCGAACTTTTTTTGAGTCCACTTTCCGGGAGAGTCATTTGAGATATCGAGATAAATGAAATGGTATTCTCTACGTCTCAAAATCCTTTCACCCCCCACCCCTAACTTTGACACTCCAATACTGCCGTCATATGGAAGGCGGCATCTACAAAAAAAATTGAAAATGCGTTTTTGGTACCGTTGGAATTTTGTACATGCCGCCTTCTTCCATATGACGGCAGAATTGGACAGACTTTATGCTCGTTTGAAATTTCGGAATTTTGGCGATCCTGAAAAAGTGGCTGTAACAGTCGAACACTTTTTTTTCTCGACTTTTACTATATTTTATGAGCCTATCCCATGGAAAAATTTCCGCTGATGACGAATCAGTTTTTTTTTCCTTTCGAAATTAACGCTCGTGAACGCGAAATGCGGGTTTCCATACTCATATGATTTTTAATAGAAATTGATGGTTTTAGGGGAAATAAATGGCGAATTTCTATTCAGGAAGTAAAAATACATCGATATGGACTTACTAACAATAATTTTTTGAATCGAAATTGTTTCCGAATGTTTACCAAAAATGTGTAGCTTGACTAAATTCTCCTTTCTTTCTTTCTGTTTCAATTTGATTATTCGCTCTGCGATGTGCAAAAATGATCGAGTGTTACCACTCAGACTCAAGCAAGAGAGCTCATTTTTGGCATGCATTTTTTCCACACCTCGTAACTTTATGCGACGGTTTGAGAGTTCAACTCTTGTCCCGACACACTGCAATACGTAGGTGAGAAAACAAGAAAAAAAAGCGAACTAGCTTGACAATTTTGAGGATTGAGTCGAGGCAGCTACGACGATCTTGCCGTTCAATGAATTTCAATAAAACTTTTCTTATATCTTATATTTCCATATTTAATCAAACGCTATGGATAATCTTCGAAGAAATACGCACAAAAATGTAATTCACGCTTGTACACGATATTCTCGATCGTTCCGATTCGTTTGTTTTTGTTTTTTTTTTTTTTCGTTATATCCAACTACATTCTAAAATAATAATATCGACGAGATTCGATACGATTTTGTAGTGATTTTTGTTATTCTCGTCAATGATTAATATCTAAATGCTTTTTCACAAGGTCGAGGAGCGCGTTGATTTTCGCGACCGTCGATCGGCAGCGACGAATTCGTTGAGTTTATCGTCGGGTATGGTCGTAGCGGCGAAACGATCGAACGCGTGCGGATATTCGGGACTCCCGAGATCGCGCGAAACGTTATCAGTTGATTTTGTGAAGTCTGCGATACGTTTCGCGTGCTCAGGCTGTATCTTCGTCGTTTTCGTTATTCGATCGGTAACCACTCGAACGTCTACCGCCACCGCCACCACTACCGACACTAGCACTGTATTCCGTCCCCGTGTGCTGGGTCTCGTACATTTTTCGATTCTCCAGGTAACGGCGGTAATTGTTTTCGCGCTTTTTGCGCTGCTCGTCCGCCTGTTGGCGCAATTTTTCCGGATTCATGTGCGACGTCACCATGTGCCGCGTCAACGAGCTCATGAATTTGTACGTTATGCCGCACACGTCACACGCCAGTATCTCTTGGTTTCCATCTTGTTTCTTCGGTTTTTTCATGAAACAGAGAAACGAGGGGAGAACGTTGAAACGTTTGCCGGTGTACCGCGATTCGCGATATTACGAGGGGTAACAAAGGAAATAATAAATCAATGGGTAAATAAATGCGCAACAGCGTTTCGCTACGTTTCTACGTACGGTACCGTGGACGTTTTCACTTTGACAAATTCTACATTCCTCCCATTCGGACTTCGGGAAAGTATGAATTCTCGCAATGACATCTGCGAGCGATCTTCGACTTTTACAAACGCGAAATCATCGACGGGACAATTTTTCTCTACAAATCAAGCCATGTCAGAGAATCTTCTGTACAAAAGAGGACGAGAAGGATAAAGACAGCCGAATATCACAAAACTTACTTCTTTGCCGAAAAAAAGTGGCTCGCGTCGGGACTTGAGGAAGCTTGAAACTTGAATTTTGCACTTTGTTTACTCTGAATTTTCAGTATTCTTGAGTATTGCTTCGTAACGGGAAAAAAATAAGAGCCGGAATAATGGTAGGGTAATAACATGGCAACGAATAAAAAAAAGTTATTGCTCCTCACATCACGCGGTATAAATACTAAAGTGACATTTGGGATAATCCTGATAGTACGCGGTAACTCTTCGTAAAAAATCTCAGGAAACGACACTTTGAGAGAGCGTATTCCAATGCAAAAGATACCTCTTAAGGGATAACACCACTCTAGGATTTTGGAAAAATGGTTTTTTTTTCTTAAAAAATACTTTGGGGTCTTAAAAACAATATGCAATTGGTCCTGTGGCGATGTTTTTTTAGGTTCAATTGTTGATTTTGCCGCAGCGCCGAAGTGCGCCATTTTTTTTCAAAATTTGATAAAAAATCCCTAGTGCCATAGCTAATAATATCTAGATTATAGTTTTTTTTTGGTTTTTGTTCCTGCTCTTATACTTTACGAGAAAAACGTCCTCCCGCGAAACTATTTGTAAAAAACACGTTTTTCAAGATGGACTCTGTCGCCGCCATTTTGTATGAAAATTATAATACATTTTTTTGAATACTTTAATTTGTGTTAAATAAATCCTCTCGAAAGAAATCCTATTCCTTTTTTCATACTCCCAAAATGAATCGTCAAAGTTAGGCCTTATTTTCTGTCGCTATAGTGGTGTTGTCCCTTAACTCCCAATTACCGAATCAACCCCTTATCAAGCGCCGTTACCCAAACTTAAGATCTAATATTTCCTTAACTATATCATAACGGTTGTTTGCAAAAAGCGTCAAGTACGACCATTTGCTTTGAAATAAAGTATGTTCGAATAGTACCAAAAAAAAACCAGTTCGAATGAAGCCTCCGTGGATTCGTAAAATAAAATTGAAATAAACTCGAACCGTCGAAAGTCATCGCCTCGATTAGTACCGTCCAGTGCGTTCTTTTTATGTTAAATAAAATCCTCAGGAGTAAAGCAGTTCGCTTGTTCAACAAAAATTGACTCCGAAAGTGACAGATAGTTTCCAAAATGTTTGATTCGATACAGAGTTGGACGTAATTCTATTTATAAATACGAATACGAATTTATTCATACTTCACTCATTTGTATTCACATGCATGCATACAAATACAATTGTATTCACAGATATTCTGAACATACAAATGAATTCACAGAAAAAATTGTGAATATTCACAAAAAATGTGAATATTTACAAAAAATCCTGTGAACTCAAAAATAATTCACATCAAAATCTGTGAATGATCACAAAAAAATCACAAAGTGAATCACAAGTGAATCACAAAAAAAATGTAAATACAAATAAATTCACAAAATAAGTTGTGCATTTTTTCGTATTTAAGAGAAGTTAAAATCAAATTCACAATGATTAGATTAAAATTTACACCAAAAGTGAGTTCTTACGTATTTTGAGAGAAAACATTGCGTCGAGGCAAAGAATTTTTAGCAAAAAAAGTTGTGAGTTTCAAATATTACATCATAAATATGAAAAAAATCGAAAAATGAGTTGTGAATTTCCCCAAGTTGAAGAAAATTAAAATCGAATTTACGACAATTATATTAAAATTTACACTTACTTTTGGTGTAAATTTTTATCTAATCATTGTGAGTTTGATTTTAATTTGTCTCAAATACGAAAAAATTCACAACCTATTGTGAGAATTTTTTTTAATTCCCAGGATTTTTTGTGAATATTCGCAATTTGTTCTGTGAATTTATTTGTATGTTCAGAATATTCGCGAATACAATTGTATTTGTATGCATGCATGTGAATACAAATAAGTGAAGTATGAATAAATTTGTATTTATATTCACATGAAAATCACGATGTGAATAAATTCGCATTCATATTTATAAGCAGAATAAGGCCCAACTCTGATTCGATACTTCGTCAACGAAAGAATAAAAAAAAACAGCTACAATTTAATGATCGAGGAATGCGGAAGTGATTTCGTTGCACGTCGAGTCTTCGCATCGTCGTATCTCAACGTTAAACTCGAAACGTATCCGCGTACCGAATCCTCGTACTGAACTCATGTTTGTAATTCAATGGTATTTTTTCGACGTACTTGCTTATGCACCATCATGTGACGCTGCAAATTGTTCAACCGATTAAATTCCCGACCACACACCTCGCAGTCGAATTTCTTGTCCGGATCGTGATTCTTCTTGTGGAGATTCAGATCGGCCGCTTGCAGGAAGGACTTGTGACATATGTCGCATGTGTGGGTTCGTTGATCGCCCGCCAGATGGGATTGCTCGTGTTTCGTCAGGGCGGCCTTTTCCAAAAATCGGCGACCGCAGTAGATGCAAGGCAACGGACGCGACTGTGGATTGTGCTGGGTAAGATGGCGACGCAACGCCGTGGACGTGGGAAAACTCTTGCCGCACTCGAGGCACCCGAATGGACGATCGCCGATGTGAGTTTTGCGATGACGCGCCAATGTATTTTGATCGGTGTATCTGCAATGGAAAAATCGTCGATCGTGGAGCAAGAGATCGAGGGTTGAAATTGTTGTTTTTTTTTTTTTTTTTTTTTTTTGGTCAAAGATCGCGATATCGATTTTTTAATTTCGGCAAATACCTTTTCGGACAAAGATCGCAGGGGAAATTTCGGGTCGTTATGTCCTCCTCTCTTGCGTGCTTTAGTCGGTTGTGCCTCAGCAATTGGAACGACGTCTTGAAGCTTTTGGCGCACAGCTCGCACTTGAGACTGTCCGTGGTCGGTATTATGACCTGTGTTCTCTTCTGGCCATTTTCGTCCTCGGATATGATGAGCGAAATTGTCACGGTATTGTCCTCGTTTTCGGGATGATTCGGGTTCGAACTCGAGGCAGCACTCTACGTATGCGAACAGCAAGGGTTTCACGTTGATTTCGAATGCGAACTGACGTGACAATCGAGTGAGTGGGAATTGCACGAGGATTTACTTAACGCACATCCATCTCCGGAACGATGAAATTATCGTCGTCGAAGGCTTTGCCATCGTCGGCCGATGTCGTCGGTGCCGTACTTTCTTCGTGATTATTTGTGCTTTCCGGCATCTCCTGCTCGTCGGTGGTGTTGTCAGCAATCGCATAATTCCCGTCGGCAGTGAGATAAACCGGTCGAAGCGTGCCACTTTCGTCCTTGAAATACAACTGGCCGTCCTCGTCCTCGTGCAGGAATATTTGGTCCTGTCGAAACATCATTTACCGTTATTTCCGCTTTCGCAGATCTGACCATTTTGCCTTGTGGTTTTTCATGGTGTTGAAGGTTATATCGTTTGAGTGCAACGAACATTCTTCTCGATTTTATTTATTTATTTTTATTATTATCTACAATGTTTTTTTCGCAGCTTTTGGTTATAAATTTCCAATGAGGATTCTCAATAATGTTTCAGGGATTTTCATGGCTTAAATGTGGAAAAAATACGAAAAAAATATATATATATATTTTCGTTCCATTCGAACGATGCAAACTTCAAGGTTTTTCAGGGTTGTTCGTTGGATAAGCGACGTGGTTAACTTTCCTCCCGTGCTGCGATACTACGAAGTTTTCTTGACAATATATGGTCAAATATATGGACGGCTGCACGCGGAGCGTTGAATTTTTTATCAAATGGTCTTGGAGTTTGCATTGTTGCAATGCAACAAAACTTTTTTTTTATATATTTTTTTCCTTATTTTTGTTTGACAGTCTTTTTTTTCACCTTTGAATTCTAGATATCTCTCGATAACCGACATAAAAAATTATTAACGAATTTTCGCATCGAAGATTGGCGACGAGAAATTCGAGCAATTGAAAAATGAGTTTTCATTGCATTCCAACGATGCAAACCTCAATGCCATCAAATTCACCCGTCCAACCTTGGTTAAAATGTCATGTGTCCTGTGATTATATTTTGAAAACAAGGCGTTAAAAAAATTTCTTCGCCCTCATCCGAATGATAGTCCTCTCCGGCCAAATTTTTCCACCAAAAATATATCGACGCGTTTACTCGTAATATTAAGGGCTTACGCCTAGTTGACATTTTTGAAAATATCGTTTTTTGGTTTCCGGTGGATTTTCAAAATGTAACGTTTTAAAAATATTCTCTGAACGTTCGAATCGATCCGTGAAAAATTTAGAAAGTTATGGGCGTTTATAGGTAGGTTCCGCGAACCGGTGGCACTGGACGCGTCTTTCTCAAAACGACTGTTTCAAAATTAGTGGCCACGATATTTAACAAACCACTGCAACGAACAACTTTAAATTTTGCAAGCCCCTTTCACATATCAAGAAGCGGTGCTTGAAAAAGGGAATGTTTTTCTTGGCTGCATAATTTTGTTTTATTAATGAAAATGGGGTACATTTTTCACCGAAAATCGATACTTTCACTAGACTGCGGCCATTTTTTTCAAAAATCAATATTTTATTAAATCCTTCGTACTAGATCATATCATGCAAAAACTAGATGCGTTAAATTTTTTTTTGTTTCCGATGATTCGTTTCCGAGCAGCAGTGGTCACCGCGAAGGACGTTTTTCAAATAGCGGTCTGCACAAACCCTTGTATCTACCACATTTATGAATATTCAATAATAACCGTGTAAAAAGGACGTAAAACCGTATTCTTTGTTGTAAAAAAAATTTTTAAAACCTGCCCACTTTTTCCGAGAAAAAATTCACGAAAATCCTTTCTTCCAGCCACGAGGGATCATTACAGTATAAAATTGGATATAAGATAGTATAGATAGTTATTTCGTAACATTAAACTTAGGAATTTTAAACCGTCGGCGCATTCAAAGTTCGGAATTTCAACCCGGCCGCCAGGTCAAGATCATACCAGCGAAAGTCTACACAATTGACTGTAAATGATGTAAAACGTATAACATTGTCTAGACAAATTTCAAAATTGACGCAAAATCACTTTTCAATCAAAAAAATCTTGAAATAATTCGGTGATTTATTGAAAATTTTGAAACTTTTAAAACTTCCATAGCCGAATTATTTTGACGGTGTTCAGATTTTCGGAGTTTTTTATGTTTCGTGTAAAATTCTTTCGGGCTTTTGAGCATTCTGATCATTCAAGGTTCGGAATTTCAACCCGGCCCCATCTTGAATTTAGGAACATTAAAATTCCTTAATAAAAAGGCCCCACAATAAGATCCATACCACATTTGAAATCAATCGGTTGAGTGGAATCCGAGATTTTATATCAACCAGGTTGAAAAAAGAAGTTTCGAGAAAAACGCGTTTAAAGTTTTGAGTACGATTTCAGTCAACCGCAGCTATCTAACAAGGAAAGGTTGCGAGGTCGATCTCTCCGATATTGATGAAATTTGGCATGCTTGTAGAATGGGTAAAAATAGGCGATATTGAACATACTGTTCAATTTAAGGGGCCAGTCCACTTTGAAAATTTCAAAAAATCGAAAGCAAGCAAGACTTGAAGAAATCGACGATGATGAGCAATCGGAAGGGATTTTGTACGGTGCAGGAATTGCCGACTGAGTTTGGGTGAGAGTTTTTCATTGTATAAACTTCAAACGCGTTTTTCTCGAAACAACGTTCTCAAAATCCAGCTCCATTGTATCTCTAAAACTAATAAACCGATTCTCTTGAAATTTGAACCACATATTGTAAACATGATTCGCAACAAGATGAACCTCGATGGTTTTGAAATTTTTATTTTTACTCTTTTTATGCGAAAAATTGCGAAAAAAATGTTTTTTAATACTTTTTTTTCGTTTTTCATCGGCCATTTTTTTATTTTTTGATAAAACTTTATATCCGAGGGTCATTTTGTAGCTGGGGTCATACTGAATCTAATGGACTTTGATTTTTTTGTTTCAGACAAGCCGTTGCCGAGTTTTGATGGAGCTACCTAGCCCACCTATTTTTAAGGCGTTACGTTAAACTATAGTTTTTCTACTTAAAAGTGAATAAAAATGCATTAAAATGCATCAAAATTTTTTGTTTTATGTATTTCAAGACTTGATTTATCAAACCCAACAACTTTTATATTCTTATCTTTTATAAAATCTTCAAAAAATAGCGTTTTTTCGCGGCTCCAAAGTGGACTGGCCCCTTAAACATACAGTTCAATTTTTGGGGGCAAATCCGAATTATTTCGATTGCCTTTCTCAGAAATAGGGATTCGACCAGCTGCGTAAGACTTGGCGCGGACGGACGCGTTTTTCTCGAAATGTCGTTTTTCAAAACGGTGTACACTCTAAAAGGAAGAGTTTTCAAGCTATCCGTCTCAAATTTTGAGGATCCATTCTTCACGCCATTCTTCATCTTGCTGTGGAAGCTTTGTTTTAAATTTTCATATTTTAAAAAATGAAAAACGGTCGAAAAAAGCGGCTAAATTCAATTTTTTTTCAAACCGCCGCCATTTTGTCAATTATGGTATTTTTAAAACCTCCATAGCAAGATAGATGCTTTCATACTGATTAATAATCTTTTTTACGAATTTTGTTTCGAATAATATTTACGGCAACCGTGTACACCGTGGACTCCTTTTTTTCGAAGATATTTTCAACTGTTAAAAAAATGTAAAAAATGAAAATAAACGTTTGTAAATTCATTTTCTGTTCTTCATGAGGGCTTCGATTTAACATTAAAAAAATCAGACAGATTAGCGTATTTGAACCATCGAAAGAAAAAAAACGCGAAAACCTGCTATTTTTTTACCCGTTACGCTGTGATCCTTTAAACGAACGTGACTGGCGATACATGATAAGATGATACGTTCGAGATAAACTAACTCGCCTGAGAAATGATAAAGTCAGTTCGTACTTCTCAAACGGCTGGATATTGATTTTAAAAAATATATATTTTGCAAGAAACGTGCTATCCGCATACCTGCACAGCCTCTTCCTCCGCCCCGGCCTCTGCCCCTTCCTCCTGATTCTCGTTGGTGCCCTCATTCGTCCCGTCCCATTCTTGCTCGTCGTGCTCTATTGCTTGTTCCGCGTAGTCGTGATACTGAACATCGTCCTCTTCAGCTGACTGCGCCACGTAAACAGTTTCCATGTTATCACCCTCGTAATATATCGTTCCCTCGATAGGAATCGGGTCGTCGTCGGGGCGCTCCATCTGCGCGGACAAATCATGCATCCGTTCAAACTTTTGTTGTAACTTTGAAAACAAAAAACAAAAAAGCGCATATGTATATATCAGAATGTTACATAAATCAAAGAATTCTGCCCTAATAGACGATTTTATCGAAGTTTTGGATGCATATCTGTGGTATCGAGATATTGTATCTCGATGAAAAGAAACGATACAATGGAACGCCTCAACGAAGCGCTCCAAAAAATAATTCTCCTCATTCGAAGAAACGAAAATAAATTTCAATTATTATGGTTCTGATACTGCTTCGGGTTGGCAATTAAGGGGGCAGATGCCTTTAGGCGAGGAAAGAATCTCCCGATTTTCATGATTTTTTGTTTTGGCAACACTTTTTCACCATTTTTGAGACTCAGGGTATGTTTTATTATTACTTTTGACTGCTACATGGTATTTTTTTTTATCAATCTTTAAAAACGGCGCAGGTATGACACGGTCGTCTGAACAGCATTTTTAAAACTAGCGTGACGTTTAGCTAAAAAATTAATCGACCGATTCTGATGAATTATTGTCTAGAAAATGATACTAAATGTTTTTGAAACAAAAAAGTATTTTTGATGGCAAAAATTAGCCATTTTTTTCGGAAAATTCAATTTTTTTGTTTCAAAGCGTACTATATCATCGATTTTCAACATATCCCACTTTTTCTCGGTTCGTATTCTGCGTACGAGTGTTGAGAGCTTATGCTCTTATAAATAAATGAAAAATAAAAAAATTAATAAAAAATTAAAAATAAATGAAAAATAAAAAAATGACGAAAATCACCGGAACGCCCAAGTAGATATAACCCATCCAATTGTAATTTTTTTCCCATAAAAATGTTTGAACGCACTCTTGAACGTGTGCATGACATCGTCTAAAAAAAATTGTCAACATTGCATTGATAGTTGTTCCGTAATTAATTATTGAAAATAAGTCTGGACGCTCGTCACAGTAGGCTGATCCCTTAATGATAGAAAAATCTTCGTTTATTTGTTTTTCAGATTAATCCCGCCGACGATGTCACGGCGTCTGACAAAATTCGTCGCAACCCGCTTAGAAGACCGTGCCATACCTCCGCCAATTAAAAACATCAATAAAAAAAAAAACACCATGTCCCAGCCAAAGGTAGTAATAAAACATACCCCAAGTCTCAAAAAAGGAGAAATCTTTCCTCTTTAAAAAAAAAACATAAAAATCAACTATCTTTTTCTAGCCTAGACGTATCTCCCCTCTCAATTCACTCGTTTCAACGATGTGAAAAAAAAAATATCAAAAACTGTGCATTACGAAGAATTCCGTACTTTTAGATGACGAGAGGATTCCTGATTGTGATTGGACGCGTTATCCCTGTTCGTTTTAGCGTTGGTCGATTTCTTCGACCCAAGTACAGTGTATATCAAGTCATTTTCGGAATTTTTCACGATCTCGTGTTGTTGCTCCTCCTCCTCCTCCTCCTCTTCCTCAGCCTCCGCCACGCCCTCCTCGTCGCCTTCGTTCTCATCAGTTTCCAAGGAATTCCTGATGTTCCGAGCATCTATGTAGTCCGTGGACCCTCGGGTCTTTGCAACTTTGTAAACGGGCTCGGCGTTCGTTTCACCCGAAGAAGAGTATTGAACATCCCTCGAGCTGGCTGGCCTCTTGCCGTTTATCGAGTGTACTTTCTGCACCGCCGAAACGAAGAGGCTGTCGTTCCTTCCGGACGTGCCGTTGTTGACGCTGCGCAGCTCCGCGACTTGATGCTCGTTATCCTCGTCCTCCCAGTCCTCGTCGACGTCGTAAGTTACCGAAGTGGCTCGTCCGTTGGTCTCGTTGCTCGGATACTCCTGATGATACGTGGACAATCGGACTTCTTCGTAATTAAAATGGTCGTGCGTCGCGACAGCCTGACTGTCCTCCTCGCCTTGACTACCCGACGCGTAGAAGTCTGTGCTCGTTTCTCGATGTTCGCCCAGATCGGGCGCGCTCTGGCATTCGTCCCCCGTACCGTCCTCGTTATCCGCCTCCTCGACTTCCTCTTCGAACGTCTCCTCGATCTCCTCTATCTCCTCGATTATCTCCACTATTTCCTCAACTTCGTCACCCTCCTCCTCCAGCACGTCCGACGCGTAAACTATCTCCTCCTTTACGGACATTCCGTGTTTGGTTACAGCCGACGCCACCTGGGCTACTTCCGTCCCCAAATTCTCCATCTTCGGTCGTACGTTTCTATCTGTAAACATTGACGTGATTCAGACCGTGACGAACGTTCGGACTTTACACCCACGGAACTCAATCGTCCGGTAGGAGAAAGAATGCATATAGATATTCGGAGAAGTCAATTATAAGGCGTGTATTCCGTCGTCTTTCTCCGGACGATTGCAGCATCGGCATTTTTCGAAAGAACGGTCTATACATAAAGTCGCGTGTGGGGATGCAGTGACGAAAAAACTCATTACGGACAACTTTGCCATTGAACATGGGAGAACTGTCCGCTAACGTAGTGTCCATCGAGATTTGCTCTCGGAGTTCGGTAAAAAGGCGCATACAGTTCTATCGCGAGTGCGAAAAATCGAACAGGTATATCCTTGGGGATGAACATTGCTGTAGATGAATAAAAAAATACACCGGTAGGAGTTTTGAAAAATTCATTTTCGATTTGTGCCGACAAACCATCAGCTGCGAGGCTACGTCATATCGTTGACAAAAATTACAAAAAATGTTACTATTTATTAATCACCGACGTGCAATGGGCGCGCGCACGTAAATGCACACACACGTGAATCGATGCGGAGGATTTGCAAGTGCGTGCACGGGAAACATCAGCATACTGGATTATTTACGAAAACACTGGTGTGGGTGTTATTGCGTGAAATTCTATCGTAGCATCGATATTCCGGATGAACTATAGCGACGGGTTTCCTTTCCTGCATAAAAAAGACGCCCTCCCCCCCTCTCGAATTTGAGCGCCCAGTTGGACGTAATACGCGTTGTCGAGGCAAGCAGATTTTCTCATAATTACACAATGAAATGACGCTACGAAAAATTACTGGCGCTTGAAATACGAAGCGTTTGTATTTTTGTCGAAAGAAAACAAGAATCGTGGGGCATTGAACGAAGTAGAAGAGCGCGCGATAACAGGTTAACAGTTTACTCGTCGATGCATAGTCTCTTTTAATGGCCGATTTTACGCTTTGATGTGTATACAAGCAACGACGAAAATAACGCATCAACGGGCCTGTTGGAATTCTCAACAACGTGGCAATATTTGGTACAAAGTGTTTCGGAAAATAATCGACGATCACTCACTCCGTGGAATTTATCATATTATAATTGAAATTCGTTCTCGAACGCGGTCGAGTCGCCAGTCGGTACGGGAATGCCTTGCATTTATCAACGGACAGCAAAATGGCTACGGGGCACGAAATTGGGCGCGATATCCTGCGGCTACTCTTTCGTATGGCGTTTTGTCGTAGGAAGCGATTAATTATTTAATTTTTCCATTGTTCCACAATACGGACGATGAAATGATGTACTCACTGTCCAGCGATTGTTTACTCGAAGCGCCGAAAATTAAACGCGAAAAACACTCTGTCGAAAAGACTTTTTTACTCGGTCGATACGCGATACACGGGAAGCGACATTTCCTTGTTCAGTAGTCAAGAGACGCCACCTTAAACGGCGCCGACCGAGATGGGTTTGTACGTAAGCGGTGAACGCATGCGCATCTCACGACCACTCGCGATCACTCGATGCCGTGCTTCGCGTAATACGTCACATTTGTCGATACGATTGGTCGACCATTCGTAAAGTCTAAAATCCCTAGAAAGACGGCTAATGTGACTAGCAAGCGAACGACGAAAATTGCACACTGTAGGTAGTCAAAATTGTTGTCAAAAATAAAAAAATGTTATGTTTCGTAATTTATTGGATATCGGTTCAAGTTCTATAACTTTTTGTTCCGTTGTAAAGAGACTAAATGTGTCGTTCTGTCTGTCTGTCTGTCTGTCTGTTTTTTCTGAAAACCTCAGCCATCTATGAGAAAGTTGGCTGGGAAAATTTGTGAGGTTATGTTAACCTTGTACGTGCTCTTAAGGTCATGGAGCACACGCTCCGACCACTTCAAAATGTTTAACCCTAGTATCGACCAAACGATGCAATCAGTTGAGATTAAATTTATCGTGTCATGCAATATTGTTGAAGAAAGAGCCTGACGATCGACATTTTTCCAAATTTTGAAAGCAAAAAACTGTAGATTACAGCTGCCATAGGATGAATTTTGAATTAACTGATGCATCGAATTCATCCACATTTCGAGACCGTTAACCTCTCGACGGTGAAAAAACACATTTTGAGAGTCGTTTCAACTGTTTCCATGGAAAAAATGCCGGAGAAATTGGGGCTTAGGGGGGAGGGTAGGGGTTTCAGTGTGAAAAAAAAACACTTTTTTGCGAATTTTTTTCATCTATATGGATAGAGTAAATTTATTGAAACCTTTTGTACATTGTTAAGTGTCATTTCAAGAACATTCCGTGAAATTTGTACGCGAAAATATCCACAAACAAGCCGGTGACGAAGCGTTTCCAAGAACGCCTTTGAAAAAACACGATTTGCGGTGTTCACTGTATCTCAGCTAGAAATTATCTGAAATCAAGTACCATTAAAATTTACTCAAAGTATCATCAAATCCTCCCCCCAACGGTCTTTGATAATTTTTTTTTCATTTCTAAATTTTTGGCGGTCATGTAACGTGAAAGGTACTATTTTTCACGAAAAATTCCGCCACTTTGGGGGTGGAAAACCCCCTCAATGTAAAAAAATCTCAATCTAACCGTTGGGGGGAGGTATTTTATACGTAGAAAGTGTGTACCAAGTTTGAAATAAATCGGTCATGTAGTTTTCAAATGGCAGTGAACACGGACTTTGAAAAAGTGCCCAGGTAGCAATTTCAAAATAGTTGTCTATTAGTTGTCCAAATGGGTACCAAATGTCCGCTTGGAAGTTACCTATAAGTTATCATGTGTCCAACCGTCATCTTTTTGGATGGTTGTTGACTTTAAGATAACTTCCGGGCGGACATTTGGCACCCTTTTAGCCGACTTTTGGACAACTTCTTGAAAATTGCTACCTGGGTGGTTTTGAGAAAAACGCGTTTGAAGTTTAGAGAAGTCGTAGCTACAGAGTTAGAGGAGCGGGACTAAATAATCAACAACTTCGAGAGTTTTGCTCTGATTGACTTGAAATTTTGGGATTATATTCTTGAAATGTTTAACTATAAGAAAAGAAAAAACATCGATTTTTTAAAAGTGAAAACCCCTACCCTCCACAGCTTTTCGCATAAAAGTAGCAAAATTGTATCAACGACGCTCAAAATATTATCGACAATGCTGAAAATCTAGTGCATTAGTTCTCCCACAGGCGACGATCGCGCATTGCGAACGTGCACACATGTACGAGCATCACACACGGACTTGCAGCAACCGTCGCCTATTGGACCTCTGCTCTTTGCTGTAATTGCGTACCAGAAGGTTGCTGGGACATCGGGCGGTAGTTTGCGGCGGCTCATGGCCAAAAACTCCGAATTCTGCAATACCGGCGTGATCGCGTCGAAATTTCGCAGCGTATGATACATGGCCTTGTGTTGCAAATTCACAAGTTCTCCGAACACTTCGGAAAAAGAGGAAATACCTTCCGCTCCGTAAAAAGACGCACACCTATCACTTTGTTTGTCCAAGATATAGCCTAGGAGAAAATTTGGCCATACATTTTTTACCGACCGGAGGCGTGACCCATGCTCTTAAGATGTCACAGGTTCGGTCGATAAAAATCTCGCCACAAAGTTTTTTCCCTGACGGATTATATTTCGAGCAAAGCATCGACTGCTCGTCTCTAAACAAAGCGGACAGCGTTTCTGTTCGATTTTCCCGAAATACCCGTCTCAGAGAACATTTGGAATCTTTAAAACGGAAATCTCTCCCGCGCTGAAAGCGACTCGGTCGGTATACACTTACCTCTTAAGCTGATGCGAAAGACCAACTTTGATTGGACTATTTTAATGTATATTCACATAATTTTCAATAATCGGTTGACTTACAGCGAGCGCATCAGTGTAATTTATAATAATTCGCGTATCGAGTATAGCAGAAGGAACACGATGGAGAAACGTTAATTTCGTTACGGCGCTGCGATCGGCCGAGTATCCAACGAACGGAGACGGACAACAATGATACTCGACGGCAGCATCACGCAGACTCTTCGTTATGGACTGTACCTTTAATGATACTGGGGGGGTACCTGGACTGTTTTTCGCGCCCAAAATTAATGAAATAGGCGGGATTTCACGGCACGTTTGCCAGTAATCACGCATATCGATAATAGCGTCGATGTTGCGTTCGGTAAATAAGTAAAATCGAAAACGCGTGAAAATTAGAGAAAATTGTTCGATTTTTGAAAGTACGGGATTCGTGTACGAGGACCCGCGACAATAACATTTTTCCGAGCACACCTGCGACGTGTACACAATTGACGAGCAGCTCGCGCAAGGACGGCCGTTGAACAACACAAGCCTCGAAAGTTGCCAAACCACGACGAGGTAAAGGTCACGAGAGAGAAGGAAAAAAAGGTTACAGTCACAGTTTATATATCCGTATATAAAACGCAATGTCGCAGCCGTCGGTTACGGCATTTTTCAATACGCGCAAGCGACACGCGAACGACGAAATTCGCAACAAGAGCAAAGTACTGATTCTGGATCAGAGTACAAAAAAAACGATCGGCCCGTCGAGCGAGAAGATCGTCGCGTCGATAAATTCATTGGAAAACACAGAGTCCGAGTTGAAAGCCGTGCCGGCGGAATCGTCGGAGCGCTCTTCCAGTCCCAAGCTCGTTTACGCCACCGGCTCGGAGACGAAGGCGTCGTCAGGCGCGTCCAATAATCAATCGGATGCCGCGAAGTCCGCTCTTAGGGGGAAGATGACGCCCAAAGCGGGGAGCCGCGCTCGCGTCGCTCGTACCAAAAAGTTCGCCGCCCAAGACGGTCAAACGGATATCAGAGAGACCTTTCTGAAAATGAAGACCGAGGCGCCGAGCAAAGCTACGACCAAGACGGTGCCCTTCGAAAAAATGGGAATGCTCAGCCCGAAGAAGAAATGTCCCGCGCAGCCTGTCCATCGAGATGCAGAAGCGCCGACGGAAAAAGGCGAGGAATTGTCCGCCGTTGGTTCGCTGACTCCGAAAAAAGACCCCTTCGCCGGCAGAATGTCCAGACAAGAATTGAGCCTCGGCGAAATAAAGAAGAGAATCAATCGGTCGTCCAGACTGGAGGAATTGAAAGCTTCCATCGCCAGGTTCAAGAAGTGCGAGCAAAAACTTGAGCAAATCGAAAAGCAAAACGAACAGGAGACTAAAAAGCCGCAGATTCGAAAGTTTCAGAGCATAGAACTGGAAGTTCCCATCAGGTGAGAGAACGAGAAGAATTAGGATTGGAAAGAAGAGACGGCGAATTAGAACCCTGCCGAATGATTTATGATGATTTTTATCTACTCGGAAATTCGATTGGTTTTTGTTTTTTGGGAAAAGAAAGTTGTGTCTCCAAGAATTGAAAATTTCAATGAACTCAAATCTTCTTAACGATATTTCAATTATTGATCCTATATTTACGCGATGTCTCATTATTGGGCTAAGATTACAGCAAAAACGAAACTATTTCTTCCTTTTGCTAAAAAGCAAAAAAAAAATTCGTTTTAGCAAAAAATAGATGTAATCTTGGAAAGGAAAAATTGCTAACTTCCATAATTTACTCCAAAAATTGAAAATTTCAACTGAGTTAAATCTTCTCAATGATATTCTAACTATTGATCCAATATTTGTACGTCTCATCTTTGTGCTGAGATTGCAGCAAAAAACGGAACTGTTTCTTCTTTTTGCTAGAAAGCAAAAAACTTTTTTTCGTTTTAGCAAAAGATATGAACTTGGAAAGTGAAAATTGCTGACTTCCATAATTTGCTGCAAAAATTGAAAATTTCAACTAAGCTCAATCTTCCCAATGATATTCCAATATTTGTACGTCTCATCTTTGTGCTAAGATTGCAGCAAAAACGGAACTGTTTCTTCTTTTTGCTGGAAGCAGAGAACATTATTTTCGTTTTAGCAACAGACCGATATAAAGTTGTAAAGTGCAAATTGCTAACTTGCATGATTCACTCCAAGAATTGAAAATGTCAACTATGTTAAATCTTCTCAATTATATTCCGATACTCCTATTATTGATCCAATATTTGCGGGATGTCTCGTATTTGTGGTAAAATTGCAGCAAAAACGAAACCATATTTTCGTTTCAGCAACAGACCGATATAAAGTTGTAAAGTGCAAATTGCTAACTTGCATGATTCACTCCAAGAATTGAAAATTTCAACTAAGTTAAATCTCAACGACATTCCTATTATTGATCCAATATTTACGTGATGTCTCATATTTGTGGTAAAATTGCAGCAATAACGAAACCATATCTTCCTTTAGCTAAAAAGCTAAAAAATTATTTTCTTTTTGGCAAAAGATAGATATGAACTTGGAAAGTAAAAATTGCTAACTTCCATAATTTACTCCAAAAATTGAAAATTTCAACTAAGCTAAATCTTCTCAATGATATTCCAATTATTGATCCAATATTTGTACGTCTCATCTTTGTGCTAAGATTGCAGCAAAAACTAAACTATTTCTTCCTTTTGCTAAAAAGCAAAAAAAATATTGGCTTTCTAGCAACAGAAAGATATAAACTTGGAAAGTGAAAATTGCCAACTTCCTTAATTTACTCCAAAAATTAAAAATTTCGACAAACTCAAATCTTCTCAACGACATTCCAATATGACGTTGAAGGTTGCATCGTTGGAATGCAATGAAAAATAATTCTTTTTGATAAACCAAGTTTTTCTTAGACTGTGAAAATCGCTCAAACGTTTCTATGTATTCTTAATAGAAATTTACAGCCTCAATTTGCAAAAATAAGACTTTGGATAGCGATAAAAATAAACGAACAAAAAATAACAAAAACTTCAACGTCATATTCCAATTATTGATCCAATGCCCGATGCATGTGCGCGATGTCTCATGTTTGGGTTGAAATTGCAGCAAAAACGAGACTATATCTTTTGCTAAGAAGCAAAAGAATCATTTGCTCATTAGCAAAAGAGAGGTATAAACTTGTAAAGTGAACATTTGTTATTTGAAACATTTAAAAATCCCGATGAACTCAAATCTTCTAAAAAATATTCGACTCATTGATGCAATATTTGCACGATACCTCATAATTGTGTCAAGATTGCAGTAAAAACGCAATTCGTCTGAAATCTCCAATCAAAAAACTCCAATGGCTCAACAGATCCTTTTGGAATACAATCAACACTTGTCCTCCACATGTTTGATCTTATATTTGATTTTTATCATGGTGTTGTAGTTTGCATCGTTCGAAAGCAGCAAAAATTCTGTTTTCAATTTTATTTTCCATATTTTTATTATTATAGGCGATCTATTTTTATAGATTTGTCATGTAGATCGATAAATTGATATCTTCAAATATTTTGGAAGGGCTTTTGTAGTCGAAATCTACCAGAAGAAATTAAGGCGTTACCCCCACTTGTAGCGCAAAAAAAGGACTTTTTCATTCATTTTTTAAAAGAAAACTACAAAACTTTTTAAATCGATCAATATACCATCTTAAAGAACACATCTTGAAGAACTTTCAGTAATTTTTTTATTGAAAAATATTACATTGTTTAGTGGCAAATGGCCGTCAATGAAATAATGTTTTTATATACACGGTTTGCGGTGACCAACATTGCGGCGAAGTGGATCATCTGAAAAAAAAAAAATGCGGATGGATTTAGTCAAATATAAGTATAAACTAGTCTTTAATCGAAGGATTTTAAAAAATATTCATTTTTCACAAAATGGCGGACAGTCAAAGTTAATGGTTCGATTTTAACGAAAAAAAAACGACCATTTTTTTTTTTCAAAAAAAAAAATCGAACGATTAAAGACTACATTTTTATGTATTAAATAAGCGTGCAAAATTTCAAGAAGATCGGTTCATTAGTGTTCAAGTAATCTTGGTCACCGACTTCAGAAATGCCATTTTGAGAAAAACGCGTTTAAAGTTTCTCTTTCAACGCGAATTCTTCTCTGTCAACGCTCATATCTCAGTAAATTTTGTTCGGATCGACTTGAAATTTTCAGGACATATTCTCAGATACTCATACTTAAAAAAAATGCAATAAAAAAATCGATTTTTTCAAAATCGCAAGTGGGGGTAACCCCTTAAATTCGTTGCAGTCCAACGATGCAAACTTCAGCATCGTTTTTTTTTATATCTATGAATCTAACCATTACAAAAAGTCACCGATGCATCTTTGATTCGTAATTTATCGGTGCGAATTTGGTAGTCCGTCGAAAGTGGCCCGTTTGCCGAACAAGTCGATGCAGAGCCCAACAAAGACTATAACGTTGCCGCCGAGCGCCAGCCCTCAGCGCCGACTCTTGTTTGCGCCGAAGGAGTCTCCCGCCAGCCCTGTAAAAAGCAGTCCGACGAAAGTTCCGGCTTACCAGCGATATCAGAGCCTCGCGGATAGTGGCGCTGCGGCTCTACCGTTGCCCTACAACTATAGATTCCTAGCGGAGGCTTTCAGATGCGTCGACACGGTAATCCAACAAGAGACAATGTTTACAGCTATAAGTTAACCGCAGTAGTATATTTGCTCGAAAGTTAATGTTTACCTCCTAAATTCCGTTTCGGCATTGAAAATATGCGTTTACGGGCACTAATGATAAAATGTCCATTTTGAACACCATTGATTCAACAGGTTTCAGCTATGCTTTTCAACCGCAAAGAGGTCATCACGTTCAAGAAGCTCAAGCCGGCCGTTCAGGAACTGCTGCGTCGTAATTTCACTTTGGAGCATGTGGCACAGATAAAGACGATATATCCCGACGCCTACGCCTACAGCCAAGAAAAGTTACGAAATTTCGGTTCAACCTCGAAACAGGATAAATACGAGCTCGTACTAACGCCCATTGTCGAGGAGAAAAACGGAAGGAACACACCCGATCCCGACAACATTCTGAAATCTGCTTCGGAAATGAGCATGGGACCGGGAGTCATGCTCGAGAGACGCAGGAAATTCTACACTGTCCTCTTAGGTTCGTTATGCAAACTTACTACGTTATTCGCCATCTCTATACTTCGCAAAACGGAATTAACGAGGAATCCTCGATAAACTATTACTTTGGACCAATTCGGAAGCATTTGAAGACTCATTTTTTTTTTTTATATCAGTCATTTGCGCAACGATAACCAAAATTAGTCCAGGCTCATTGTCAATGTCAATTGGAAGTTACGTTATTTTGTATAATTTTGAATATTTAGACAAAGTGAAAGCGAACCACGAGAAGTTCCTGCTCAGCTTGGAAAGTCCGATGCATATACCGAAAGAAAAGATAACTCGTTGGCATCCGGAATTCGACGTCGAGTCGTGTGAACCTATCGAGCTTGCTGATTTACCGGAAGCGCCGAACGTCGAGAAGGCTCACTCCGCCAAGGAAGTGCTCGGTGAGTTTGAAGCGTAACAAATATAAACGCTGGGTGAAAATACGAAGTTCTCTCAACCTCGTTTTGTATCGACGATGACGAAACAAACGCCGCTCCAGCGTGTTGCATCATTCAACATACTGTTCATTGTAATTTCGGTGACCCAAATTAATCGCGAAAATTCTTTTCGCGTCACGAATAAGAATACGCGCGATTTCGCAATTTAAACGCGAATAACATTTCTTTTTTTTATCGCGCATCAGCAAATCTTGATACACGAGGCGATCGACAATTAACGTAATGTTCGTATGCACTCAGGTGCGGCTGCAATTTATGGACGCAGTATCTCAATTATCGCGCGATCAAAGCTCATTTTCGTTTTTGGCGAAAAGAAAAACATTGTTCGAAAAAGACTTTTCTCTGCCTTTTCGCGTTTATGGAAAATCGCCAATTGAGCAATTTTTTTTTTTTTCACGATGCACGTACGGAGTATACGAAAATATACATCCTCTTTGGAGCGAATGAAAAACAAGTTTGCCAATCGCCGGATTTTCGCAATTGCTCCGATTTTAATGGAAGCTGACGCGATTCGTTTTCGCGAAATTTTCTCGACGTCACAGTCGCTGAACGAGTACTAGTTATTTCGCCTTTGTTCGACGGGACTATGCTTACGTTGTCGATTTTTCGAACGCGACCCTGATTTAACGCAATGCGGTTAAGCGATCAGCAAATACTTATCACGAGCGAGTTTTCGAATTCGAGGTGAGAAAAAAGAACATGTATATAAACGCGTGACAGCTGCAACGGGCAGAAGCCATTTAAAAGTCTCGAAGTTGAAACTACATCATGCTCTCTATCGACAACGGATTCAAAGTATCATTGAGCAACCGTCAAATTATTGCGAGGATCAGTGAGTCCATTTGTACTTCTATCGTGACGAAAAGTCTTCGAGTTTTGCTACATCGAATTTTGTCTCGAAGTCGAAAAATTGTGACGCGAAATTTCCCGATGATGAATTATTCTATTTTTCTCCAAACTAACTCGCTCGTTGTCACATTTTAATGAAGTAAACAGGAGATATCAGATCTGAATGTCAATTCTCATTCGACTTAGTCAATATGAAATTATATATTGTCAATGTCAATATCGAAATTATACAGTGCCGATCGATGGTGCGTATGAAGTAAATCGCACGCGCGTTGCGAAACTTTCGGCACTATACTCGAATATTACGCTCACGGAATTTAGAGCCTTGCAGAAACAAATGCCGGAAGACATCTACAGCGGATATTCCAACGATTGTGAGCCATGATTTTCGGTATTTTCAGAAAAAGCCAAAACCCTGTTCAAC
This sequence comes from Ophion ellenae, assembly GCA_963210295.1. Taxonomy (NCBI): domain Eukaryota; kingdom Metazoa; phylum Arthropoda; class Insecta; order Hymenoptera; family Ichneumonidae; genus Ophion; species Ophion ellenae. Next base: position 28,149,689 of record OY723389.1, on the reverse strand, counting down.
TGCAACACGAGAATGGAGAAGGCTTTGCAGAGATTGGCAGACGCGAAGATGACGTCGAAGAGTACCACGGAGGCTTCCACCATGACGGTGACGCCGAATTCCAGCGCCATTGCCTCTTCGGATGGAACCCCGAAAGTGGAAATTTCCGTGGTCGATACTCCGCCAGCCACACCGACAACGCAGACTCACTTGACTTCTGCATTCAAGGGCATACCGAAGGCCCTTCTCGAGCGGGTAAGTTGACTTTTTTTCGCAGCATCGAATTCATTTTCATGCAGCCACAGGATTATTCAAGGATGTACAACAGCAGACAATGCAAAAATCTGACGATCAAGCGAAGATATTTCTTTTTATGTAAGAAATCGAAACGCGCGTGGCAAAATTTTTCTCCTTTTTATTTCTAATACAATAATATCCTTGATGTGACTGCCGCGTCCTCGTTGAAACTTTAGATAATGAGCCATTGTCGGAGAAATATTATTCCGAATATTACATAAAAATCGGCGCATCGGTTAAGGGGAGATATACACGTAGGAACCGGAAAAAAGGTCACTTTTGGGCATTTTTTCAAGGAAAACTATTTGAAATTTTAGATTGGGGTTTTAATTATCTCAAAGTATATACATTCAAAAATATGTTTAATTTTCTTTATTTAAAAATATCAAAAATATACAAGGATATTGTATGATCCTTGGAGCGTCGTAAAAAAATCTGCGTATACGGTACCCACTGGCGTTTCTTCAAAAATCATCTGAAAAAACCAAAAAGATTATTAAATTAGATACTATAATCTAGTACTTGTCAGAGCCGATTTTGAAAATATCGATTTATGACAAAATGGCGGACGTTTGAACATAAATAGTGATTTTTGGGCCAAAAATTAGTTATTATTTTGCCTGTAAAACAAAAACTAAGTAACGGAAAAAAAAATCCTATGACAAGTACTAGATAATGGTGTATAGAATAACCACAAAAAACCTCGAGGCAATCGGTTCATTGGTTTCCGAGGAATTTTGGGTACCGATTTGAAAAACGTGATTTTGAGAAAAACGCGTTTGAAAATTTGGGAATGAATAAATCATGAAATTTGTCAACTAACATGGAATCATCGGTACCAGGCCCATAGTGTAGGTCTTCTACGGTCGACGGAATGTTCATAGCTTCTAAATCGATTTTTTCGACCATCTGGATGTATATCTCCTCTTAATCTGCATCGCTGTAAAATTTCGTACAGTGGCCGGACGGGAATATATCAGTAAATTACAATACACACACACACACACACACACACACACACACACACACACACACACACACACATATATATATATATATATATGTATATATATATAACGCGATGGGAAAGAGATTTTCGAAAGTCTCAAGGTCACGAAGTAATACAATATTTGCCGAGGTGCATCAACGATTTTGTCAGCTGCTCTTATCGTATCGCCATATTTTCCTGCAAGCTTCAGTGAGCCGATTAACGATGAGCAAATATACAATACACGTGATACTTTGTTATATCAGGTACGTGCTAAGCAAGCAGCGAAAGCATTGGAGGCGATGACTCGGACCCCGACCGCCGACAAAGAGGCCGCACTCTACTCTAGGCTTCCCGAAATGGTGAAAATTCTACGCAATATCTTCGTCGTCGAGAAGAAAGGGGTCCTGCCGCTCGAAACCGTCATAATTAAACTCGACAATTCCTACAGAACGAAATTGACGCCAAACGAACTTGAGGAACACGTGAGGCTTGTTTGCAAGCTCTTGCCGACCTTCGCGTGTTTGCAAAAAGTACGCCAAATCGATTATCTCAAGCTCGCGAAAACGGCCGATATCGTTAAAGTCGTCAAGAGACTCGAGATCCTTGCGAACGATAAAATTAAAGCGTAATCGAATATATTCCCGATCTTATTGCGAGTGAAAAACTCATTGAGCTTGCCCACCGTAATGACGAATATTTTTCCTAGTTAATTAATAAGGCACGAATCCAAAGTTACACGATACGGCGGATGGTTTCCGACGAGAAATCCCTTACATCGACTTATACCGTGGAAAAGCCTAATAACACGTTTATCATATAGAATTAATTTTTCTTTTGCCTTCGTTTGTCTGAATACGCCGAAGCTGCACGATTTTTTTATAAGGCACTATGATTTTGTATTGGAAAAATTTACAATTTAATGTTTTCGTCGAAAGATATTACTCGAATTTGCTTTTCATTTCGAGTTTGTCAATTCTAGTTTGAGAGAAAAATAAAACAAATTGATCCTTTTGGTTGACAGCGCGATCGCGAAAACGAATTGGAACTGCGTTTGATAACGTTTTTTTTTTTTTGTCGATACTATCAATTGTACGATAATTGAATCCATTTTCCTACGAATACTTGTTGCTTGTTTCCTACTCCACCATTCGCTCGATTATTCCCTGACAGTGTTTCGTTCGACAAGCGTTTCGAAACTACGAACAGCGAAAAGAATTCGTCGATATTGGATTCAGAGGTACAAGCACTGTTCAATATGAGGAAAAACGATTCCGGCTCAATCATGTACTCGCTATTCGCATAAAACTACTCGAAACCGTAATTTAGGAGAACTCGAGGCCACTTCATCGGAATACAGGAAAAAGCTCGCGCAGTGTCGGCTCCACGATTTTTGACCGATTTACTTGCACATCTTTGCCTTCTCGCAATTGATGAAACTTTTTTTTTATTTGCTGTAACCCGTGAAGTTTGCTAACGAGTTTGAGAACCGATTCAAGCACTATTGTACTTATTTTTTGGGCGCAATAAAAGAGAATAGATTTTCCGAAATGCCAAAGAGCATATCTGAATTAAAAATTGAAGCTTGTCGGCGAATAAAAATGTCCTACGTGGCCTACGGGAAAGAAACTAAATGCAATTAACATTAATCCGGCACAATTGAAAATTCGCCGCATTTTTGGTTACTGATCGAATTTGAACGTGTATTGTAAATTACAATATACTTTTGACTCGACGAACAATTAATCGACTTTTTGCCGGGCAGTTGTAAGTGCTAATTACTACCATGAATGGTATGCTACATCGGTAGCGAACCAATTGTGGAAGCGCCAGACAGGTTGCCGTATATTCATGTAGTTTTTAAGTTAGGAACGACAATGCCTATTTTTATATTATTGTATTGTAATAAAATGAGGTTTTTTTTCAAAAAAATATCATCAGTGAGTTCATATGTGAAAAAAATCAATTTTATCGACAAGTGGCATTTTGTTGATAGGATCGAGCGTTTCAGCATTCAATATCCAAAGGTGCTTTTTAACGCGTTACACCTTGTTCGTGGCCGGGAAAAAAGAGGAATTTGCAGGTTTGCAGTTTTTTTTCATATTAAAGAGTCTAGTTTTAGGTATCTTTTGCACATTTTTTATTTAAAAAATATTAATAAGATACAATGATTTGTGCAGGCCACTGCTGCTCGGAAACAAATCATCCGAAAAAAAAATTGAACACATTTAGTATTTACGTGAAATTATCGAGTGCTTGGACGGAGGGTTTAAGGGTAGATGAAAAACGAAAAAAAGTTTGAAAAACGCGTTTTTCGCAGTTTTTCGCAAAAAAGAGTAAAAATCAAAATTTCAAAACCATCGAGGATGATCTTGTTGCGAATCATGTTTACAATATGTGGTTCAAATTTCAAGAGAATCGGTTTATCAGTTTTAGAGATACGATGGAGCTAGATTTTGAAAACGTTGTTTCGAGAAAAACGCGTTTGAAGTTTATACTGTGAAAAACTCTTACCTAAACTCAATCGACAATGCCTGCACCGTACAAAATTCCTTCTGATTGCTCATCATCGTCGATTTCTTCAAGTCTTGCTTGCTTTCGATTTTTTGAAATTTTCAAAGTGGACTGGCCCCTTAGTGAAAATATCGATGTTTGAAAAAAAAAAGCAGTGCTTGACTAAAATAGGCGTCTTTCACCGAAAATCGCCTATTTTCGTTGATAAAAAATAACTATACATCGAAAATGGAATTATTTCGTTCAAACACTGCTTTTTGATATGTGCAAGAAGCTTGTAACATTTAAAGTTGATAAGCGCAATTATGTTTAAGATATCGTGGTCACCGATTTCGAAAAAGTCATTTTGAGAAAAACGCGTTGCAAGTTCGTTGGTTCGCGGAACCTACTTGTGAGCGCTCATAATTCCCTCAATTTTGAACGGAACGACGTGAAATTTTCAGAGAATATTTTTCAAATGATCAAAGTGAAGGCCGTTTTTTAATGCTTTTTGGGGATTTTTTTTGACAAAACATTAAAATAAAATAATTTATATAAATTTGTATATCATTTTTATTAACATTTAAACAAACTTTGTGAATGTTTTGAAGTCATATAGAATATAGTCGCAGATACACCGTCCAACAGGAACACATATAAAAAGAGGTGCTCCACTGCTGCCATGATTCCGGCCGTTCTGCTTATCTGAAATAAAAAAACCAAACGCAATTTTAATCGTGAGACTTAAGGCTCTACGTGAAACTAAAATAAAGCTAGAATTCCAAAAAATATTTTTTTTTGCGCTTTGGAACAAAAAATTCAATTTTTCGTATTTTTTCGGGGGTCTATATAGCTGATAAAAAGAAAACTAACAAAGCCATCTTAATTATTTTAGTTCAACTTGTAGTTATATATGTACTAAAGATGCTGTATAAATTTGAGCAGAATCAATCAAATAGTTTTTGAGATATCATGGCAGCAGTTTGAAAAAATCGTGGTTTGGGAAAAACGCGTTTGAAAGTTGGTGTATATAATTCATAATAAAAAAATGGTCTCACCATCAATCTGCTATGCCTGGACCATAGGGTACACCTTCCTCTTCTTTAAAGAAGTCATGCAAGACCGTTTTCTCTTCTTTTAATCTGACACACTAGACGACCCCCTTAAACGGAAGCACTTTCATATTAGTTCAACTTTACTTTCGGCAAATGTCATTCCATCGTTTTTTTACATTAAAGATCTTTAAATCTAGACTATTTTTCATAGTTTCTTATGAAAAATCTTATAGTTGAACTTTGAAATTCGTAATTTGACTTCCATTGAACATATCTACGTATATAATCAGTATCCTGTACCATCAATCGATAAAGCCTTCGACCCTCCATAATCGTACTAGATTTACCTATTACGTGTGTGTATTACATAAATGGTGTCTCAAAATGACCTGACATTTTTAATTGCGCGCCATTTTTTTGTGGCAAACATAGAGTATCGTTGACAAGTGGTATCAGGAGGTATTGAGGTTTAGTCATAGAGAATTACGCGATCGAGCAATGCATAGAAATTTTCATTTGCTGCATTGTTACTGCATAGTTATTACAGACGAAGTTTCATGGTTGTGTTATTTCGCTCCGCAACGGAGTGAATTGACCACCAAGATCGTGCGATTTGACGCCATTGCACTTCTTCCTTTGGGGTTTTCTGAAAGGAAAAGTGCATGCCAATGATCCATAGGCCATTCCGGAGCTCGAGGAAGCAATTGGACGCACCATTGAGGGGCCAGTCCACTTTGAAAATTTCAAAAAATCGAAAGCAAGCAAGCCTTGAAGAAATCGACGATGATGATCAATCAGAAGGGATTTTGTACGGTGCAGGACTTGCCGATTGAGTTTAGGTAAGAGTTTTTCATAGTATAAACTTCAAACGCGTTTTTCTCGAAACAACGTTTTCAAAATCTAGCTCCATCGTATCTCTAAAACTAATAAACCAATTCTCTCGAAATTTGAACCACATATTGTAAACATGATTCGCAACAAAATGACCCTCGATGGTTTAAACATTTTTATTTTTACTCTTTTTTTCGCGAAAAAACGCGTTTTTTTTACTTTTTTCGTTTTTCATCTGCCATTTTTTTATTTTTTGATAAAACTTTATATCCGAGGGTCACTTTTTGTAGCTGGTGTCATACTGAATCTAATGGACTTTGAATTTTTTTGTTTCAGTCAAGCCGTTGCTGAGTTGTTATCGAGCTACCTAGCCTACCTATGTTTGAGGCGTTACGTTAAACTATAGTTTTTGTACTTGAAAATGAATCAAAATGAATTTATAATTAAAAAAAAATGTATTTCTTTGTATGTATTTTTTTGTGTGTATTTCTGTAATTTTTATATTCATATCTTTTATAAAATCCTCAAAAAAATCGCGAAAATAGCCTTTTTTCGTGGTCCATGTCACAGCAAATGCAAGACATATGGAATAAACTCATTAGCCTTTTTTCGTGGCTCGAAAGTGGACTGGCCTCTTAATGAAATTAGTCAGCAATTATGCCAAAATGTTATTGATAATTTCGTTAAAATAGTGAACGTTAGCAAACGTGGACAAGGCGGCCATTTATCGGATATTAGGTTCTACACATAACCTCCATGTTTGTAACCTTATATTAAAATAAAAATGCTCGTACTTTTCAAATTAATCATACGGTTTATTAATAAATTAAAATGTCCGGTTATATTGAAACACCCTCTATATACACACACACACACACATACACACACACACACACACACACACACACGCGCGCGCGTATTGGGGTTACACGCGTTTACACTGTATGCTGTAGTAACTTTTTTTCAAAACTAGAATTCGAATTATCGACGCGACCGTTAACAGCAGGGAGGCTAGAGTGGGAGGAGTCCGATCTCTTATGGAGAGACTTGAAAAAAGTGGCTACAAAAATGTGGTCATACCGGGATGGCGCCACTATTGCTAAGATGTCGAGAAGTGAGCTGCGTGTGACAGAGACGGAACAAGTAAATAATGAGAAGTGAACTGTGCAGAAGGCAGCATGATACTTGAGAAGTAGGCTGCGTGCGAGAGAGATGCAAAATGATATATAGCCAGATCGCGCGCAAAAGTTACCCCCTCTCTAGCCTCTTACGCGCCCATCACACAATCATAGTAGCGCGTGTTCGTGGGCGAGCGACGCTCGGACATCTTCGGAAAGAGCCGAGCGCGCCGAAGTTTCCCGACCGCGCCTTCGGCAGCTACACCAACACATGGACGCCGAGCTCGTTCATGTGCGGCCAAGCCGAAACGAAGGCTTCGAGGGAAAAAGCAATGTGAGCACGACTCGCGCGTGACGTCACTCGACGTAACGCGCGAGGCTTTTAGACGATTTCAATGCTTATTTAGCTCTTGATTCTCTGCGTTATCAATGTATACAAAAAATGTATCGGGCACCCTGATCACTTTTTTTTAGTTTATACGTTAATTTAAATATAACAATAAATCCAAATTACAACTTATTTGTCTTCTAAAAAATTGTTTACACTCTACTCACACCCATCCTTATGCCAAATAAATTATAATTCATAAAAGTAAGCGGAAATATATTTATATTCGTATTATTATATTAATTCTCATACTTTCATCAAGCGATAAAGCATTATCCCCAAAAACAAGCGAATCATTCATCTGGCAGCGAATCGTCAGTACCAGAAAGTGCATATTCTACAAGCGATGAGATGGTCCCGTTGGTAGCGTTCCTGGCTTCGGTCCGCAGGGGCGCGGGATCGTTCCCCGCGCTCAGTGCTTTTTTTAAAATTCTGATTACCATTAATTCTTATTTGATTAGTTATTTTTATTAGTTATCATTATTATTTTAATTAGTTATATTTTAGTGTCGAGAAATTTATCGCGCACTCCGACCGCTTATTTGATTCGTTTGTACGTTCATTTTAATTTAATAATAAATCTAAATTACAACTTATTTATCGTCTAAAGAATTGTTTGCGCTTTACTCACACCCGTCCCTATGCGAAATAAATTGTAATTCATAAAAACTAAGCGAAAATATATTTATATTCGCATTATTATATTCATTCTCATATACTATCATCAAGCGATAAAGCATTATCCCCAAAAACAAGCCACATCCATCCGGCCGCGAATCGTAACTTACGAGAATGAATATAATAATACGACTATAAATATATTTCCGCGCTAGCAATTTTGGCAACTGCAAAGTCAACCGAAATAATCAACGGTTGAATTTGGACAGCTTTACAACTATAAAGTCGACCGTAAAAAAAATCCTAATGGTTGATTCAACGGTTGTTTAACCGCGGCCATTTTGTTTTCGCTGGATGGTTGTCTCACTCCGTTGCACAATCTGCTGCGGATATCCCCCCCCCCCCCCCCGTGTTTGATGACTCAATTCTCCGCAAATCATCAATTTAATCATCAAGACAGTATAATTTGATTAATCATTAAATATATTGCGTCGAGTCAACCATCCCATCAACCGCCGAGTTAACCATCGAGTCAACCATCCACAGAAAACGCAGGATGGTCGACTTTCAAAGATGAACAGTTGAGAAGCTGTCCAAATTCAACCGTTGAACTTTTACGTTGACTCAACTGTCTTGTACAACCGGTTGACCAAAATGACAGGGCGCTTACTTTTATGAATTACAATTTATTTGGCATAGAGACGGGTGTGAGTAAAGCGCAAACAATTTTTGAAAAGATACATAAGTTGTAATGTAGATTTATTATTACATTCAAATTAACGTACAAACTAATCAAATAAGCGGTCGGAGTGAGCGATAAATTTTTCGGCACTAAAAGATAACTAATAAAAATAATAATGATAACTTAATAAAAATAACTAATCAAACAAGAATTAATAGTGATAATAATTTAAAAAAAAAGCACTGAGCGCGAGGAACGATCCTACGCTTCTGCGGACCGAAGCCAGGAACGCTATCAACGGGACCATCCCATCGCTTGTAGAATATACACTTTCTAGTACTGACGATTCGCGGCCAGATGGTTGATTGGCTTGCTTTTGGGAATAATGCTTTATCGTTTGATGAAATTATGAGAATTAATATAATAATACGAATATAAATATATTTCCGCTTACTTTTATTAATTATAATTTATTTGGCATAAGGACGGGTGTGAGTAAAGCGTAAACAATTTTTTAGAAGATAAATAAGTTGTAATTTGGATTCATAATTATATTTAAATTAACGTATAAACTAAAAAAATAAGCAATCAGGGTGCGCGATACATTTTTTTGTATACATTGATAACGCAGAGAATCAAGAGCTAAATAAGCATCGAAATCATCTAAAAGCCTCGCGCGTTCCGTCGGGTGACGTCACGCGCGAGTCGTGCTCACATTGCTTTTTCCCTTGAAGCCTTCGTTTCGGGTTGGCCGCACATGAACGAGCTCGGCGTCCATGTGTTGGTGTAGCTGCCGAAGGAGCGGTCGGGAAACTTCGGCGCGCTCGGCTCTTTCCGAAGATGTCCGAGCGTCGCTCGCTCACGGACACGCGCTACTATGATTGTGTGATGGGCTCGTAAGAGACCAGAGAGGGGGTAACTTTTGCGCGCGATCTCGCTGCACTGCTTGCTGGGATGCGTATTCGATCCTCTTCCATCTCTCTTACACGACATCGATACTCAGCTTCTGCTCGAGGTTTTAGAGATAGTGGCGCCATCCCGGTCTGACCACATTTTTGTAGCCACTTTGAAATGCACAGATCGGCCTCCTCCCACTCTAGCCTCCATGGTTAACAGCATGGAGCCTAGATACCAGGAGGTTCAGCGGCAATGCAAAGGCGCTGAAAAAAGCGTCCCCGAAAATGTCCCAAAGTGATGGCGCTGGGGTGCAGCGGCACCTACATATATAGTAATATATTGGTCAACGAGGTGAAAGTGATCGGATGAGTTTCTAACCTCACGACAGACCGATCGTGACATCAAACGTCGAAATATCCGCCGATTCATAATTTCCTCATGACGGTTCGGAAAAAAAAACGCAAAAGCGAGAAAAGATCTCAAACTTAAACTCAAAATGGCGGCGATACAGCCCATCTAGAAAAACGTGTTTTTTTTTACATATAGCTTCACGGGAGAACGGTTTTCTCGTAAAATATAAGACGTGAAACAAAAACCAAAAAATTATAATTTATATATTATTAGCTATGAGACGACCTAGAAATTGGCTTTCAAATTTTGCAAAAATAGCGCACTTTGAAGGAAATAAATCTATTTTTTGCCAAAAAAGTAGTAAATTGTTTATAAAAAGAAGTTTACATTTTATTAAAAAACCGGCTACGTAATCCCATAAAGAATATGATTGTGAAGCTGCTATCAAAATTTCAAATCGATGCATGCAAAGGTGGTCGAGTAATCCGTATTCCGAGATCGAAAAAAGTGGTTTCGAGAAAAACGCGTTTAAAGCTGTACGAGCAACTCAGCGCGCGTTCCAAGGCACTGCGGCCAAATCGATAATTGAACCTTTAAATTAAAAAAAATTGCTACATGACCAACTGCATATTGTTTTCATGACACCAAAATATTTTTAGGAAAGAAAACGTCTTTCCAAAATCCTAGAGTGGTGTTATCCCTTAACCCTAATGAGGGTTCGGTACATCATCTGTGATCTGTCTTAGATCGCAGCCATGTTTAGCGTATATCTATATACATATAGGTGCCGGAGCACCCCAGCGCCATCATTTCTTGTTCTCGTTTTGGGGACGAGATGAAAGGCCTCGCTGAACCTCCTGGTATCTAGGCTCCATGGTTAACAGATTTATTTTACCGACAGCCGATTGAAATTGAGGTACAGGGAGGCTAGAGTGGGAGGAGTCCGATCTCTTATGGAGAGACTTGAAAAAAGTGGCTACAAGAATGTGGTCATACTGGGATGGCGCCACTATTGCTAAGACGTCGAGAGCTGCGTGTGACAGAGACGGAACAAGTAAATAATGAGAAGTGAACTGTGCATAAGGCAGCATGATACTTGAGAAGTAGGCTGCGTGCGAGAGAGATGCAAAATGATATATAGCCAGATCGCGCGCAAAAGTTAGCCTCTCTCTAGCTTCTTACGTGCCCATCACACAATCATAGTAGCGGGTGTTCGTGAGCGAGCGACGCTCGGACATCTTCGGAAAGAGCCGAGCGCGCCGAAGTTTCCCGACCGCGCCTTTGGCAGCTACACCAATCCATGGACGCCGAGCTCGTTCATATGCCGTCAAGCCGAAACGAAGGCTTCGAGGGAAAAAGCAATCTGAGCACGACTCGCGCGTGACGTCACTCGACTGAACGCGCGAGGCTTTTAGATGATTTCAATGCTTATTTAGCTCTTGATTCTCTGCGTTATCAATGTATACAAAAAATGTATCGGGCCCCTGATCGCTTATTTTTTAGTTCATACGTTAATTTAAATATAACAATAAATCCAAATTACAACTTATTTGTCTTCTAACAAATTGTTTACACTCTACTCACACCCATCCTTATGCCAAATAAATTATAATTCATAAAAGTAAGCGGAAATATATTTATATTCGTATTATTAGATTAATTCTCATACTTTCATCAAGCGATAAAGCATTATCCCCAAAAACAAGCGAATCATTCATCTGGCCGCGAATCGTCAGTACCAGAAAGTGCATATTCTACAAGCGATGAGATGGTCCCGTTGGTAGCGTTCCTGGCGTCGGTCCGCAGGGGCGCGCGATCGTTCCCCGCGCTCAGTGTTTTTTTTTAATTCTGATTACCATTAATTCTTATTTGATTAGTTATTTTTATTAGTTATCATTATTATTTTAATTAGTTATCTTTTAGTGTCGAAAAATTTATCGCGCACTCCGACCGCTTATTTGATTAGTTTGTACGTTAATTTTAATGTAATAATAAATCTAAATTACAACTTATTTATCGTCTAAAAAATTGTTTGCGCTTTACTCACACCCGTCCCTATACGAAATAAATTGTAATTCATAAAAAGTAAGCGAAAATATATTTATATTCGCATTATTATATTCATTCTCATATACTATCATCAAGCGATAAAGCATTATCCCCAAAAACAAGCCACATCCATCCGGCCGCGAATCGTAACTTACGAGAATGAATATAATAATACGACTATAAATATATTTCCGCTTACTTTTATGAATTACAATTGATTTGGCATAGAGACGGGTGTGAGTAAAGCGCAAACAATTTTTTAGAAGATACATAAGTTGTAATTTAGATTTATTATTACATTCAAATTAACGTATAAACTAAAAAAATAAGCGATCAGGGTGCGCGATACATTTTTTTGTATACATTGATAACGCAGAGAATCAAGAGCTAAATAAGCATCGAAATCATCTAAAAGCGTCGCGCGTTCCGTCGGGTGACGTCACGCGCGAGTTGTGCTCAGATTGCTTTTTCCCTCGAAGCCTTCGTTTCGGCTTGATGGCACATGACGAGCTCGGCGTCCATGGATTGGTGTAGCTGCCGAAGGCGCGGTCGGGAAACTTCGGCTCGCTCGGCTCTTTCCGAAGATGTCCGAGCGTCGGTCGCTCACGGACACGCGCTACTATGATTGTGTGATGGGCGCGTAAGAGACCAGAGAGGGGGTAACTTTTGCGCGCGATCTCGCTGCACTGCTTGCTGGGATGCGTATTCGATCCTCTTCCATCTCTCTTACACGACATCGATACTCAGCTTCCTGCTCGAGGTCTTAGAGATAGTGGCGCCATCCCGGTCTGACCACATTTTTGTAGCCACTTTGAAATGCACAGATCGGCCTCCTCCCACTCTAGCCTCCATGTTGAGGTACATTAAAGACCATGCAGCGCCATACTTTCATGTAAACAACAGATACGTATCTGGCTGGTTCGGCCCGGAAACGTTTTTGCCGAAAAGTTGGAGGATATTTATTTCGAACTTTCCATTCAACAACACAAGACCCAACGACAATGGTTTATTTCACAGCGATTCAATTCGCGAAGAAAGTCAAGAGCAAGTAAGCCTCCGCAATTATGAAAAACGTTTGTCTACATTGCCCCAATTTTTGAGGTTAAGGCAAATCATCTTTCGTTGAGCGTTCGATCAGTATGAAAAATTCTTCAAAGATTTTTTTCAAAGGATGTATGGGGGATATATTCCCAGACAAAAGGAGCAAAAGTTTGGAATTTTAGAATTATGCCTTACATGTAAAATCAGGTCAGTTGTGAGCTGCATAATATGGCTGAGCATCTAATTTCCAGGTAATAATTTTCTTTGCGAATTAAGGTAGTACATGCAACAGATGGTATCGGACCGAAAGTTTTCTCATTTAATACTCATGTTGCACAGGGTATGCTGCATACGTTTGTGAAATTCGAAATACATTTACCATCCCGTTAACGAGATATTTGCTCTTGAAATTGGATTGATTTCTAACCCACGGTGCATAACACAAGTTCCAGAGAACATATTTCTGTTGATAATGACAAAATGATTACAAAAGTTTGTAAAAAATGGTGAAATGATAAATGGATGCTTTACGTCTATTATGAAAAAAAATGATTACTTTTAACCATAAACTTTTCAGTTTATGAGCGCCCAGATACAGACGACTTGGCAGTGCTGTGAATGATGCACGTTCCATGGACTGCTTTATTAAAACATTAGTCTTTAATAATCGTCTTTTATCGAGTAGCCAATTTTCCATTTAATTGAATCTTTGATTTGTACACTGCGCAAGTTGCAAGATCTGTACAGTCAACAACGGTAATGAGTATCGTTAAAATGATTCTGAAGAGATTCTTAGGCCAAAGTAGCCAAAGTACTTGAATGGAATAAGAAAGACGCTGAAGTTTGTATTGTTGGAACGCAACGATTTTTTTGTTCATTTTCTCATTTTCATCATTATCCAAAGCCTTTCTTTCTGCAAATTGAGATTGTGAATTTCTAATAAGAATATGTACTAACGTTTGTTGTACTAAAAATGTTAACAAGTAAAAATAATTTATTTTCCTTGCGTTGCAACTATGCAAACTTCAACATCATGATAAAAAACCTATCAATAGTTCCCGATTGTGTAAGAACGGCTGATCTCATGGATGCGGATCAAGCTGATGGTATTTTGCCATTAGACAACAATGGTAATGAATATGGTTAGGGTAAGGGATTAATTGTGGCCACAAGTGGCATTGCCACATGTAGAGGCTGTATGTTTGGATGTCAGCACGCGAGCATGCGTATACGCAAACTTTCTAAGTTTTGGCATATGTCCCGGGCAAGCCCCACTAAAAGTTTGCTACCACGGACAAGAAGACCGCTCTGAAACTTATTGCCAATTCATTGACTATATAATTGATCAATTTTTTAATTGGAGTACATGGATAGTTTGGAAGTAGGTAAATTCATTACTTTTTCAAAATTATTGTTCAGTTGAAAACCGAATGGAACTGTCTCGTATGTACTACCTTAATGGTTTTAGCTAAATTTGTGTTTCAACTATATCAAGACAAACAAGTTTAAATGGAATATGCAGAGCCTGACAACTTTATGAGGTGCTCAACTGTTTATAGCTTTGTTGTACAGTTTGTTGAGGATGTATGGATGAGTCGAATAAGATAACAAGCAGACTTTTAGTATCTTACAATCGATTACTCTATAACCGTATAACGAATCATTGTGATATCTTCCAAAAACTTTTCTTCATAAATAAGTCACTCACACTGAAAATCTAGTAGATTTAATCCCGCTTTCGAAGAAGTTGATTGTCCCATATGAATACATACGCAACTACTGCAAATCAAGAGTGTCATAACTCCACAATGGGTTGGTTGTCGATCTCAAATTTTTCAATACAAACAGAACAAACAGGATGTTGAAGTTTGCATAATTGGTATGCAGTGAAAGTCCATTCTTTTCAATTGTTTGAATTTTGTTTGGCTGTGAAAATCACCCAAACATTTTTACGTTTACGTATCAGAGATTTGCGACCTCAATTTGCAAATAAAAGAAGGCTTTGGTTAAGCATGAAAATAAAGAATCGAAAAATTAACAGAAAAATCGTTGGATTTCAACTACTAGGTGCGCAACTAAGTTCCCGGGTTTCACACATGGATGGCGCTAGCGACACATGTAGTTGGCATACAGGTCTGAAATTGGGTGTCTTTATAGCTTGGACATCTGTTAAGAATACCCAGTCGTAATATAAGCAAATATCGCAACACAACGACCTTTTTTCTAACCTCGAAAATGTCAAAGTTTGTGCCAAATAAACAGCATTTGCGAGAAGCACTGCTTTTCTGCTTCAACCTAAAAAAAACAGCAGCTGAAGCACGTCGGTTACTTGAGGAGGCCTACGGCGAACACATATCATCAAAAACAACGTGTGAAGATTGGTTCATGCGGTTCAGAAGTGGCGATTTTGAGACTGGGGACAAAGAGCGCTCGGGAAGACCGCAAACATTTGCGGACGCCGATCTGCAAGCGTTATTGGATGAACATGACACTCAAACAGAAGATCGACTTGCCGAGGCATTAAATGTGACTCGGCAATGTATTTCGAAACGTTTGCACACCATGGGAAAAATTTATAAGGAAGGAAAGTGGGTGCCGCATGAGTTGACTTAGAGACAAATGGAAAATCGAAGAGCCACTTCCGAAATTTTGCTTTTGCGGCAGAACAGAAAGAGTTTCCTGCATCGAATTGTTACTGGCGATGAAAAATGGATATATTTCGAGAATCCCAAACACAGAAAATCGTGGCTTTCACTTGGCGAAGCGTCAACATCGACGGCACGCCCAAATCGCTTCAGAAAAAAGACAATGCTCTGCGTTTGGTGAGACCATAACGGAATCGTGTACTATGAGCTGCTGAAACCGGGCGAAACTGTCAATGGGCATCGCTACCGACAACAACTAATCAATTTGAACCACGCATTGCTCGAAAAACGGCAAAAATGGTACACGAAACACGAACGTGTGATATTGCAGCGCGACAACGCTCCGCGCCATCGCAGTTCCATTGTCCAGCACACCATAAAAATACTGAAATGGGAGCAGCTAGCACACTCGCCGTATTCGCCAAACTTGGCCCCTTCAGACTATCACTTGTTCCGGTCGATGGCGCATGGCTTGGGTGGGCTACACTGGGCCGATTACGATGCAGTACAAAAGTGGTTGGTCGAATTACGTCCAAAGACGCGTCTTTTTATCGTCGCGGTATTTATGTATTGCCAGAGAGATGGCAAAAATGTGTAAATAGCGAGGGACAATACTTCGAATGAACCATTTTTTGTATTTGTCTTGAAATTTCCGATTTTTTATTGGTCAAAAAACCCGGAAACTTAGTTGCACACCTAGTTTGCAAACTTAAACATCGTGAACCAACAAACTAATTCATCCAATTTTGATCAGACTTCCATACATCCTTAAACACTTTGGAGATAAAGTATCTGTGTTACCATGGGTACGTCAGAGATATCCATTCTCACAAAAACAGCTAGTATTTCAGTTGTACAATTTGTAATGGCTTAAAAGTAAAATGCATTAACGCAACGAAACCTAATTCTCTTTAATTACTCAATTTATTTTTGACCGATTTAGGCTGCGAAAACCGCTCGGACGTTTTTACGTATTCTTATGAGAAACTTACGACCTTAATTAGCAAAAAAAACAAGCTTTGGATAATAATAAAAATGAAGAAATAAAAAATTAATTAAAAATATCGTTGCATTCCAACGATGCCAGCTTCAACGTTATCTACAATTTCAAATTTTTTACTACGTGATATTTTTAAAAGAAGCATATCCTCATTGATTGAATATTCGGCAAATAGGATATTTAGCAAGTTTAGTATTGGACAAATACAAACTTAGCGCTGTAAATTAATTTGTGGCTCCTACTCTGAGAAAAACTTGCACAAAAACAAGAAGACTTATGAGTGTATAATTTCATCCATATTGTTGTGATTCAAATATTCTAATATTTTTATGGCACATAAATTTGTAGTACTTTTTCATGGCGATGCATTCTCACTAACCTTTTATCACTTACAGACATATTTTAGCCATGGTCGAGAGTACGGTTTCCGGCCATAAAGTAATGATTTTGCGGGAAAGGCTCGCCGATAAGATAGAAGTTATGAGATTCGATCCTTACAGTAAGTTGAACAATGCGTATCCTGCTTATTTCGACAGTGGACCAACATTCCATTTTTTATGGTCAACTCAAACCTGACGTGCTGTCGCGATTTCTTTCTCCTCCATTTCCGTTTCGCATCCCCTTAAGGTATCGCTTTCGCGGAGGGCCGTATGTTGTGGGGGCATGAGAAGGGCCCTTCTGCATTATTGTTCAATTACAGTGGCGCTTAATGAAAAAAAGTTACAATCAATCATTATACCCAACGATAAACTGGAATTTCGCGCAAATTTAGTCGATTGAGACATTTTTACATTTTCTTTGATTTTCATTTAAAACATAAAATTATACTATTGATTAGAACAGTGTATATGTTAGTTAAGATACTAATTTAATAATAACTAAATAATTTAACTATTATGCAATTATGAAATTATTCAATTAATTATTAAATTAAAAATGGGTTTGTTTGGGAAACGTTCATTCGGAAAATTATCCATTCAAGGAATTGTTTATTGGGGAAATTGTCTATTCGGGACATAGTATTCGAGAAATTGGTTTTCGGGAAATTGTATTTGAGGCATTTTTATTCAGGCAATTGTTATCGATAAATTGCATTCGGGAAATTGTCATTTGGGCAATTGTTTTTCGAGAAACTTTCCGCAAAGCAGAAATATGGCCAGCGTGTCATCTCCATAAAGTTTCGTATGAATAGGACAATTTTTAGAGTCGTGATTTTTCGTTAAAAGTTCGTCAACTTGCCTTGAAATTTTACCAGTATACCGGGACGTATTTTTACTTGATTGTAAACGAAATTCAGTTAATTGATAAATATTCGGATTCGTGTAAGGAATACTTTAAGCCCACAAATGTAGAATTTCCGTAATGATGGTCCCGTGTCGAGGAAGCTTTAATTTGTTTGGAAAACATTTACGAATCAGAACCGCTTAAACCACGTTTTACTATATTCTTACCTTCTTTGTTTCAGTCCAGCAGATGGCGCTTTACAGAGAGAGGAAACGCATCCGAAGTGTTTAGGCGACGCAATACCTGCAACAAATATATACAAATAATTTGTAATTGAGCAATTTTCTGTTATAAAGAATCAATGATCAAGTTCTACGCTTGCGGTTCATTGAAACACGAACCGTAGCGAAACAGAGATTGTTTTTTGTAAAATAAAAAATGAAAAAAACCGCAAGACATCAATAAACATTGAATAACGTTGATTGCATGGATCGTTTTTAATTGTGGGCGCGATTTGTTGCGGAAAAATGTTAAACTTGCAGGACGGACTTACGTGTAGCTAAAGAGAGCTCCTCTTTCCTAGGGATTTTCCGGTATATCGGAATGCTTAAGGGGTTAGGCCACAGTAACGGGTATAAAATCAGGTGCGATTTTAACAATTTTTTTCGTATGTAAAAGTGATTCACTCATCAAATTAATTACACATCTATTTAGTATGAATATCAAGCTGTTAGAAAAAATATATTTTTTTTTTCGATGTACAAAATGGCCGAGTACTAATATTTTCTTTTATCTTTTTTCTAGGCGCTCCGCGGCGTGACATTTAGCATCCACAATTTTTTACCTAGAACAAAAAACAAAAATTCTCGTCAATCTACATTAGAATACCTAGAGAAGTACGTACGGAATTTAAAAAATATTGTTTTATTCAAAAGTTGTAGGTATTTGAATTGAGTTGTAGGTATTTGAATGAATTTTCAGTGAGAAATTTCGTATAAAA
Source organism: Ophion ellenae (assembly GCA_963210295.1). Classification (NCBI taxonomy): domain Eukaryota; kingdom Metazoa; phylum Arthropoda; class Insecta; order Hymenoptera; family Ichneumonidae; genus Ophion; species Ophion ellenae. Next base: position 28,131,033 of record OY723389.1, on the reverse strand, counting down.
CTGCTCATAAAAAAAAAGTTTTCGATTAATCAGAAATTCCGTACGTACTTCTCTGTGAAATGCAATTAGGAACATAACTTTTAAATTTGAAGTAAATCGAGTGAAAATTGTTGAAGTTATTTGTCACGCCAATTGGAAAAAAGCCGTTTCGAGAAAAACGCGTTCAAAGTTTTAGGTAGTCCATGGCCGTACCAGAGGTGGGCTTACGTTATACGCTCAAAGTCGGTGAAAAAAAAATTCCTTGCTATCAATCCAATAGTAACTTATTCTTATGGTGATAAAGCACCGTTTTAGCGAAAAAAATAATCGATTTTTTGAAAATGCTACTGTGACCTTACCCTTTAATGTACAAAGGCCAGGAGCAATCAGCAATCACCATGGTCAACCATGGTCTTACATACAGGTCTTGCGACACCGGTGGTAGGGTTGACGATGGCCACGCACCTCCCGCAAGGTGCGTGACAATAGATAGGTATACTGTGCAACGAAGACAGAGTAGCATGCCGTCTCTTTTTCTACCACATGTAACGCATGCGCTGTAAACCCTAACCCCATTACTCGTATTTATTCCGTGTTTCGAAAACAATATTTAAGGTAGTCCTAACGCGTCACACTAGTCATACCACTGATCATACTTGAGACTTGTACAATTTATATTTTTAACGTATACAACAAAAATGTGTAATAACTAAATTTTCCATGTGTAAACTGTTTAATGAATGTTCACATTTAATTTAAAAAATGAAAAAATAGTTATTCCAACGATTCGCGCAGTATTTCTAGGTTTGATATTTGGCAATATTGGTTCTATCTTCGTCTCTTTTTCCTCAACCAGGCGAGTTTAACCTCCATTCTTTTCAACCTCGATCTGTCAAAACAATGTGAGGTGCGGGAAATATAAAGCATTGTATTCGGGCCACGACTGGTAAAAAGCGTGAAAAATTTGGGTCCGTTAAAAATGAAATATGTGTGAAAATTCGAATGAGTGAGATGAGGTTAGGACTACAGTCAGCTGTCTTGCTTTCGCGTCTCTTTATCGTAGCAAGTGGTAATCAATCCAATACCGGAAGTTCACATTAAACTTGATATTACATAAAGATTAGGTAAATAAGCGTCATTTTTTTCAGAGCACTGGATTACTACAAGTGTTAAGTATGTAGATCTGATTATTTTTGAGAATCTGACCGATTCCCACTATTATATACACTTTTGTAGCGCCCGGAAGTTGGGTTTTTGTACGTCGTCTCGGAATTCCTTCACAAAAACACGAAATTTTAATATTTATTTTCTCTGTAATTAGGTCGATAAACGACCCTAAAATTTTACAGAGACGATTATTAATATGTTTAGTGAAGCTCAAAAAAAAATATGAAAATCCTATGGATTGAAGCCTGGCGATAGGGCTAACTTAATTTACGGACGAAGGAAGTACAAGTACATGTTCTACACGATAAAAAATAACTAACTTGCAAAATTTAAGTCATTCTGGTAAAAATGAATGACATTTCGATAATCGCAAATGCTCTAGCCACCTTGACAATAATGGATGATCAAAATGAGATACAAAAAATCACCAACACCTTTTCTCCGCATAATAAATAAAATACATGAAAAAAGACTTATTGAAAGTGTAGAAGAAAACTACGAGCAAACATGTAAATATTTTTCCGCTGTAGTATTGAGGTTATGTCACGTACCGGGCCTCACCGTACTGATCTACAGCAGCGCCGCGCAGTGGCGTTGAGGCGAACGAAAAGCTTGCAATAAAGGTAGTAATCTTCACCACTGAAATTCGCCTTCATTTCAAGACCTGTATATAAAACCGTCATCACAACGGCAAGATGGGCTCGATCGGAGATCGATCGCCAATGCTGTCGAAAATAATCTGTAACCTAAATGGCGCATTTCAATGAATACATATATACTTCGAATCGGACCATACATAAAATGAAGCTAGAGTGCCTTTAACAAAACAAAGTAAAACATTTCACAGAAGAAACACAATATCAAAAAAGCTTGGTCAAGTCAACCATTCAGCCAATATTATGTATTTTAAGAAAAGAAAAACTCGTTTTTTTTTTAATTTCAGACCAACCGGATTGCCAAAATCAAGTACAGGCAGTTTTAGAGTTACGTCAAGTAACATTTTGACACCGTTCCTCAATAAAGCGTCAATTTCCCGAGTTAAGTCAGCTGCTTGCATTATTTTTCAATGTTGAATAACATGCCAATTACATATGCATGTAATAATTAAGTTCATAAAACAAAAAATACATAGTTACCAAATTTGAAATAAATATACATGTATGTATACTTATTCTTTATAATAAAAGACGGTTATATGATATAAATCCAGTTTTATTGATTATATTAAAAGTCGATGTAGAACCTTACGTCTTGACAAACCTTCGGTTCGTTTTTATTGAAAAAATCCGGGATACACTTGAAACATTTCTTGATATGTCTGCATAATCAAAATTCGGAAAGTATAAAATTGGATTGTTGTAAAAAGTTATGGAAAACTTTCCATTTTCGGAAAGTGAGCATTGTATTTCAAATTTGTCCGCCTCAAAATGGCGCAGTGTGTCAAGCAAGTGTTAACTATTAATATCCGTTTATGAAATTTGGCAGACAACTTTGGTAATATACATACAAATAAACGTCGAAACGATTCTTCAATAACCTTATTCGTTCCATTTTTTATTTTTTGTTAATACTCCGTCTTTTTCGGTTCGTCCTGGTAGCATAACCCCTTAATGACAATCAATAACGTCCGTCGACTAGTGACAACCAATAGCAGCAACGCTCAAGGAGAATATCGAAACCCCTATTGGCTATCGTTACTCAACACGATACCGATAACCATCGTAGAAAGGCTACGGGATCTTCGTACAGATTTAAGGGGGGAGATATCTTTAGGTGAGGACAATATTACTGATTTTTTAAAGGAAATGTTTCTCTGCCGTTTTTTGAGATTTAGGGTATGTTTTATTACTACTTTTGGCTGTGACATGGTGTTTTTTTTAAATAGTCTTTCAAAATGGCGGAGGTATGACACGGTCTTCTAAACGGGTTGCGGCGGATGTTGTCAGACGGCGTGACCCGCAGCGTCGGCGGGGTTAATCTGAAAAAAACCAATGAAGATTTTTCTTTCTTCAACACTCATACGCGGAATATAAACCCAGAAAAAGTGAGAAATGTTGAAAGTCGATGAAATGGTACGCTTTGAAACAAAAAAACTGAATTATTCTAAAAATCGCTACATTTTGCAATAAAAAGTATATTTTTTTAACAATACTCGAAAACATTTAGGATCACGTTTGAGACAATAAGTTGAGAAAGATAAATACCAAATTTCATCAGGATCGGTCGCTTAGTTTTTCAGCTATACGTCACGCCAGTTTTGAAAATGCAGTTTAGAAGACCATGCCATGCCGGCGCCATTTTGAACGATTAATTCAAAAAATACCATGTAACAGCCAAAAGTAGTAATAAAACATACTCTAAGTCTAAAAATGGTGACGAAATCTTTCCTTTGAAAAAATTATGTGAAACGGGAATTTTTCCTCGCCTCAATGTATCTTCCTTAAAGAAACGGATGACCGCGATGAAATTAATATTCCTCTCGGTCATATAACGGTACGATGACGGTAAATCTACCGTAAAGTATGAATGGTCAAAGTACGCGCCTCTCGTATTTCTAGCATACCACATATACGACCCCATAAAGGCACGCATGCACGTTATCGGGTGTTATTATCAGGCAAAAAAAAAATGATGACTTTGCAGAGGCGCGCTGCGTAATCGGCGAAATTTGCGTGTTCATGAAAATGTTTCGAGCCGTGAGAACGTTCGAGTATGTGGAAATGCGTGCAGTATTAGGCGTGGGTCGGTTAAGCGAGTGTTAACAGTCGCCATCCCGTCGCGCTTACCGCGTATAAATGTGCCTTTCAAGTATTACGTATTTGGTAGTTAGTAGTTTAGTAGTCAACAGTTTTCCAAAGTGTTCTCCGCGAGGCTAGACATGTAGAATAATAAGTGATGTCCGCTTCAATTGACAGCTCATATTATCGGTGCATCCGGAAAAGACCGATCAACTCGACGTCCTGACGTCGATTTGTGAGCGATCGCGGATATCCAATTACCATTTTCCACTCGGAAGTGATCCTCGCAAAGTATTTTGTTTTTTTTTCTTCGACGGGCAGCGATACTGCGTGCGCAAGCATATGTTGAAAGCCAATCTGTCAAAGTAGAAAATTCTTTTGTTGGCGACTAGCGACAAAGGTGAATAACATTATGAGTTATCCAATATAGGTTATGTATGCACCGTAATTGCGTATCCACAGCAAACGTCTCTAACTCATCGCTAAGCTTTACATATCCATAGTCTATCTTTACGAATGGATTTTGTTACTAAAACTGAACCGCTGGCCTTTCCATCTTGAGGGCAAACACGTAAGAGTGCGTGTGTGGGCGACTAGTTTCTCGACCATTTTTTTTTCTGTACAACTTGCTCGATCGTGTTTTTTTTTTCTCCTTTCATCATTATGAGCATGTGAAAAACACATTAACCCACACTTGCAATACGTCCTGTACCGCGGGGGCGACAATACGTGGATGCTTCGTTCAATTCTCGAGAGCCACGATTTTCCGATCTAATGTGAACTTAGATCGGGATTAACAAAATATCAATTTATGGCATGACACTACCATCGTTTTAGGAGAAATGCAAATTAACAGTACAACCGATGCTACTCTAAATCTGTGTTCTTAATCATGTTTTTTCTTTCATACGTATATACATCCGGGCTATAATAATAAGCCTCATTAACCTACTTGGCACGATAGACAGCGACGATCAGTGGAGCAAGTGGGGGGGGGGGATGCTTGAGTGCTGCTCGTAAGGGAATCACAACGTATACTCCATACACCCATGCAGTAGTTTGGAATCGGAATTTCCTTATTGTGCCAAGGAGCGATAAAGTATGAGGAAAAAAATATAGATTCAGAAAGGGTGCTTCATTTTTATTAATATCTATCTATCTGTCCCATTTGCTTGTGCTATTCGGCCTGATTCATCGCCAAGTTTTTTGCACTCTGTTCCATGATGCGGTAATGCGAGTATGCAGTAAATCTCAGGTATATCGGCAAAGGCTGAAGCTAGCTTTAACAGGTATTATTTATTTACCTGTAACACCCACGTTGTTGTCAGTCGTCTTATAGGAACGGATAGCATTTTCACATTTTTGAAATGATCTACTTCATTGAATTCCCATGACGGTGTCCCGTTGCAATTAATTGGATGTAATGCGACAAAGCATGTCAATGATTCCCGTTGGAATTGTTCTTGAACAATACGACATTTATTGTAAAAACCATGATGCTCACATTACACCGAAGAGATTTTTAGGTCGTAGCCAAAGTACCCAAACGTGATTAAAAAAAGACGCTGAAGTTTGCATAATTGGAAGGCAACAATGTTTTTGGTTCGTTTTACGTTTCTTCATTTTTAACATTATCCAAAGCTTTCTGCAAATCGAGATCGTGAATTTTTTATAATATGTAAAAACGTTTGAGTGATTTTCACAGCCTGGAAAGGAGAAAAAAAATTGAATAATAAAATCATCAACATTCATCAACATCATCATGAAATGATGATGTTGATGAACATCATGATGAAAAAACCCATCGATACTTCTCGATTGTGTAAGAACAGCTGAACTCATGGACGCGGATCAAGCAGATGGTACTATGATCTTAAAGTTTCCATAGTTGGAACGCAACAAACATTAATTATTGTCCCTTGATACAATTTCATTTTGGTCCATTTAGGCTATGAAAATCATTCGAACGTGTTTTACTAATTTTTACTGCAGATTTACGACCTTGCGAAAAAAAAGTTTTAAATAATAGTAAAGATGAAGGAATGATCATTCAAAAATATGGTGATTATATGGTACTTTGGCTACTAGGCCGTCAACGCATATTGTGAATTACAATATCATTTCGATACGGCAAACAATCGTCTTTTTTCTAATGCAACGATTTTCTTGTTTCTTTTTTTTTTCATTATCCAAAGCTTACTTTTTGGAAATTGACATCGTGAATTTTTAATGATGAATTTTTTAGTGATTTTCACATCTTAAAAAGGCAAAACAAAATTTGAGTATTAAAAAAGAATGAACTTTCGTTGCGTTGAAACGATGCAAACATCGACATCATCACTGGGCAATATTCTTGTAGTATTGAAGTTGCGAACGACAATGTTTATTTTCATATTATCGTATTGTAATACAATGAGGTTTCAAAAAAAAGATCATCAATTTGTTTATATCTAAAAAAAATCAATTCATATTATCGCCGTTTGTAATCTTTTTATTGAGGGGGCTAGAGTATGACATTGAAGTTTGCATCGTTGAAACGCAACGAAAGTTTCGTAGTCCAATTTTTTTGTTGTCACATTTAGCCCTCCATATCACTCAAATATTTTTCAGGATCGTCATTGAAGATCTTCAGTCTGACTATAAGCGACTATAAGTTCCTTTTAAACTTCAGTTTCCACAAATGCCACTCCATTGTTTTTGATATTATAAATCTCAAGATCTCGATAATTTATCACAGTTTCTTATTAAAAAATTCTAACCAAGCCTCCGGTACATTGACTGTGAAATAGAAGTTTGCATCGTTGGAACGCAACATATATTATTCTTTTCCAACTGCTCAAATTTGTTTAGGAATATCTCAGCTACGAAAATCCCTCCACACTTTTCTAAACTGCTTATTTAGAAATATACGTTCTGAAACCGCGAAAAAGATTTTGCAGAATGATGATAATAAGAAAAGAACGTATAAGGAGGATTTAAGTTGCGTTCCAACGATGAAAAGTTCACTTTTATTAGTCAGATTAGTAGCCATATGTGCTATTACGTCTATGTGATAATTTACCATCTAGCGAATGTCCCTTTATCTCTAACTCCAATCCGAATGTGGTCCATGAAATTTGCATCGTTGGAATGCAACCAATGTTCTTTTCTATGTCTCATTTTGATTATCCAACATTATCTTTGCAGATTTAGGTTGTAGATTACTAAATAAGGATCCCAAAAAGTGATTTTCTGATTTTTGTAGGTTCAATAAATTCGAAAGCTTAGCTAAATTCGTAGATTACATAAATTAGCTTTAGTTAGTTAAATTAGCTTCTTTTATTGGATAAATTCGAGAGCTTAGATAAATGCGTAGCTTAGATAAATTCGAAAAGTTAAAACTCATCACTCTAATACTCGTTTCTTTTTTCTCCGTTACAATGCAGCCTCTTACAAAAAATGGACAGTTCCGAGTACGAATTGGTTCGAAATATGACACTGCTGTTTTTCTTCGAGCGGCTGATGGACAAAGGTGGGCCGCGCACGTTGCACGACCTCAGCTGTCAATTCGGAGCTAAAGGATTTACGAAAGAAATGCGACAGATAGCCGGGGGTTCGCAAAGCGGTCTGAAGAAGTTTTTGTTGCAATATCCGTCGCTTTTTGTCATCAACGGGGACTACGTATCGGTGAATATGTTTCAACCTGTGGTGGAGGAAGACGACGGCCCAACGAAAAGCAATAAGCGCAACTACGCTCAAGAAGCTGTCGAGTATTTCACGAACAAATTGATGCAGTACGGGGCCGGTACGGAAGTTCCAATAAAGAGCTTACTGGGACACCGATCCCAAGCGTCGCCCGAAGTGCGACACATTTCCGGCCAGCATTACAAGGAGTTTCGGGACTTTCTTGCGAAACATCCCGACGATTTTGTGGTGACGGAAGATAACGTAATATTGAAGCGATTCGAAGGAATTGCGGCGGAACCGTTTCACGAGCTCGAGCCCGATGTTCCCGTTGATCAACAAATGACCGCAAGATTGATCAATTTCTTTAGCAAACAAATCGAGAAAACGGGTTCTCTTTTGGTAGATCAATTGTTAACATTGGCCTCGGACGCGTTTCCGGAAAAGTCATGGATAACAATGTTCACTACTTCGCAAGATCTGTCGACATTCCTGAAAATGTTTCCGGACGCGTTTCACGTGCAAAAAAATGTCGTTACCATAAATCATCGTAAATCATTTGGCGCTACGGAGAACGAACAAAACGCTAAAAATAATTCACAATCGTCGCGAACAACGGACAGCGACGCGTCCACAATGACCGCCCAGCTGGCATCTCACGAGGAAACAACACAAAATGCATTGCCAAATTCTACGCCGTCACCCAACGAATCGTTAAAAATCGAGCAACTTCCATGCGGACGCGCGTCACCGATAGAAAGTAACAATAGTTCGCCTCCTTTGAGTTTGCAACAGCAAACTTTGAAGCAGCGTATTAATACACTCGTCATGAAGACACTCGCTGACAATACGGAGAAAGATCGATCTCTTCAGACATCCCACATCGGCGATGCCTGGAGAGTCAAAGTGCTACAGCAGACGAGAATAGTCGTAAATCCGAAGGAATGCTTGCAAATCGTCGACGATATCATGAAATCGACTCACTCGTTGTCGGCGAACGGCAACGTCGTCGTTTCCTTCGACTGTGAAGGTATCAATATTGGCGCCAAAGGCCAATTGACGATTCTACAAATCGGCACGATGCTTGGGCAGATCTACGTTTTCGACTTGTTCACCTCGCCCACTCTTGTCAAAGCGGGCGGACTCTGCAAGCTACTCGAGAGTCCAACTGTCGTTAAGGCAAGTTTAACGGTACCTTCAAGGGGTGAGGCTTCTGTGACGATCGAAAAATCAGGGATATTTGGAAAAAATAGTTTTATATTCCTTTCACGGAGGGTCGTATTGCGTGGGAGCATAACCAGGGCCCCTATAAATCATCGGTAAATTACAGTGGCGCTTAATAAAAAATCAGTTACAATCAGTTATTATGACCAACGATAAACTGGAATGAACAATTTCGCGCAAAAGTAGATTTAGACAATTTTACATTTCGTCCGAAACGTCCCGGCTACGAGAATTCTGCTAGTCAGATTTTTCTACGTTTTATCATTAATATTTTCTTTAAACTTTCGGTGACCCCCTATTTTTATTGTCGTTGCGGAGTCTTTGGACTTTTTTACACGCGTGAGCAGTTTATAGCATGCATCTGGAGTTCTTGAGTGCGTATATTGTTAGATAGAAATGCGGCCAGCGTGGCATCTCCATAAAGGGCCGTATTAAGGGGCCTGTCCACTTTGGAGCCACGAAAAAAGGCTATTTTCGCGATTTTTTTTGGAGGATTTTATAAAAGATATGAATTTAAAAGTTGTTGGGCTTGGTGAATAGTCTTGAAATACATTTAAAAAAATTTAATTCATTTTAAATCATTTTTCAGTACAAAAACTACAGTTTAACGTAACGCCTCAAAAATAGGTGGGCTTGTCTGAAACAAAAAAATCAAAGTCCATTGGCTTCAGTATGACACCAGCTACAAAATGACCCTCGGATATAAAGTTTTATCAAAAAATAAAAATAATGGCAGATGAAAAACGAAAAAAGTAAAAAAAGACGAGTTTTTCGCAGTTTTTCGCAAAAAAGAGTAAAGATAAACATTTTTAAACCATGGAGGGTCATCTTGTTGCGAATCATGTTTACAATATGTGGTTCAAATTTCAAGAGAATCGGTTCATTAGATTTAGGGATACGATGGAGCTAGATTTTGAAAACGTTGTTTCGAGAAAAACGCGTTTCAAGTTTATACTATGAAAAACTCTTACCTAAACTCAATCGGCAATTCCTGCACCGTACAAAATCCCTTCTGATTGCTCATCATCGTCGATTTCATCAAGTCTTGCTTGCTTTCGATTTTTTGAAATTTTCAAAGTGGACTGGCCCCTTAATGAGACGATTTTTAGAGTCGTAATTTTTCGTTGAAAGTTGGGTAACTTGGCTTGAAATTTTACCAGTATACTGGGATGTATTTTCACGTGATTATAGATGAAAATCAGTTGTTGAATATTCGGGTTCGTGAAAGGAATACCTCAAGGCGTGAGCCTGAATTAGAAGGTCCGAAAAATAGTTTTTTTTATTGCTTAAATCGATAAACTATCTAATATATTTACAAAGTTACAGAGGCCAATTGTAAATATTTTCGAAGATACGAGGCCAAAAGCAGAGAAGCTATTGGTACTCGATATTGATATTTCCTCCTATTTAAAACTTTGAAGCGCGTTTTCCCCAGTTTTCATTTTCACGATTTTTCCAAATTGGTGGACGCGATAGCAAAAAAACTAAAGGACCTATTGAATCGAACAAAAGTTTATTTTCTTCAGTATGAAAATCTCTCCAAAGTGAATTGAAAAAGTCGTCGAAAAAGTATTTTTTAATAATTTTTATAGCACGTTAGAGTTTTTTTTTAAACACATTTTTTTTCAAACCTGAGAAAAGTTACGATTTTACGATTTTTTCAGCTTTTTCTTAATTTACCCGGAAGAAAAATATATGAAAATTGAAAATTTCATTGGTTCATTTGGTTCAGTCAAGAATTACGAGCTGCATCTTTCCCGCCGATTGGGGACTGCAGTGGCAAAACGCACATGGAATAGGCTGATAAATTTACAGTCATTTATTGTTTCATGTTGAAAACATTTTTTTATACTTTTCAAATATACATGGAAAGATACCTCAATGTTTACTGGGCTCACTTTTTGTCCATTCTAAAAAAATTCTCGAAAAAACGCTTTTTTGGCCCTTTTAATAAAGGCTCCCCCCTTAAAGGAGCAAGTAAGATAATTGACAAATCGTTCGGAAAGTTATTTGCATTTACATTAATAAAATTGTGTACCAAATTTCATAAAAAATATTAATAATTAAAGAAGTTATAAACCTCATGAAGAACCTTCGAACGTGAGCTTAACGGTGTACGTGACTTTGGTCTCCCGGTTGATGTGAAACAAAAAAACGAGTTTTTTTGCTTAAAATAAATAATATTGGCTAATACTTGAACGAGCTTTTTCTGTTATCGTCGTTCGAACATTAAAATTCTTTTTTCAATTTCGTTCGATTTTTCGAAGAAAAATGACGTTAAAATGGTCAATAACTAAAAAAAATTAAGAAGGAAAACGTCCTTCAAGACTAAACTACTATTACACTGAATAAATGTACCAATTTTCAAGTCGATCCGTTTATGAGATGTCGAGAAATCGTGTACATCGTTTTGAAAAACATAATTTCGAGAAAAACGCGTTAAAAGTTTCACTAGCATTTCTGTCGTTGTCATAATCAGTTTACCTTCAAATTGCGATTCCTGCACCATATGTTTGACTTTCCTCTTCAATTTGAGTTGCCTCAAGCGACTATCGATTTTGTGAAATTTGCACAGTATCTTCTAATAGTATTTTCTAACCCCTTAAGCATCTTCTAACCCTTCTCACAGTATTTTCTAACCCCTTAGTTAGAAAAAAATCGCGTGCTCCATTTGGCCAATAATTCCAAGCACAAATAAAATTCTCCACTTCTGGAAAATTACGGATATATTATTTTTTCTGTACGCAAAAGGGCGATCTTAGGAACAAACACGCTGGATTGTTCTGCCCTTCGAGGGCCTTACAGCGAATTGTTGGAAATGCGTCTGAAGTCGTCGATCCGCGGACTAGTAACCAAATTTATAACCTGGCTTGTCAAATTCGTCATGAGGTTGAAGTTTGCATCGTTGGAACGCAAAGAAAATTAATATTTGTGAATTCCCGTGATCCATTTTCGTAAATTTTGTCAACAAAAATCCTTCAACCATTTTAAAGACATTTTTGTTTAGCGATCTACAATATAAATCTTCGAAAAAAGATCTTCTATAATAATACAAATGTGGAAAACAAAGTGCGAAAAAGAACTTTCGTCGCGTTCCACCGATACAACCTTCAACACCACAATTCGTCCGCAAATACTGTCGCGAATATGTTTGTCAAGTACTGTTACACGCGATTTAGTTACAGTCGGAGTGTTAATTACTAAAAGTCAATTTCTATTTTGACAGGTGGTGCACGACTGCAGGAACGACAGCGTCAATCTTTTCAATCAATTCGGCATTACATTGTGCAACGTTTTCGACACACAGGTTTGTACGGTCAAGCGCAAAAATATATCCGTTCGCTCAAATCAAGCGCCAGAGGAATAAAAAAAGGCAACGTCACGTTGGGTGTGACGCAGCGAGAATAGGGAAATATGTATAAAGAAATTTCTTGTTATTCCAATCGCTCTTATTCGTTTGACGTTTCATTTCGTTTTCTCGTTTAGGCAGCCCATGCTGTTCTTCAGTTTCAAGATACGGGCAAACCGGTTTATAAAGTAAAAAACGTAAATCTTACGACACTCTGCGAGATGTACGGTGCGTCGTGCAATCCTGTGAAAGAACAATTGAAAAATATATACCGGCGCGACCAGCGATATTGGGCTCGCAGGCCTATGACACGGGAAATGCTGTTCTATGCCAGTAGCGACATTCTCGGCCTTGTACCGCAGGTCTTCACGGCAATGTCTAAGTGAGTCGAATCCAAATATTCCAATATCGCGATACAATTCTCCCTTTTTTGTTTTTGTTTTTTTTTATTATAGAGGAAACTTTCGTCACGGTAAGCTACCCGAATAATAGCGTCAAAATACTATTCAAGAAATCGAACAACTGGAAATTTCTCATTAACTCGGTGTATATTAATAGCCAGCAATTTGAACGTTTTTTCATTCGCAGTGTACTCCAGATCGAGATAACTATTGTTTTAATCGTCGTTTCTAGACTCATCAGACCGGAATCGCAAAAACTGTTTACAGAATTGTGCGAGGAACAAGTGCAGATGCACGTTAATCCTGCGGATGTGAAAGCTCGCAAAAAGCAACGGAAAATTGACACGGAAGTGGCGGACCTCCGGAAGAGAATGGAAGAAACTACCGGAAAGAACATCGTTCTCAGCAACCGGGAAATACGACTCCTGCGCTATCTAGTTCTCACTGAAAGTGAGAAAGATAAACTCAAGGGAAATTGTAAAGTTGCGAAAAAACTGGAAAAACTCGAAAACATGGGCCACGAAAAAGGCGACAGCAGCGACGACGAGGACGAAGACGATAGGAATGACGACGCGGAGTTTCCAAGTTTGGAAAGTTGCACGTCCGATAACTCCCAATCTGGTGAGTACATAATAATGCGCGGCGCGATTTACGATACTTTCTTTTTTCGTTGCTCAGGGTCAAGGCGCGGCCGTGCATCTTGATTCGACGATTCATTCATATTTTCGAGCATATGGTTCAAGCATGGATGGGGAATCTTACAAAAAAGCTACCGTGGGGATAACTATCGGATACATTATTACTTCGTTTGCTCTAAGCCTGTATGCGATAATGGGGAGCGATCCGATAATTCGTTCCATAATTACAATACTTTCAATTTTCAATAATTTTGCGTGTGTTATTGTGGGGCGTTGTTGTACTTTCAGATATGATGATAAAAAAGCATTTAAAAATGGTACGGAATGTTTTACATATTTGTGTGGGTAATTTATGTATCGAGCTGGCAAATAAGTTCGTTCGGTTTTTGTGTTTTATTCTACTTTCAAAAACCGAACGATCTTATTTGCCAATCCGATATTAACCCTTTAACGGCCACGCCTATTTCTGGATGGCTCGAAATCATTTCGTCTGGTAGTACAGCTAAAAAAGGGCTAAATATGAATGTCCAACCATAATTTTGTCGATAAGGGCTTGGGAAGTAGTATTTTCGGACTGTAGCAAATTTTCTACTACCCGCTCGATTCGAACTATTATTCTAATTCAATAAAAAATATTCAAAGCCTAGTTCGTCCAGTTAAGCTTCCTTTACACAATTCTATCAAAAAATATTTCAAGAATGTCCAATTACTTACTTTTTGGGACGAAAAACGGGCAGCAGATCGAGTGCTGGGGCAAGCGTCGTAAATTTTCACGACAGCATTATTGCCATATTGACATAATTCATATGTTTACGTTTGAATTTCAGGCTGTCCCGGCATTTGTAGCTGCATCTAGCATAGATTGATGGAACTGTGAAGTAGCTTGTCCGCTATAGCGTCCTTGCGCTTTTACCGACGGGGTCAAAGTGAACGTAGCAAATTTGCTACAATGGCAGTTAAAGGGTTAAAGAGACTATTGGAAATATTAATCGTTCACTATATAATTATTGTGTAATGTATTCTACGGCAGTGAAATTCTACTTATTTTCTTTTTGGCGCTACCATACATCCTTATCGAACTGTATGGCAATGCTGGGGGTCGGGTTGAAATTCCGAACTTTGAATGCTCCGAAACTCAAGATGGGGTCGGGTTGAATTTCCGAACTTTGAATGGTCAGAACGCTCAAAACTCCGAAAGAAGTGCCCCGAAAGAATTTTACACGAAAGATCAAAACTCTGAAAATAATTCGGCTATGGAAGTTTTAAAAGTTTCAGAATTTTCAATAAAGCGACGAATTATTTCAAGATTTTTTGATTAAGGCATTACCCCCACTTGTAGCGCAAAAAAGGCCTTTTTCATGAATTTTTTAAAAGAAAACTACAAAACTTTTTTAATCGATCAATATACCATCTTAAAGAACACATCTTGAAGAACTTTCAGTAATTTTTTTATTGAAAAATATTACATTGTTTAGTGGCAAATGGCCGTCAATGAAATAATGTTTTTATATACGCGGTTTGCGGTGACCAACATTGCGGCGAAGTGGATCATCTGAAAAAAAAATGCGGATGGATTTAGTCAAATATAAGTATAAACTAGTCTTTAATCGAAGGATTTAAAAAAATATTCATTTTTCACAAAATGGCGGACAGTCCAAGTTAATGGTTCGATTTTAACGAAAAAAACGGCCGTTTTTTGGCTATAAAACGGCCATTTTTTTTTCGAAAAAAAAATCGAACGATTACAGACTACATTTTTATGTATTAAATGAGCCTGCAAAATTTCAAGAAGATCGGTTCATTAGTGTTCGAGTAATCTTGGTCACCGACTTCAGAAATGCCATTTTGAGAAAAACGCGTTTAAAGTTTCTCTTTCAACGCTCTTTCAACGCGGATTCTTCTCTTTCAACGCTCATATCTCAGTCAATTTTGTTCGGATCGACTTGAAATTTTCAGGACATATTCTCAGATACTTATACTTCAAAAAAATGCAATAAAAAAAATCGATTTTTTCAAAATCGCAAGTGGGGGTAACCCCTTAAGTGATTTTGCGTCAACTTTCAAATTTGTCTGCACAATGTTATACGTGTCTAGGGTATGTCAACACCCAAAACAGCTTCGTTCAGATGGGCGTCAACACAAAATGTTTTCGGTGTTAAAATTGTAATTTGACACCCTACACGTGACACTCAAGACCGAAAAATTACGGGGTCACGATCTGTCAGAGAATCAATTCAATTGGTAAAATATGCTCGAAATCCTGTATTTATTGGAACACTATACACTTGTTATTTCTACACCTCAGGTGATATTTTCGGAAAAACGGAGGACGGTCTACCACTGACAGAATCGACGCAGCTGGTCGACGAAATTTTATCCGACGGCCAGATGGATGGATTGGAAAAGATCGAGAAATTGGAAGCCATTCTATCAAACGTCACTTTTTCGGGCATCGATGCTCTCGGGAGTCCTCTTGAAAACAGCAAGAGCTCCTCGCGAAGATGTCAGCAGTGCGCGTGTCAAAAAACATTCGGCGCTCGTACCGAAAATATTAGTGAATCCGTCGTCGAAGCGGCGTGTCAAACGCTCAGCACCGGCGATATAGTAATAACGAGGGTTTATCTGACGGAAGAAGAAAAAGAGCGTGATCGATTGCTCAGTTCATCGAGAGCATAAGTTTCGGGCTTTTAAGGTCAAAGTGCAATTGTCGAATTGTCCAATCAAACGTGTCAGCCGAACCAATGCCCAGAACTAGAATATCCTCAATCATGTGCCTCATTTGTACGTTTTCTTTTGTCCCTTTTGGATCAGGATCCACGCGTGGCCTGTCGTGTTTACATTTAAACAATTCCATTGATAATTGGTAGATCGCACGCTGCAGTATCTTCCCTCGGCATTGTTACGAATCAACGAAACTGTAAAAACTAGCTAGAACTTTGCCTTCGTCAACCGCAGCGAATCTGTAGACGCGAATTGCTATAATCACAGTAGGCTCCCTTGCGCAACGGTGCCAACCAATGAACGAAGTCGCTGGAGATGAACTTAACATTACTACTACAACGAAGAGTTTTCTACACCCAAGTCTCTCTTTTGAAGATCATTGTGACTCGTTCGCCTTCTATACTTCAATTTTTATCGACTGCAGGCAAATGTCGAACAGAAAAAAAATTACGCTACAAATCTACGGCTGCTGACTATCAACGAATATGTGTTTTCAATGTTGGATTGAATCGTTCCAATATTATTGTCAACGCAAAGCCAGTTTCTCCGTAGTACCAACGACAGTCCGAATACCGAAGTAACCCAATACGTTATCATTGCTAACACGAGCACGTTCAATGATTTAAATTAAATCACATTAATATATCGTTATTTTACGAATGTATCGATCTTACGCACGTCTCGAATTTATCTCACAAGCCATTCAGTGCCCGAACTGGACTTCCGAACGAATTTAAAGGCCCGAATATGTTTATTGTGACGTTGAAGTTCTCATCGTTGAAATGCAACGCTCTTGCTTCGTCGATTTTCATTGATTTGTTTTCATCTTTGTAAAAAGCCTCTGCGAATCGAGGTGGTGTATCTCCACTAAGAATACGTAAAAACGTTTGGGTGATTCTCTCAGCCCAAATCAGCCAAAAAACTTGAGCAATTGAAAAGAATGAATTTTCGTTGCGTTTCAACGATGCAAAATTCAACGTCGTTGTTTATCGCCTGAAGGGAAAGCACGACCCATATCGACCGTTGGAAATATTACGGAGATAAGTTATCTCGAGTTGGTGAAAAAATATGCCTCGGGCATGAATTGACTGGTGAATCGTCGTCGTGTCGAATGAATTGGTTTTAATGCTCAGAGAATGTGATCATCGATAGTAAGCCCCTTGCGGGAAGAGAAATTTCAACAGACCATTGTCAATGTATCAAATCAGGCAACGTTTGTATGTTGTTTTCGTCACAAGTGGTGCCTTAAAGGAATCATCGTATAATTGGATTTCCGTAAGCTAATGTTGTAAAATGTACCAAGTGGCCTTGCTAATCATTGTTATGGGGAAGCAACAAGGGAAACGATATGCTTTGCGCGGTAAAATTTGAAGAAAAAATATATATTCAGCCCTTAATCAATCCGAGCAGATCAATCAGTTATTGAACCCGAGGCCAATTATTCTCAAGATGCATTTCGCGACGTGTACCGTCAGTCGAATGTGCTTTTGAACGAACAACGAGACAGGCCGATTTCCGTGATGCCGATATTTCGAAAAGCCATATATCTTACGTGTACATAAACCTCTGTAATATTGCATCGCCAGGATAACTACGTCCACGTGCATAATTTCGTACGCTTTGTTCTGTACTGGTTTTTTTTATCACGACACTGAAATATTTGTTGGTCAATGCAAGATTTTGGGAAGTAAACTGTAAATTCGTATGGCTCGGATGCTGCGCACCCTTGCATTCTTCCCGTTCTATTTAAGGGGAAATATACACCTAGGAGCCGGAAAAAAGGTCATTTTTGTGAATTTTTTCAAGGAAAACTATTTAAAATTATCTTTATTTAAAAATATCAAAAATATACAAGGATATTGTATGATCCTTGGAGCGTCGTAAAAAAATCTGCGTATACGGTACCCACTGGCGTTTCTTCAAAAATCATCTGAATAAAAAAACCAAAAAGATTATTAAATTAGATACTATAATCTAGTACTTGTCAGAGCCGATTTTGAAAATATCGATTTATGACAAAATGGCGGACGTTTGAACATAGTGATTTTTGGGCCAAAAATTAGTTATTATTTTGCCTATAAAACAAAAACTAAGTAACGGAAAAAAAAATCCTATGACAAGTACTAGATAATGGTGTATAGAATAACCACAAAAAACCTCAAGGCAATCGGTTCGTTGGTTTTCGAGAAATTTTGGGTACCGATTTGACAAACGTGGTCTTGAGAAAAACGCGTTTGAAATTTTGGGAATGAATAAATCATGAAATTTGTCAACTTACATGGAATCATCGATACCAGGCCCATAGTGTAGGTCTTCTACGGTCGACGGAATATTCATAGCTTCTAAATCCTCGACCATCTAGGTGTATATCTCCCGTTAAGTCAAAACACTCCGGCGTTATCAACCAAATGAAAGACGGTTATTTTCTTTTGAACAACTACATTTTAAGGCTCTGTGAAGGGCGAATGGTGCAGAGCTGGCAGTAACGTTTCATTGCTCCGGCGGTTTGGGTTCGGTGCCGAAATGAGCAATGTTTCTCTTTATCTTTGTATCAAATAAGGATGAATAACTGTTATGAAGCTTCGTTAGAAAACTCGTATCGATTAATCGTTTTAACCTTGTCGCACGCGACAACTGTTTTTCTACTAAAACCGTGAATACTAATTCGAAACCTAAAATGAAGTTATATTGTTTATAAGAAGCAACACCAACGAATATTTGTAAACATTTTTAATAAACGAGGATTCAATAAATCATCCAATGTCAAGTTGAACAAGTGGAAGGTACGTACAACTTCATCGCGTTGTGTCGTCATCTGAATAACTCGTACACTGTTAGCTCGTTGCCTCGAATTTGTACTCGTTTGTCTGTAAATTACCTGGGACCATGGACTCCAGCCGAAAAATCGATTTCGTACCAACGTAATCGTTCTTTTTCAAACAATGATCGAGTCGTTACGGTAACGCGTATTTGTTACATTTATTACACATTACAGAAATAATGCGGTGTACGAGAAATGGTTGTATAAAAAAAAATTGACGTCTGATAAAACGGTGGCGGTAATTTACATTTGAAGACGTCGCGGTGTTTGCGGATTTCCCTAATGTGATTCCAACGTGGAAGAGTCCTTTACTTTCGTGCAATTTTCGTACGTCGACTTTTTTCCTTGTCGTTACTGGGACCGAAAAAGGGATGCCGAATTTTCAGATTCGATGGAAACGGTACGGAAGTGGCATCCAGGAAGTCCGATGTTTGTTTCGAACAGCTGGGCAGCTTACGCCTGACTGTGATCGAACCAACCGGCGTGACGTTTACTAAAAATAATTGCATGATTGAGGTACAATGCAAAAAATATTCACAAACGTTACCACGAAGTTTCGAGAATTGTTACCATTGATTGTTAACGTTGAAGTTTGCATCTTTCTTCTTTTCAGTGGCTCAAACGTTTCTTTTTTGGCCGATTTAGACTACGATAATCACGCAAACGTTTTTACGTATTCTTATTAGAGATCTACGACGGTAATTGGCAAAAAGCCTTTGGGCAATGAGAAAAGTGAAGGAATAAAAAATGTAAAAAAGAAATCGTTGCATTCCAACGATGCAAACTCAAGATTGTTACGCATTATTGACTCAGAAATTCCCTGACTTTTCCAGGTCTTGCATATGACCCGGATTAGGGTCAAATAAAGAATACTTTTATCAAATATATATTTAAAAAAATTAAAGACCACAAGTTAATTCTCGTTTCGACCATACTAGTATTTGTAAACGTTACAAACTATATGGGAAAAATTATATACGTAGGAATAGCAATGAAGCATTTTTGTAAAAAAAAAAACAACATTTTTAACCATCTTGAAAAAACAAAGGAAATTCTCAATTCGACCCTTTTATTGGAAAATGATGTTGAATGGGATAACATAATTTTTTAAAGATCAAATACGAGGCATTCCACGCCACTTCAGCCAGTAAAAAAGAAATCCACGAATAATTTTAAAAAATCGAGTTACTTTGTTGAAAAATATTCACCAAGTGTCGACATTTTTTTTAAATTTCGGACGTTTTTTCTCGTTGATTACCATTTTTAAATATTTTTCCATTCAAATGGCTGTATCTTTGGCAGGATTTGACGTATTTACATTCGTAAAAAACGAAAATGTGCGTCTTTTTCCAGCCTTCAAGAAAAAAAAATAATTTAGATTTTATTGAGCAAGTCGAACGTCCGTGTCAGGGCAAAATATGCAAAAATATTTTTTTTTCTCAAGGAAAGACACTCGTTATTTTATTTTAAAGAATTTCCCCGAATTGTGAATACGAAAAACGGATTTTTTGGTATTTTTTATACCATGGGATTCTTAAACACCGTGAAGTAGCAGCTATTTTTATTTTTTTCATTTTTTTATGAATATTCGATTGAAGAGTCTGGAAGGCTAGAAAAAGACGCACATTTTCGTTTTTTTACGAATGTAAATACGTCAAATCCTGCCGAAGATACAGCCATTTGAATGGAAAAATGTTAAAAAATGGTAATCAAAGAAAAAAAACGTCAGAAATTTTTTAAAAATTTGGACACGGTGAACATTTTGCAGTAAAGTAACTCGATTTTGAAAAATTATTTATGGATTTTTTTTTACTGGCTGAAGTGACGTGGAATGCCTCATATACGGAAATGTTGAAAATTGAAATAAAATTTAAACAAAACTTAAACTCGAAAAATAATTGAAACATTGTAATTAACGAAAAATACTTTACGAGCAAATACAGAACCTGCTCTTTATTGTAAACATAATGTTTATTCCGGTGAGAATAAATAAAAAATATATAAACACTTATCTATAATAATAATGATGTAGATGTATATCGACAGATCAAATGCAAGTGTATAGAGCTTTACAGTAAATTAGTTTTCAGTTTTATAAATTTTCATTTTTTGGCGCTGACATAACTTTTTTTTGTATATAATGAAGAATAATATGAATATTAAAAATATACAAAAATATTTATTTTTATGCTTTTCAGTTTGGTTGTCAAGTCGGTTTCATTTTTCGTAATTCTTTCAAAAAGTAAATTCTGAGAAAATGTCAGAGAATTTCCAAAATTCCCTGACTTTTCCCTGATTATTACAGGAGGAAAGAAATTCCCTGAATTTTCCCTGTTTTCAATATGCACAACAACCTTGAAACTTGGACCTCATTGATTGTTACAATGGCAACGACTCTCGTAACGTTAGATATTCCCGAATTGTTGGGTTTATCATTAGTTGATGCTTTTGAGTATCGTAATGCTGTTGAAGTTTGCATCATTGAAACGCAACGAGAGTTCGTTTTTACATTTTATTTTACTTTTTCCATGATTACAAAAGTTTTTTTCACATAGCTTCATCTTGTAGGTCGCGAAATAAATAACTTGAAAAATGTTTGAAGGATTTTTGTTGGCAAAATCAGCTAAAAGAGATTGAGGATCCCTCATTGAAGGAATTCAGAAATTTTTATTTTCGTTGCACTTAAACGATGCAAACTTCAGCCTCATAGTATCGTAAGCATCCGGTTGGCGCATTACTCCGCAATACGTTGGATCCTTCAACACCGATCACTCAATTACTTCATTCCTGTAGCACGTATTTGTCATTTACGATTAAAGTGAAGGCGATTCGCTTCCTCAGACTGTACAACTATTTTGCTTGTATCGTCCTTTGTCTTGTGACTTTTGAACACTCACCTGCCTTGTACGGTCGAGTGACTCGGCCCGTATTGAAAACCCAAGTCAAGCCGCATCCGCTGTTTCTGCCAACAGCGCAGTACCGTTCGTCGTCGATTTTCAATTTTGATTTTTTACCCAAGGACAGGGTCTGCCCGGTCAGTTTTCTCGGATCCACCTGACAATAAGTATGGCACGATAAGTATTTAGACGACTGCGGAACGTATCATCATGAAGGAAAGTGCCATTCGATATGGCATCGAAGTTTGCATCGTTGCATTCCCTCTTTTTCTCATTCCACGTCTTTTCGCAGATTCGGATAATAGATTTCCAAACAAGCGATCAAAAAAATGGTTGAGACATTTTTCGTGGCTAAGATATGCGAGAAGAAATTTATGCGATTAAAAAAGAATAAATTGGTTGCGTTTCAACGATGTAAACTTCAACGTTATCCGTTGGATTGTGTGCGCAATGGTAAACAATATTCCTCCGATCTACTCACAGTCTTCGGAATATCCATGACCCACATCTCCTCGCTGTCCGACAGATCTTCCAAATTGAAGGTCGAGCGTGTGGGATTCGTTATTAACGTGTCCTTTTTGAGTAAATCTTCCAGCTGCGAAAGCAAATATTACGGCAGGCATTGGTTTTGCGATTCCATGCGTTACAATGTTACTTACATTGTGCGGTCTCGGCATGTGATTCTGGTTCCAGTGTCCCGTTTCCATCGGAGAATTGCCATTATTTTCTCCTATCAGGCGATCTGTATTTTCCGAAATTTCGAGACTTCTCGGTTTCTTCAAAATACTTTTTCGTACTCCGTCGCTCGAATCGCCGGACGAAATGGGAGACTGGATTTTCGTGTTGATTTTAATCGACTTGCTCGCTTTTTCTTTGCTTCTATACTCGATTGGATTGTCCATTAGGATCATCGACTTGTTAAGTGCCGTATTCAAGGTGGTTAATGAATCTTCCTGATCGGAATGTGACATTGTTGAGAAAGTTTAGCAGCCAGCTAAAAAAAAATCGTCATCGCTGTTAAGCGCTTGTATTTTATGCATGCTTTAGCCCACAGTCTACTAAAGATACAAGCGAATAAAATAAGCAGAAATGTAACAGTATTTTTTTGGATATAATGGTAAATAAAACAAGTCGAGCAACTTTGTCAATTGTTATTCTTTGTTGTTCGGTATAAATGTACGCTAACCTTTAGTAAACAAGGAGACTGCTCTGCCATGTTCTTCTTTTTAATTATTTTATCCGGACCAAACGTTTAATACAACGAGATATGAACTTGCGCAATTATATTACTGACCTCTGTCGACTATATTTATTCGTTTAAATCTGTTGAGAAATGAGTTTTAAAAACTACACGTGTCTTTTAGAAGGAATCGTACATAAGAGTGTTCATTCTGTTTATCTCTATTCGCGACATGCAAGCGCAATTTTTTAAATTGGAATAAGAATGAACCTCGAGAAGAATATACTCACGTAATAACGATTAATGGCGATAGCAAGCGTCGCCGTTGTTGCAAGAACGATTAATTAATTGCCAATCGACGATGAAACAAGCGATTGATTTCATTCGCACAAAGTGAGGTTAACTGAACGACTGTCACTTTCGTCACTCGTCTGCTCACGGGCAACAGGAACAATTGTGGAATAAAATGCTCGGAACAACCTCGGGGGTAAACTCATTCATGGTATAGCAAAGTAACTCATCGGAAGTCGAGGCCAACTCGGTAATTACAATGTTCGATGCGTTTTATGCCAATTGGTCGTATAAAAAATACACTATTTCATTGTCTACGGTTTTGAAGGTTAGATCTGCTGCTCTAAGGTGAGCCCCCTGACACTGGTAGTTAAATGCTGTTCGCAAAATGTCCTTGCCGCACTGTGGCGCTAGTAATCGTGTGACAGGCATGCATGTGTATGTAAGTTGCGCCGGTGTTTCGAATATTTTACATGAATAAAAGTCTATTGATATATTTGGAATGATTTTCCGTTCTAATGATTTTCCATTCGAACACAATAAATAAGGTCGCCATTACGATAACAGGCGAAAGCCACGAAAGTATCAAATCGTTCAGCTGATCGGAGTATTTAGAGCCGAAGGCCGTCACACAACAGCCAACGCTAGGTAGTGGCGATTTCAAGAACTAAAAAGCCGGGACAAAACGCGTTTTCGTTTATCGTATAGGCATAGTAGGCCAGTGTCAGGGGGCTGTCTAAGATACAGAACTTGATCCAGATGGTCACGTGGATATGGAAACTTGGCGCGAAAATTCGAATGAGGTTTCGCCGGTTTACGCCTCGTAATAGTCGAAAACGGCTCATTATTGGGATTTTTTAATAGAAAATCGTAATGATTAATTCCTGGCAAAATTAGGTATTTGAAACAGGATCATCTGAAGAAGTCTTTAATTCTTTTGTGTAAAAATATTTAAATATAATCGTTTTACAGCCGATGTCCGGGAAGCACCTCTCGAAAATGTCTTTTGCGGTAAGCAATGCCCCACTGAACCAAATTATCTAATACAAAATGATCAAACAGATATCGTTGGTATATTAGTTTATCCTATGATTAATCGGAGAAATTCCCAAAATAGCAAATTTAAAGAAATGGCCCGGGTTCAAACTAAATCTTGATTCTGTTGAAAAAATGGGCTCTTTTCGTTTATCAAATCGAAAGTATACATCGGAAAAAAATGCTCCGATCAAATACGACATTTTTGTATCTAAAAAAAGCCCTAAAAATTTCAGAAACATCGCTGCAGTCGTTTTTGAAATATTTTTCAAACATAACACTCTATAAATCTGACAATTTTGGTCCGATAACCTTGAAATTTTGGAGAACCATTTCTAAGATGATATACTGTCAAAATTGGTTGGTTTTGAAAAAAGGGATTCATCGACTGTTACAACCAGGCATAACCCCTCAAGGCGCTGAAGAATCTTTAGTTCAAAACGTAAACGTTCTGTCGATTTGAATAATCAAAACGCACAGTTTATGCATATAAAAATAAATCTGTAGGAATATTGCAACCTGTCTTTTAAGTGTAAAATTTCGCATCGTAAAAAGCTGGTAACAAAAAAAAATATCTGATTGCTCAAAAAATTAGCTGATGTCTGGAACGATAACTCTTTATCATCATTATAGTGCCACAATTAATTATGCGATAAATATGAGTTCGAAAAAGAAGGTAGATGTCATTTAACCGAAAAAATATGTGATTGAAAAACTTAAGCCGAAATACCATTTGGCCAGAATGTCAGTTGTTCAATCCTCTGCTTAAGGTTTTGGCAAAAAAAGGATTTTTTTACCGACGGTCACCATTCAAGTCGCCCTTATGGGTGCCCTAAAGATGGCGCCACAAACACGAACAATTATGAGGCACCTAAATTGGCTAGATAGGACAAGCAGCCCCAAGGCTCTCATTTCTATTTCAGGATATTTTAAATAATAAAAAGGTACTCCTGAAACAACAATGTGATAATTCGATTGTTTCATCCATTTTGCAATTTGATAATTCAGTCATTTCATCCATTTTGCAATTTGATAATTCAATCATTTCGTCCATTTTGCGATTCGCTCATTCAATTGTTCAGTTGAACTTCGATACAATCCCAAAATATAAAAAAACAATTGCAAAGTACTCAAAACAGAATGAGACTCCTTTTGAACAATGGGCGTAAAAAAAGATCCTGGGAGGGAAACATTTTGCCGCGTCACTTCACAAATGTCGAATAAAAGTTCAATAAGTAGAATTTGGTGAGGACAAAATAGATGATTATTTCGAAAATGTTTTGCAAACCGTTGTACTGAACATCCTGACAATTTTGCCATTGCCTTTCAACTGTCAGTCAAAAACCAAAAAAAACTGGAAATAACTAAATTTTGTTTAGAATTAATTTGTAGCGAAAAAACTAGACATTGTTGTATTTTGGCATAAGAGGCATTGTTCATCAACTGGGCCACTTTTTTTTCAACCTCTCCATTTTTTTTTCAAAATCTGCCAGTTTAAAATATTAGTCAAAAGGAACGTCCGTGATTTTTTAAAGATTTTTTTAGGCGTCCCTTCAGGATTTTCAATTTTTATAACGAACACTGTATCCGAAAAAATGTTCATCAAACAAAAAAAAACACGAGAATAAAAACGTTTCATTTTTTCCGCTTTGTCGAAAAAAATCAAAATGATGATTTTTCTGCATTGAGAAAATTGAAATTTGGCAAAAAAATGGGAATAACTTTTTTTCAACCTAATAACACACTTTAGATTTCGGTACGAATTTTACGGGATGACTGTCATTAGGTAAAGAGTCTGCGAAAAAAATTTCAGAATGGTACCTGCAATGGTTAAGATGAAAAAAAATACAAATTTGCGGTTATGCATATATGCGGTTATGAGATTTCGCAAGGCTTGTATACTTTTTCATCTTAACCATTGCAGGTACCATTCTGATTTTTTTCGCAGATTCTTTACCCAATGACAGACATCCTGTAAAATTTGTACCGAACTCGAAAGTGTGTTATTAGGTTTAAAAAAATGTTATTCTCATTTCTTTGCCAAATTTCAATTCGCTCAATGTAGAAAAATTATGATTTCAATTTTTTTCGATAAAGCGGAAAAAATTAAAAGGTTTTATTCTTATGTTTTTTTTGTTTGATGAATATTTTTTCGGATACGGTGTTCGTAATGAAAAATTGAAAATCCTGAACGGACGCCTAAAAAAATCTAAAAAAATCACAGACCTTCCTTTTGACTAATATTTCAAACTGGCAGATTTTGATTTAAAAAAATGGAGAGATTGAAAAAAAGTGGCCCAGTTGATGTAGAATGCCTCATAAACAGATTGTCACGAATTTGGAATTGACAAAATTTCATGTATTTCAGAGTTCATTATGAACTATCGTCACTGTAGGTGTTTTTATTTACATGTTTCGTATTACTTCTAAAAAATCATCGCAATTAAAAATGGTACATAACGTAACGAAACGTCAGCGTGAGTTTTTCGTTCCAATCATATAAGTAGATATGAGTGAATGTTATCGCTCATCCTCTAAAAACCTGCCATAACACAAAAAATCCCCAATCGAATTTTTATTGCAATTAGCTACATATTATTTATAATACTCGAAAAGGTTAGTAAATTTCACAATAAATAAAAGCATTGAAGGCTAATTTAGATCAATATTGACGTCACAGTGGCCTTACGAATGTGACTAAGATGCGTTTCCTCAAAATAGAATTTTTTGACAGTTTTTCAGTGGCTGAGCGATATCAGAAAATGAATAAAAAATCTAATAAAATCTCATTACGCTATTGAATCAGTGAGCAGTGCTTTTCTTAAATTCGTATAAAACAAAGAATAATTTTTCCCGATAATTGTGTGTTTCATCGATACTGCCAATTACATTTTTAATCAAACCTTTCCAGTGACTAGATGAACATCTCAAATTCATGACTTCGTTTTTTTATCGAATCCGATTTTCCGACAAGATTGTATACGCAACCTCAATAGTCACCAATGAAAAGATCGTGAAAAGTTCCGATAAAAAATCTATAAACTGAGGATATCCGTAACAAGATAGATATCCATCGTTATTTTATTCTTTGCCGTGGAGTTATTCGTTTATGAACGCTTTGGGATTGTATTCAATTCGTCTCGTACTTAGTTTGGCTTCCAATCATATGCTCTTTCGTCGAGGAGTAATGGCATATTCCGACGACTCCCGCTGGGTTTAACCACTCTTCCCATTTTTCATTAGCGCAAAACGTACTTCGCTGGGCCAGCCAAAGAGCACAGAAAAAACACACACACACACAATCGTTTCTTGCCCAGCACCGTAGAGAAGCAGTGGCTGTTCGAACATATCGATGACTCAATGCCGGAGAGACCTAATCAGTTTGCACAATCGTCGATCATACGTCCTTCTTGTTTCAGGCCATAGGTTTTATAGATCGAACCTGTATGTCTATACATACATGAATGATATCTATACGAGGAAGGGGTAAACGGATAAAATGTACCAAAGAGAGGAAGATAGAACATTGCTATATATAGAACATCGTTACATCGAATCTCGCCATCTTTTCCCTCAATAGGATTAGTTTCTCCCACTCTGCGATCTCCCTAATTGTTTTTTGCTCAGTCGAGCATCCCTCAATGTGGTTAATGGACTATCTTTTTCTTCAACAATGAAATTGATTGATTTTGCCCGTGGGAAGCTTGTCAGAAAAAATCGCAATTGCAATTTGCTTAATTATGCAGCTTTTCGAGACTCAACATATTTCGCATCTATTCACAACAAACGTCCGCACCGAAAAATTTTTAATCCAGTATCAGCAATGGGCAAGGATCCGACCCCCCCCCCCCCCCCCCCCCCCCCCCCCACGAGTATAGCTAGAGAAATACGTAGGGAGTTTTTTTAATATTAATTTTTTTGCAATTGGCAAGAATTGAAAGTAAAACTCAATTTTCGACAAAAAATGGACAATCATTTGTCAATGAATAATGTTATAATTAACTCATGGAAAATCCCGTACGTATGTCTCTTCGGAACGTTATTTTAAAGATGTGCCCGAAATTTGGAGGGAGTAGAATGGAAATTTGGGGCCGGGTTGAAATTCCGAACTTTGAATGATCAGAACGTTAAAAATTCCGAAAGAATACTACCCCGAAAGATCAAACTCCGAAAGAATTTTACACGAAAGACTAAAACTCCGAAAATCTGAGCACCGTCAAAATAATTCGTCTATGGAAGTTTTAAAAGTTTCAAAATTTTCATTAAATCGACGAATTATTTCAAGAAGTTTTTTTTTATTGAGAAGTGATTTTACGTCAACTTTGAAATTTGTCTAGACAATGTTATACGTTCTACATCATTTACAGTCAACTGTGTAGACTTTCGCTAGCATAATCTTGACGAACCTTGTAATTTCGGAACATTAAAATTAGGAATTTTAAACCGTCGGCGCATTCAAAGTTCGGAATTTCAACCCGGCCCTCATGTCAAGATCATGCCTGCGAAAGTCTACACAGTTGACTGTAAATGATGTAGAACGTATAACATTGTCTAGACAAATTTAAAAATTGACGAAAAATCACTTCTCAATAAATAAAAATTCTTAAATTAATTCGTCGATTTATTGAAAATTGCGAAACTTTTAAAACTTCCGTAGCTGAATTATTTAGACGGTGTTAAGATTTTCGGAGTTTTGGTCGTTCGTGTAAAATTCTTTCGGAGTTTTGATTTTTCGGGGTACTATTCTTTCAGAGTTTTGAGCGTTCTGACCATTCAAAGTTCGGAATTTCAACCCGGCCCCGTCTTGAATTTCGGAACATTCAAATTCGGAATTTTAAACCGTCGGAGCATTCAAAGTTCGGAATTTCAACCGGGCCCGAAAATTTTTAGTTACGCTGCGTGCCGTTTTAAAAAATTGTGTTCCGAGAAAAACGGTCGCCGTCTCGCACACGGACCAGCCGCTGCCACCGCAGACCAACACGGGCCTGCGGGCCTTTTTTTTTACAGGTACCAAACGTTTTTCCCCTATTTCAGATGGGTTAAAGCATCTCTTAAACCAATTCTTATGAAAATAAATTTTTTGAAAATTCTACAATTCTACCCCTTAAGCACGCGCCATTTTTTAAATTGAATATTTCGGAAATTCCTTCTATTTGAAAAAAAATTGAAAAAAAAAAACAATTGTTCGAAAATGTTACAGTGGTGTTACCCCTCAAAATATTAACAGGAAGGTTTGTGAAAAATTTCAGATCGATCGGAAGGGGGGGTACGGAACCTTACCCTTAAAAAAAGCCTTAAAATTCAATATCTCGAAAACTATTGCGAGTCGCCAAAAATTCCTTTAGGGGTTGTCTTTAAATATAAAAATGAAGGTTTGTGACAAATTTCAGCTCGATCGGAGGGGGCGGGGAGAGGGAGAGGGGGTTGGAACATTATCCTCAGCAATAAAACATTAACTTGGAATTTTTCATCCACGACAAAAAAATGAGTTCGATTGTATCGTTTTATTCAGGCAGGTTGTGGAATAATATATAGGATACGAAGCTTCCTTCATGTAAACCAATTTTTAGAACAAGATCTGGAAAAACCATCTTAAAGATCTTCCAGTTCGAAGCAGCAATTTCTCTAGCTCGTCCGATCGGCGAGAACGCCCAAATGAATTCTGCCCTATATGCATATAATATGCATACATCCACGGTGTTATGAGACCGGAAGAGGAACTCGAAAACTGAAAGACGTCCGGCTGCAACATACTGGAACGAGAGAACGATAGGCAAAGAGAGAAGGAGAATGGTAATAACCGTGAGGCTTTAATTATCTCGCCACCCTCTTTCCTCTCCTAACATGCAATTAATTCCGAATGCGGTTTAGTTTAGCGAACGGGGAGCAAACAATGTATTATCCGCTCCCTCCCTCGCGCCGAGCCACCATCCCTCTTGCCGCCAAAGGCCATTTAAACGTAGGTGGTTGTACAGCGTACAGCGAGAGAGGATAGGTCGCTGGGCGAGGTGAGGCCACTATTCGTACAAATAGAAAGGTTTCGCGCCCCCGCTAGGCCCTCTATTGCTCCGGAAACTCCTGCCGCGTCCCATTCAACCCCATTCGGCCTCCATTAACGTGACCTTGCATATCTTCGACCTCACCTAGTATTCTTTCCAGCACGATTCTCCTCCCTGTATTTCCACTAGTATCAAAAACCACAATGCATTTTCTTCGAAATTTGTAATTCTTTCGGACATTGCTTGGTGACAAAAAAATATAGCACGATGTCCCCGGTCGCCAATTCAGTTCTTTGGCGATTATAAAAGTCTGCTTGCAGTTGTCTTTCGACTTTAAGGGGTTACCCTTGCGATTTTGAAAAAATCGATTTTTATAAGTATAAGTATCTGAGAATGTGTCCTGAAAATTTCAAGTCGATCCGAACAAAATTGACTGAGATATGAGCGTTGAAAGAGAAGAATCCGTTGTGTAAACGACCGGCTAGTCTGCCTTCTGGCGCGCTCGACCCTCCCTCCGACCTTCAATGCATTGTTCGATGAAAAGGGTCGTATACCTGGCATTCACAACGTTCATATAATAGACTGGAATTTATAAAAACGGGCCCGGAATAGATGACTCTATGTAAGTTTACAAAAAAAAATATTTTCTTCGTGTAAACTGAAATTGAAACTTTAAACGCGTTTTTCTCAAAATGGCATTTCTGAAGTCGGTGACAAAGATTACTCGAACACTAATGAGCCGATCTTCTTGAAATTTTGCAGGCTTATTTAATACATAAAAATATAGTCTTTAATCGTTCGATTTTTTTTTCGAAAAAAAATGGCCTATTTATAGCCAAAAAACGGCCGTTTTTTTTTCGTTAAAATCGAACCATTAACTTTGACTGTCCGCCATTTTGTGAAAAATGAATATTTTTTAAAATCCTTCGATTAAAGACTAGTTTATACTTATATTTGACTAAATCCATCCGCATTTTTTTTTCAGATGATCCACTTCGCCGCAATGTTGGTCACCGCAAACCGTGTATATAAAAACATTATTTCATTGACGGCCATTTGCCACTAAACAATGTAATATTTTTCAATAAAAAATTACTGAAAGTTCTTCAAGATGTGTTTTTTAAGATGGTATATTGATCGATTAAAAAAGTTTTGTAGACTTCCTTTAAAAAATTCATGAAAAAGGCCTTTTTTTTGCGCTACAAGTGGAGGTAACGCCTTAAAGCTCGACGTGTACGTAGAGAGCCACCAAAGAGTATTGTTTTTTTTTCTTAAGGCCTTATATATCTTTGAAAAGGAAAATTTATCGTTTTTTTTTTTAAATTGGCTTAAGGGTATGCCAGTGTGAACGCTGAAAATTTGGGTGATTATCGGAAATTTTTTGGAAGAAAAATACTCAATTGAATGTTTCGGAAAATTATGAATATATTTGGCTATATTTGACCTATATTACATAATTTTTTCATAGAAAAATATCGAGATCCAAGCGACTTGGGCGCTGGCTTCGGAGGCGCCAAAAAAAAGTTCCTCCACTGCTGACATGATTTCGACCGATTCAGTAGCTGAAACCGAAAAAAGGAAAAAATGTCGTTAAACTGGAAGGTATTTTCTGTACAATGACATTAGGATTTTCGAAAAATATCAAAATCTAACGAAATGGCGTAGTTATGAAAAAAAGTCTGTTTTCTTGCCTACAGATTGGTCGTTTTTTTAAATGCCAAATCGTCAATTTTCATCCTATCAAAAATATCCTACTTCATTGTAGAGTAAATATATTCAAGAGATTCACAGTTCAAATTTCAAGTCAATCGGATAATTGCTCTTTGAGTTACAATGTCAGCAATTTTGAAAAATCTCATTTCGAGAAAAACGCGTTTAATTATTTAACTATCGATTTTATACCGACGGGCGGTTGCTCTTTAGAAGGCTGCCATTCGGGGAGTATCAGAGATACGGCATTGACATTTTTACAGGATATTCTTGAAAGTATAAGCTGTCGAAAAAGGCAACAAAAAATCGACTTTTTGAAAGTGTCACACTCGTATAGCCCCTTAAATTATGTATAAAAAACCCAAGACTCATATGGCTGATATGGATCAACATCCAAAGAATGATGCGGTGCGAAGAACAATGGTTTTAAAACTTTCAACGCGATTTGATGAAACAATGTTTTCAAAATCGGGCGGACTTGTAGCTCCTGCGATTTTTAACCGAACGACTTCAAATTTCTACTGTAGCTTTTTGCATAGGTTTCCTCGTCACGTACACGCGATATTTACGATCGACTATCAATTACGGTTTTTATTAACCAATTGAGGCCGTTTTTAAGACGGAAATGCGACTTTTTTTTAAACGGTGCCAAATTCGCAAAAATCAATATTTCGTAATAATCGTGTGTACTTTGCTAGCAAAACTCATGTAGATCAGGAAGAAAAAAATATTTTTTATTCTAGGTGTTCATGTGCGTCTCCAATGAGCCTGCCCCTGGAGATCCTAAAAAAGGAGGCGTTCTCTTTCTACCGGCTACTGGTCCGTAATTTTATATTTTGATGATAAACAATCAGAAGGGATTTTGTACGGTGCAGGAATTTCCGATTGAGTTTAGGTAAGAGTTTTTCATAGTATAACCTTCAAACGGGTTTTTCTCGAAACAACGTTTTCAAAATCTAGCTCCTTCGTATCTCTAAAACTAATAAACCGATTCTCTTGAAATTTGAACCGCATATTGTAAACATGATCCGCAACAAGGTGACCCTCGATGGTTATGAAATTTTTATTTTTACTTGTTTTGGCAAAAAAACTGCGAAAAAACGCGTTTTTTGTACTTTTTTCGTTTTTCATCTGCCATTTTTTTATTTTCTGATAAAACTAGATCCGAGGGTCATTTTGTAGCTGGTGTCATACTGAAGCCAATGGACTTTGATTTTTTTTGTTTCAGCCAAGCCGTTGCCGAGTTGTGATGGAGCTACCTAGCCCACCTATTTTTGAGGCGTTACGTTAAACTATATTTTTTGTACTTAAAAATGAATAAAAATGAATTACATTAAAAAAAAGTATTTCAAGACTATATTTATGAAGCCCAACAACTTTCACATTCATATCTTTTACAATATCCTCAAAAAATCGCGAAAATAGCCTTTTTTCGTGGCTCCCAAGTGGACTCCCCAATCTCTTCTCTTGAGCGAGAAGAGATTGGGGCATCTGAGAGCTTTCGCGTTACTTCGTATTCTTTAAAACTGCTCGCACTGGATGTTTTTAGCATTGAAAATGCTCTCAAAACTGTATGTGTTTTAGCATTGAAATTGCTTTTAAAACTGTATATGTTTGTGTGTAGACTGGGTATAGGGGTCTGAGTTAGTTGGACGTTACACGAAAGTAACGCTACCCCCACTCCCCGGCCACTGTGCTGTAGTAGAGTGGGGGCCTGTGATCAGTTGAGTAGAGTGGGGGCCTGTGATCAGTTGAAAAATCCCCTCTCCCCACCTAATTCTAATCTTGTTATTAATTTAAAAATTATATTACAAACATATTATAAAAATTATTTAACAGTTATTATACAAACAAACCCAAACAAACAAACAAACCCAATACTCTCGCTCGATACGAATGAAGCAAACATACCTTAACCTATCAATATTTTAACCTCATAAATACCTATTTTTACCTCAATAAACCAATAAATATACCTCAATGTATCAATAATTTTCGAAAAATAATAAAAACCAACTCATATTATTTACATGGACCTGTTTTTTATTACCCGAAAAGTCCGATTACACGTTCAATGGCACGAAATAGTTGCACTTTGTGTAATATCTATAGATTTTTAGGACAATCTATACGAAACGAAAAGGATAAAAAAAATACTTCACATTCAATCAGCTAAGGAGAAAAGTGGCTGTCAAAAATAATAATTCGAATTTTCTTCATTCGTATCGAGGGAGGGTATAAGAGGTGAATTAAATGGAGCCATTCTTTCCATGCGCTGGACCAGGTGTAATGGGGATAAAACGGCCAATCTCGTACGACTGAACGTACAGAGTGATGTTGGTGAATGTATATAGTAAGCGCTACACGGGAGAGAGGGAGGGAGCATCGTATTAGGTGTGGGAAATGGTGAGCAACGTACAAGAATATAGACAGTGGTGAGTCAAGAGAGAGAGCGAGAAAGAGAGGAAGAGTGGTAGAGGCATGAAACACGAAGAGACGAAGGCGAGGGATGAAAGCGGTTCGCGCGAAGCGAATGACTGCGATTCGTCCAATTATCGGTTGGCACCAAAAGTGCTGGGTCTGGCTCGTCTGCCAAATGGGAAATAGCGCCGGGAAGAGAACTCAGAGGGACCGGAATGCAAAGAGGAATAGAGAGGGTGAGAGTGAGAGCAAGGGAGACTCCTCAACGTGTATGGATGTCCACCCCTCATCTAGGGTTGACATCGGTAGAGGGTTGCACGACCCAAGACTTATATCTTCATTGCCATTGCCTCCTCCCCCTCCCTGCACATGGGCAAATCGTAACATTCGACTTTACGGACTGCCGAAGATTTCGTTCGTACGTAAACGGAGGCTATTGGAAATGATATCGTCTCGAGTATCGCCGCATGGCTGGTCTACATGAACATCGTCCGGTAAGTTCTTGAAGAGCTCGACGAATGCGGGCTAGAAAAATTTCGTTCTTATTTTAATTTTTTTTAAGTCTCTCAACGAAGGTCTCAGAGGGAATGGAGGGCTGGATTGCCGTTGGTCCGACGAGGGGGTTAAGGAGAGTTGAGCAAAAGGGGACGAAGTCCGAGGCAATGGGTTTGGGAAAAACTTTTGCCCTGGAGCCTTATGCTCTGGCCGTTTGGACGGTTTCTTTGCGAAAGGAGACTGCGAGCCTGGTAAATGACGTCATTAACGAGGCTAAAGTGCTGACGCGTCGAGACCGCCTTACACAACGATCCTCGCATAGTCGTGCTTCCTTACGTATATACGTATATATATACATATCTAAGTATGTACGCCTATATTCGTCGTCTCGTTTTCGTTCCTCCCTTCTCTCTCCCTCTGTCTCACTCGCAACCCCCTCGTCCGAGCAACTCCATATACTGGGCTGTCGACCTACACCGTTTTTCCGCTTCAAGATCGATGCGTCGATTTCCTATGGCTCCGTATATCCCTTACGGAAACTTTATAGGTATATAAATCGCGTGGAGCACATATATCGTAATAATACATACTCGCATACACGTAAAGTGATGCGGCGCTATCTATGGACAAGCCCAGTTCTTGCGGTATTGTACTTGGAAAGCAGAAAAACTGCTGCTTCGTCGTAGTGCTAAGATTTAGACGTATATCCATATACAACATACAATATTGAAAACTGTATACGTGTCTATCGGAAATCTGGTTTGAACACAATATTTATGCCTTTATTGTATTATGCATTTTTCGAAAATTGATTTTGCCAATTTCCAAAATGGATCATTCTCACATACAATTCGAAAATTTACAAAATAATTGTACCTTGGTTGCATATTCTTTAATTATTTTTTGGACAACTCAATTAACGAATGCGGAATAGGAGCAATGTATCACTGCGATCATGACGAGGCTATAACCCTCGTTGCATCGTCCGGTTATCTTCCGAGGGTTCAATTCCTCAAGAACGAATTTTACGGACCGCCAATTTTCAAAATGGATCATTCTGACATCAATTCGAAAATGTTCAAAACAGTTGTATATTCTTAAGATCATTTTTCTTACGATACGATTTTTGAATGGGAAATGGGAGCAATGCATCGCTGCGATCATGACAAGAACCGCGTTGCATCATCCGGTGATCTTCAGAGGGTTCAATTTCTCAAGAACAAACTTTCCCGTCCGCCAATTTTCAAAATGGTTCATTATGACATACATTTCGAAAATTTACAAAATATTAATACCTTAATTGCACATTAAAAAATAATGTTTCTTACGCCGCAATTAACGAATGAAGAATAGGTACAATGTACACCTGCGATCATGACGAGACTACAACCCTCGTCGCATTGTCCGGTGATCTTCAGAGTGTTCAATTTCTCACGAACGTATTTTCCTGATCTTCGATTTCCAAAATGGATCATTCTGACATACAATTCGAACATTTACCACAATAACGATCACTGCGCCGTAATATCGTTCGAAATACTATGCATTCGTGAATTATATCACTTGGTGCATCACCACACAGTGAACTATTCAACGTTTGTTCTGCGTGCATGCTTTGCTGCGCGTACCCTCCGCACCGTGAAATGTTCTCCAACGTTGTCTTCACGTGTGTATATATATATATATATATATATATATATATATATATATATATATATATATATATATATATATATATATATATATATATATATATATATATGTATATCGTGTGAGTGGATGCACGTCGTATGTACTGCACAAGGCTCTCCCGCGCTCTGCATACATATATGCGTGTGTGTAGGCGTGTATAGTGTCTAGTTGCACGGACGAGATCTAGTTGCTGTACGGTAATTGGCGTGGTAGGTATGCAGATGTATACGTAATAGGGTCGTGTATATTCCTGCCTGAGGCCACTAATATACTCACACGTGTTGGCGATCGTGTCCCCAGGATTTTGATTGTCCCATGTTGCACGGAGAATTATCGAGATCGAGACAGAGCGAGAGAGAACGACACATGAGGGGGGGGGGGGGCTTCGATGGATTGTAGCGACTATGTGGTTCCATTCCCCCTTCATCTATGCTGCATAAGCAAGGAGTGTATTTTCAAGCGCTATCTAGTCAAAATCGAGCGAGCGACGAAGTCACCTTTCTATACGTCTGATCGAAAAGCAAATTGCGAGAAAACAAGGAAGTAGGATCATACTGTTTTCATTATAAAAGCAATTTGCACACGATAAAGAGACGTTTTGCGTAAATGTATAGGCGATGAGCGAAAAAGAACCAATTCGAAACGGCGGGGTAAGACGACATGTTATGTTTGTTGCTAAATCATTTGGGGGAGGGGGGCGATGTTCCTGTGCTAATACATTGTGTGACGTCACCAGTGCCAACTCTTTGTGGTAAAATATTGATTATGTGTACGAATGAATATGGCGACAATTTTCAAGTGTACGGTGGATAATCGCAATTGATATTTACATATATGTTACTTTAAAGGAGTTATGATTAAAGGAATTGGATTTGCGATTTTTCAAAATCTTATTGAAATAGACAGTAGCTTTGGAAACGTCGCACGGTTCTTTCGTATTTCGAGCCTGTTACGCTGGCGGCAGTGACTGTCGTAGGTCACAGGTGTGTTACGCGCGTTTTCTGCCGGTCACCGTTTTCAGAGGTTATGTCAGAGCAGAAGGAGACAACAAATGGGTCAGAAAAAAATAGTGCGCCACAAAGTTTCAGATGAGTTTTTTTTTCGAGTTAATTATTATTTATTCATATTTAGGTTACATTTGCATATTTTGGTAATGGTCGCCCTTAGGGTCTCTATACATTCATGGGATAGAAGTGAGTATTTTGAAATGTTTATATGAGTTTTCATTTTTGCCCTTTGGCTACACGATTTTTGTTTTCAGCATCTCAGTTTCGTATGGAAAAGATGATCGGTCAGTGCATACAAGCATCGTACTATGCTCACCGAAGCTAGAAAAAAAGGAAATACATAATAGTAAATAAATGAAAAAGTCCCCTTTACTCCCATTTGACTTAAGGGGAGGGTAGGGGTTTCAGCGTGAAAAAAAACACTTTTTGGCGATTTTTTTTCATCTATATAGATAGAATAAATTTAATGAAACCTTTTGTACATTGTTAAGTGCCATTTCAAGAACATTCCGTGAAATTTGTACGCGAAAATATTCACAAACAAGCCGGTGCCGCGTTTTTCTCGAAACCACTTTTTCATAGTCCGTGTTCAATGCCATTTGAAAACTACATGACCGATTTTTTTCAAACCCTTTGTACATATAAAATACCTCCCCCCAACGGTTAGTTTGATATTTTTTTACATTGAGGGGGTTTTCCACCCTCAAAATGGCGGAATTTTTCGTGAAACATAGCACTTTTCACTTTAGATGACCGCCAAAAATTTAGAAATGAAAGAAAAAAAATTATCAAAGACCGTTGAGAGGAGGATTTGATGATACTTTGACTAAATTTTACGGGGGGATTGTCTTTTTTTTTCGCATAATTTACCGCTTTTTGGGAATTTTTTTGTGAAGAAAGTATACAACGTAAAACTTGTGAAACTTGGCATATAGTTTTATTGATTTGTTTACTACATACAAAAATTTTTTTAAACAATTTCATCAAAAAATCCGCCTCCCACCCCCCTCGACGCGCGATGGTCCTTTTTTGATGGTGTGCACGATTTCTCAAAAACTATTCAACCGATTGCCTTCAAATTTGGGCAGAATGCTCAGCTGACATCCTTTTATCGTTTGATGAAGCAAAAAAGCAATACGTTTAAGAGTTTTTTATTTATAACATACAATCGATCAATTTTTTTCGAAAAATCGATACTTCAAGTTCAAAACGTCACCAAATCATCAATTTTTTTTCCCTTCATCGAACGATAGCTATATGTGTCTAAAGTAAAATGCTTTTTGGGTTTTTGTTGCAGAATGAACGTGAAGGCTGTAATCGTGCACACCATCAAAAAAGGACCATCGCGCGTCGAGGGAGGTGGGAGGCGGATTTTTTTATGAAATTGTTTAAAAATTTTTTTGTATGTAGTAAACAGATCAATAAAACTATATGCCAAGTTTCACAAGTTTTCCGTTGTATACTTTCTTCACAAAAAATTCCCAAAAAGCGGTAAATTTTGCGAAAAAAAAGACAATCCCCCCTTAATGGTACTTGATTTCAGATAATTTCTAGCTGAGATACAGTGAACACCGCAAATCGTGTTTTTCCAAAGGCGTTCTTGGAAAAGCTTTGTCAGCGGCTTGTTTGTGAATATTTTCGCGTACAAATTTCACGGAATGTTCTTGAAATGACACTTAACAATGTATAAAAGGTTTCAATAAACTACTCTATCCATATCGATGAAAAAAATTATCAAAAAAGTGTTTTTTTTTTTCACGCTGAAACCCCTGCCCTCTCCTTAAACGTATTCGAAATTGGCGCGCTAGGTCTTCGATTAGGTCTGCTATTCCCATAGTTCCGACGTTGCCACATTTCAATACATACGTCTCAACAAGCCTCACTTGGTCGTAAACTGATCGCATATTTTTCATCCATTTTTATTAATAATATCGGTAACCCGTATTTTTTCCCCGGTAATATTGTTCTGTACACTGTCCTGCACACAGTATTCGGTTTTTGGGTCACTTTCTTCACATATGCGGGAGCAATGTGCGAGAAACTGAAATGCTAAGGACAATGCCCCATACAATCAAGCGAAGATTGACGTAAACTTGAAAATTTAATATTTAATAAACGATCGTGTGAACCTCCGTTCTCCTTTTGTCAGTACATTCAGAAAATATACACGATAACGACTAGTCAAATTTTCATTGATATTTATTTACCACAATATTTATAAGCAACAACCTTAAATTCGAAGCTGAAGCGGAGCTTGAATTCGGGCGGGAGGGTCCTCGGAAAGCTGTTCTCCGTTGGCACCAAGCTGACGTGCCGTTATCACCCTGGCGGAGTGTGTAAAATAACCTCGGCCCCGTATTTATGCAGGCTTTTGGCCGAGAAGTTGAAATTCATGCCAGGCCAGCCGCCAGATTATAACGCCCGTTGAAAACGTGTGAATATTTTACAATGCGCGTCTTCATCTCTTAACTTCTTCAGAGACTCGAAGAGGCGTTTGTCTCATTCGCAAGTGCTATCTTGCAAATCTTTTAAATAATTCAGTCAATTTTTATTGTTTTGTAGATTTGCTTACAATTGCGGGAATATTCGATCCACAGTTTTCACAGTAGCGAAAACTATTATAAAGGAAAACAAGACTACATTATCTTTATTCTTTGCTGAAGGAGGTTGGAGCGTAAGTCACAATCGAAGATTAAATTTGAGTAAAAATATATGTTATTGTCTGGACTATACTGAGTCTAGGCGAATTTTTTGAATTTTTTTCACCACAAAACACCAAAGATAAAAAGTAGTTTGATGTATGTAACTTTACGTGCGGTTAGATAGGTAAAATATTCACCCTATAATTTTCCCCTTTAATTATATATTTTATGAAAAATTAGCATGTACAGAATAAATCCATACCGCGTATGCATTTTTTTGGGGTTTGTTGAAAAAAACCATAAACCGTCATTTGAGTCAAGTAGACCGCTCCAACCTCCTTAAGGCGGGAGCTAGAATTAGAAGGTCCGAAAAATCATTTTTTTTTTAAATTGCTTGAATCAATAGATAAACTACCCAAGAATGCATTTGTAAAGAGGCCATTTGTAAATATTTTTAATGATACAAAGCCAAAAGCAGAGAAGCGATTGATATTTGATATTGATATTTCCTCCTATTGAAAACTTTGAAGCGCATTTTCTCCATTTTCCATTTTCACGAATTTTCCAAATTGGCGTGGGTGATAGCAAAGAAACTAAACGAACTATTAAATGAAACCAAAGTTTATTTTCTTCAGTATGAAAATCTCTTCTAAGTGAATTTAAAAAGTCGTTGAAAAGTCTTTCTGAATAATTTGTATAGCACGTTAAAATGTTTTTTAACACATTTTTTTTCAAACCTGAGAAAATGTATAATTTCACGATTTTTGCAACTTTTTCTTAATTCACCCAGAAGGAAAATATATGACAATTGAAATTTTTATTGGTTTATTTGGTTCAGTCAAGAGTTACGAGCTGCATCTTTCCTGCCAATTAGGGACTGCAGTGGCAAGACACACATGGAATAGGCTGATGAATCTGCAGCCATTTATTGTTTCATGTTGGAATTTTTTTTAAATTCATTCCAAATATACATGAAAGATATTTCAATGTTATCGGGTTCACTTGTTTTTTTACCTTCTAAACAAATTTCCGAAAAATCGCTTTTTTTAGACTTCGCAAATGAATTATTCTGGTACAAAATAAATACTACAATCTCAGGTCTTCAGCATTAATGGGGATTGTAACATCATCAGCAATTAAACAATACCGGCACAGGAGAATCTCGTGGCAATCTTTCTTTTGTACCAACGAATTTAAGGGGGGATTGTCTTTTTTTTTCGCAAAATTTACCGCTTTTTGGGAATTTTTTTGTGAAGAAAGTATACAACGCAAAACTTGTGAAACTTGGCATATAGTTTTGTTGATCTGTTTACTACATACAAAAAATTTTTTAAACAATTTCATCAAAAAATCCGCCTCCTACCCCCCTCGACGCGCGATGGTCCTTTTTTGATGGTGTGCACGATTACAGCCTTCACGTTCATCCTGCAACAAAAACCCAAAAAGCATTTTACTTTAGACACATATAGCTATCGTTCGATGAAGGGGAAAAAAAATTGACGATTTGGTGACGTTTTGAACTTGAAGTATCGATTTTTCGAAAAAAATTGATCGATTTTTTGTTATAAATAAAAAACTATTAAACGTATTGCTTTTTTGCTTCATCAAACGATAAAAGGATGTCAGCTGAGCATTCTGTCCAAATTTGAAGGCAATCGGTTGAATAGTTTTTGAGAAATCGTGCACACCATCAAAAAAGGACCATCGCGCGTCGAGGGGGGTGGGAGGCGGATTTTTTGATGAAATTGTTTAAAAAAATTTTTGTATGTAGTAAACAGATCAATAAAACTATATGCCAAGTTTCACTAGTTTTCCGTTGTATACTTTAAAATTTTGCGAAAAAAATTTTTTCGCAAAATTTGCGAAAATAAAAGACAATCCCCCCTTAAGGGACCAGTTCACTTTGGAGCCACGAAAAAAGGCTTTTTTCGCGATTTTTTTTTGAGGATTTTATAAAAGATTCGAATATAAAAGTTGTTGGGCTTGATGAATAAAGCCTTGAAATACATTTTAAAAACATTTTTATTCATTTTAATTCATTTTTAAGTACAAAAACTATAATTTAACGGCACTCTTCAAAAATAGGTGGGCTAGGTAGCTCCATCACAACTCGGCAACGGCTTGTCTGAAACAAAAAAATCAAAGTCCATTAGATTCAGTATCACACCAGCTACAAAATGACCGTCGGATGTAAAGTTCTATAAAAAAAATGGCAGATGAAAAGGGAAAAAAGTTTTAAAAAACACGTTTTTTCGCAGTTTTTCGCAAAAAAGAGTGAAAATCTAAATTTTAAAACCATCGAGGGTCATCTTGTCGCGAATCATGTTTACAATATGTGGTTCAAATTTCAAGAGAATCGGTTTATTAGTTTTAGAGATACGATGGAGCTAGATTTTGAAAACGTTGTTTCGATAAAATCGCGTTTAAAGTTTATACTATAAAAAACTATTACTTAAACTCAATCGGCAATTCCTGCACCGTACAAAATCCCTTCTGATTGCTCATCATCGTCGATTTCTTCAAGTCTTGCTTGTTTTCGATTTTTTGAAATTTTCAAAGTGGACTGGCCCCTTAATGACATTCCAGTGAGTTCTCGTCCTAGCATCAATCTCATGAATTCCGGAAAGTGCGAACATTGTGCAATTTCTCTATTACTCGAAGATTAGTTAGCGCGTCGTCGACGGCGGCGGCTAATAGCGAGTACCGGAAGTCCAATGTATATTCTCGTCTTTTCGAGCGTATAACCGAATAAGGAGGCTAAAATAGTTTTTGTTCACATTGGCAAAGACCGCGCTCCCTCCCACGGCAGAAAGCAAATACTGCGCAAGCCCTTTCACCCTCTCATCCTCTATTTCCCCTGTATACATGTACACCCACGCACACACACGCCCACACAGAAATAGCTTGCCTACGAGCAGGCAAGAACTTAATTATCTGTGAAACAATAGTCCGGGGAATTATGATTATTGCCTCAGGACAGTCTGAGAAAACGTTGGGCGAAGTCGAACGGGCGAAGTAAGGGTTCAGGGTCGGTGTGGGTGTACGTGAGAGACTGTAACTTTGCTGGCTCGCACAGCTATAACCAATGATAAAAGTAGCGAAAGCGTAAATAGAGGATTCAGTTTCGTTTTCCCAAGGTGTCCTTGCGACTCGAATTACGACTCAAACCGATGAACTTATATACTTCTCTCCTTTCGTATCTCTTTCCTCTCCTTTTCTCTGTCGCGCGATAACGAGAAAAACCGAGCGACAAGATATACGCATCTATTTGCGAGAGGACGGACTCTATGACCCTCTCGGTAATTGGACTCGTCGTGTCCGTTTTCCACACGCGATAGGATCGTTTCGCCTTTTAGTGCCCTTATCGCGCGGCGGTATAAAGTGCGAGAATACTCAAACCCAACAATCGTAGAATTTCGTAATTGTGACGGAAAGACTTCGTGACGAATCAATGCAATGAAGAAACCCGAAAAACGTTTATCAATGATTTTCATCATTGTTTTATTGTTCAATAAAATAAGCACGTATAATTTCTCTTTCGTTGACACACTCGGGATTACCAAACTGCACGTCTCGTCAATTCGAATTTAAAAAAAAACGCTCTGCGTGCCCTCGTTTCCACGGGTCACCCTGAATAATTTTTAATCCAACTGTCGATGTAACGGTGAGGCGATGGTCGATTTTGCATTTCGCGGAATGTGTATAAATATTTATCGCGATCACGAGGTTGGCTTCGAGGAAATTATTCCGGTGGACAGAGATGAATTTTTCGCAGTGAATTTGGTCTCGGCCACAGAATCGAGGATATTACTGATTTTTAGTCTTTTAAAAACAAGCTTCGGGACAGTTGCAAAGATAGTGTATGCATAGTATTTATGAGGCTGAATTCACAATAAAAGTTAGGTTCGTTGGTTTTTCGAAGAAGTGTATTCCATGTAAAAAGTTATGGGTTAAGGCGGTCCTCTAGTTTCTCGGGTCGAAAAAATCGATTTTTTCTTCTTCATAAATCACATCTACCACATGTGTAGAAAATGTGTGCCAAAGGATTTTTCGATATTCGAAGTGATTCACAAGTTACGGCCCTGGAACGGAGCAGGTATACGGCGCGGAGCTGAGCTTCTCGGAGAGGCTGAGCAATTCAAACACAATAAACCGCCTCTTCCTGAAGCAGTTCAAAAAGTTATAAAGCCAATTTATGAGGATTTATCC
This sequence comes from Ophion ellenae, assembly GCA_963210295.1. Taxonomy (NCBI): domain Eukaryota; kingdom Metazoa; phylum Arthropoda; class Insecta; order Hymenoptera; family Ichneumonidae; genus Ophion; species Ophion ellenae. Next base: position 28,086,754 of record OY723389.1, on the reverse strand, counting down.
AAAGAAGAATTGTTAAGCAGAAGCCTGGGAGCGGAAACTCAAAATAATAACGAGTCGCTCAATTCGTTAATCTGGACTTTTGCTCCGAAGCACCTCCATTCTGGGCCAAAAGTGGTTGAAATCGCCACGTTTCTCGCTGTCATAATCTTCAACGAAGGATTCAAATCTATCCTGAAGACCTTGAAAACCATGGGAGTGAAAATCGGCCCACAAGCTAAAGGATATGTTCAACAGCGTGATAGCTCTCGGATCGACCGTTCAGAAAGGCGCACGAGTGATGTTGTAAAACAGGCCCGAATCGCGAAAAGGGAAGACGGAACAGCTCTGCGTGACTTCCAAGAAGAAGAGGAAGGCCTATTGTATGGTCCAGGCATAGCAGATTGACGGTGAGATGAAATTTTTAGTATAAATCACATGCGCGAACTTTCAAACGCGTTTTTCTCGAAACACCATTTTTCGAAACGGTGACCACGATATTTCAGAAACTACTGCACCGATCTTGTTCAAATTTATACAACATCTTTAATATGTTATAAGCCAGCGATTGAACTAGGATTATCATCATTGCTTCGATCGTTTTTTTTGTACGAGCGAAAAACTTGAGAAAAAATGAGTAAAAAATAGAATGTAATTTTCAAAAGTGTATAAAAAAGTCAATTTTTGTAATTTAGAATTCACTCTAGTTCAATCGCTAGTCGTAAATATGAAGATTAAAATGCCCTTTGGTTTTTTGATTTCAGATAAGCAGAACAGCCGCAATCTTGGTCACCGTCAAGCACCTCTTTTACTTGATGTCTTCCTGTCGGCCACTATAACTTTTATTCTATTATATATTTTGACTTCAACAAATTTGTAAAGCTTATTTAAATGTTAATAAAGATTATGCAAAAACAATGAGATTGATTATTTCGATGCTTTGCCCGCAAAAAATTATTGAAAAAGCCGTAAAAAAACAGCCGAGAAACTAGAGGACCGCCTTAATCTAGAACAGTCTTTAAATTTCGATCTGGATGGTATATAATTCTCTGTACGCACAAACGCGCGCGCACGCACTCACACACATTGTGTGTGTGTGTGTGTGTGTGTGCGCGCGCGCATGTGCGTGTGCGTGTGCGCGCGTGTGTGAGTGGGTGGGTGTTTGTGCGTGCGTGCGTGCGTGCGTGTGTGTGTGTGTGTGTGTGTGTGTGTGTGTGTGTGTGTGTGTGTGTGTGTGTGTGCAGGGTGTACTGTAATGAATGGATAATACTGTGACTATTATATGTCCTACTATATGCTGGAATTTCAGTTTCGTAAAAGTCCCACAGTTTTCGAGATTTTGGGCTTCGTGTTATTTTTTTTTAAATCATCTGCTTTTGGTTTCTCGCTTGCCATTTATACAAATGATACCCTTTTTTTAACCGATGCGCAAATTATCTCTGTCTCTTTTATCTACATTAGTCTTGGACCTTCGTCTCTTTCAGTAAACTATCTTTTTCAAATGCCACGCGCTGGCGCGGGCGCAGGTAGCTATTTCAAGGTCGAATTCCTGGAAACACGCGACGGATCGACCATTTCCACTGTTCACATGCCTCAAACCATAAAACAGCTCGTACCACTCGATAGTACCATCATTTTTATTTTTATTTTTTCAATTTACTATTTTCAATAAGACGACTCAAATGATTGGAAATTCGATAAACAGAAAGAAAAGATAAATGTCGAAGAATAATAACAGTTCAGAAACGACAATAACTAAGCAACTTTTTTAAGTAATTAGCACGATATGCGTAGTCCTTTTTTTTAACACGGCAGGCTATTGAAGTCAGATCTTCGAATTGTTTCGTATGAAAATTCCGCATAAGATATTTTTTCACAAAGTTTCCTCAACATTTAAGGTTAAAAAGAAAACTTTTCTAGATAAAACATATAACCATGAGTATTTGTTTTTAACCGGGTAAAAAAGTTATCCTTTGTGGAAATGGCATGCGAAAAACTAAAAGCAGATGATTTTACTTGAGAAAATAAAATCAAGTCCAAAATCCCGAACACCGTGGGATTTTTAATAAACTGAAATTTCAGCTTATGGTAGGACATGATCTGACCTATCGACAGTTGTAGGATTATCCATTTATTACAGGACACTTCATTACAGGATATATATATAAATAAAGTACCAGGATTATTTTGCGTGCTGAATTGTATGGGTCACGTCTCTTTGTGGTTAAGAAGCGGCAAAGTCATGGGTATTGGCGCTTGTTGCGATAATAGTAGAGGAGAGCAAGTGCAAGTAGATCAGTCTGTGTTGGGTCAGACAACGCGCGTGCCTGGTTCCTTTCGGCTGGTAGTCAATTATTGGCATGCTTCCATCCCCTTCGATGGGGTCTAGTTCCTACAATCTATTCGTCGATACACGGCCAATCGTTGCCGAGTGTCCAATTCCCGAATCCCCAGCTCCTTCCCTTTCTCCTCCGTTCTACATTCTATATCAATGGATACGACGTTGAAGTTTGCATCGTTGGAATGCAACGGAAGTCGATTCTTTTTAGTTGCTGAGAAGTTTTCTTTGGCCGATCCAAACTACGAAAATCACTTAAGGCTGGAGCCTGAATTAGAAGGTCCGAAAAATCGTTTTTTTTTATTGCTTGAATCGATAAATAAGCTATCCAAGAATATATTCACAAAGTTACAGAAGCCATTTGTAAATATTTTCGAAGATACAAGGCTGAAATCAGAAAAGCGATTCATGTTTGATATTGATATTTCCTCCTTTTGAAAACTTTGAAGCGCATTTCCTTGAGTTTTCATTTTCACGATTTTTCCAAATTGGCGGGCGTGACAGCAAAAATACTAAACGATCTATTGAATCGAACCAAAGTTTATTTTGTTCTGTTTGAAAATTTTTTCTGAGTGAATTAAAAAAGTTGTTGAAAAAAGTATTTTCAAATAATTTTTGTAGCACGTTAAGGTGTTTTTTGTTGAACATTTTTTTTTCAAACCTGAGAAAAGTTATAATTTCACAATTTTTGCAACTATTTCTTGAATTTACCGAGAAGAAAAATATATGAGAATTGAAAATTTTATTGGTTTGTTTGGTTCAGTCAAGAATTACTTGACGGAATTAGAAATCTGCAGTCATTTATTGTTTCATGTTGAAACATTTTTTTAACACATTTCAAATATATATTAAAATATACCTCAGTGTTTACTGAACTCACTTGTTTTTTTCCCTTCCAAAAAAAATCCCGAAAAAATGCTTTTTTTGACCTTCTAATTCCGCCTTAAGTCTTTTTACGTATTGTTATCAGCGATCTACGATTGTAATTTGCAAATAAAGCCTTTGGGTAATGGGAAAAATCCAGGAATAAAGAAATTAATAAAAGTAATCATTGCACTCCAACGCTGAAAACTTCAACTTCATTCAATGGATGGGGTATTGTTGATAACGTGTCGTGAGTCGTTATTGGCAACAATTGTTTCCTTCATCGAAGAAGGACTCTCTCTCTACTCCTATTCACTTTCGTGTACGTCAGAACTGACGACGCGTTCTACTGATTTTTCTTTAATCAAGGATACACTTTCCCGAACCAACTGTGACCAACCAGCGAGACATTTCAGCCTTTTCAATCAACTGCTATCTTTCACTCGGTGGTGCGAAAGATTTCATTATTCAGTGATTCCTCGATGCAACGTTTGCAATTGAAGCTGATCTTTGGAATTTTCCGTACGACGGGTCGGCCTACTTTCTGTGAAATACTCCATGGATGTTTTATAGCGATATCGTGGTGAAATTCGATTCTCCGTGGTTGATGCAAATGAAATTGTGAAATTGGTTCGTGGAAGATTTATCCGTTCGTACGGGGGGGCGAGAAGGTTACTCGAAGACGACGAGCGTCGCCTGTTAAAGGGGGTTGGCTCATAGCGATACCTATCTGTCGTACGAGAGTTTGGGATGGCTTCGACGACATTTTGGCCTGTGGAAAATATGATAATGCGGTTCCTCTCTCCCGAGCTCGCGAGAGGGCGACGTGTCATGACGAATGGCTTGCTGCCGGTTTCTACTTTTGGTATTTTGCGGTTAACTCGCGGATTGGTTATATCTTGAGAGAGAAGTGGCAAGACCGTCGAGTTGCGATAGACATGGAATTTTTCTACAACGTACTGCTCGGGATCTATGGCGGTAGCGGGAGGGGGGAGAGGAGAGAGAGAGAGAGAGAGAGAGAGAGAGAGAGAGAGAGAGAGAGAGAGAGAGAGAGAGAGAGATATCGCGGGGGTGTTTGGCCCAGCTTCGCGTTATTTTCTCTCCTTGTGCTGCATCACGAAGCGTCTCAGTGCGGTACCTACGCTCATAATTCATCCTTTCTCGCCTCTTCTTTTACGCCTTTTATTTCTCCTATTTCCTTGCCCCCTCACGGCTTCTTCGTCCTTTACGATGGTGCACACGCAATCGTATAAACCGCCTTCTCGTTTTTCTCGCTAACAAAAACACGTAGTATCAGCGCACGGCGAGGCTGGAGAGCTCAACGAAAAAAAAAGGGACGAAAAGGGAGAAAATTCACCGCGGCAAGTGGCCGCATACGCGCGTGAGAAAAAGCTTTCTCTTTTGGACGTCTCGAGTTCTTGATGCTCCAAGGTGACCTAAGGGTCGCTCGATGACGTCCACGAAAAATTCTGCACGACGCACCTACAGTTCGCAATTATCCGCGTCCCGAACAGTGAAAATTCGATTTTCATATTGCACGTAGATCGACCGCAATTGTCCTTGTCCCGAACAGTGAAAAATCAATTTTCATATTGCACGTAGATCGACCGCAAGCTCCTCCAATTGACCTCCAGGAGGCGCGCGCTACGCTCGAATCTTCGAGTTTACGGAAGATGTTGTAACTGGTGCGCCCATCGATCTCCATCTTACCAAACTACTGACCGTATATGCGACCCGACGTCGTCGGCGTCGTTTCAATTAGTCTCGCCGTCCTTCCTCGCAGACTCAATTGCTCGCGACTATTCCGCCTGGTTCTCTTGCAGCTTTCCGGGCTCTGCCCATCTCTCGTAGGTGTGTATGGTACGAGCTCACACCTTCTTCCTTTTACATATCGCCTGGCCCTCTGTGTGGTACCCATACCCTACCACGTCGGTATGTTCCCTTTGACCCCCATTTTGTTCTCCATGCGTTCCCACCCACTTACAAAACGGGGTCCGCAGCCTGGATTAGAGCAGTCCTTTATTAGTTTCCCGGGTGACACGTGAACACGATGGAATTGTAATTCGCGTATTCACGAAAGTCGTGTACCACCGTCGTGTCGCTAATTAAGTGGATGATTTGTTACGACTTCTTAACAGGCTCGAGGGACTGTGGTGAGTGGTGAGCCCGGTTTTTTACTCTTCGAAACTTGGATATTTGTCGAATGGTATGTTAGAACCGAGCGTTTGGACTTGTTGTTCAACGGGTTACGCCTAGATGTAACAGGCGAAAATAGCTCATGTTGGCGATCTTTTTATAGAAAAATGTGCTGACTAATTTCTACAAAAATTAGGGATTCGCACGGATCAGCTGGAGAACACTAATTTTTTGTGTAAAAATATTGAATTTTAATGTATTTACTGCCTATGTCCGGGAGGCACCTCGCGAAAACATCTTTTGCGGTCAGCTAAAGATCTAAACTAGATTGTCGAATATAAAAAAAATCAAACAGATTTCGTTAGTATATTAGTTTATCCCATGATTAATCAAAAGAATTTCCGAAGTATCATAATGAAAACAATAAAGTGTTCAAAGTGATAGTTTTGATTTGAGCGAAAAAATGGGCATTTTTCATTCATCAAATCGAAAATACACCGGAAAAAAAATCATTCGATCAAATACTATATTTTTACATCTAGAAAAAGGCCGAAAAATTTCAGAAAGATCGATGCAGTCGTTTTTCAGATATTTTGCTCTCCGACTTTGAAAACGTACTTTCCAGGGAAATTTCCAGGGAACATGTGTGATATACTGTCAAAACATATTGGTGTCGAAAAGAGTGATTTTTTGACATCGTCTACTAGGCATAACTCCTTAACACAGTTGCAAATATTTGCTGCTATCGTAATAATTATCGAATAAACAAATTCCAATCAATAAAAAATGAAGCTTACAATAATTTCACTAGGCAGAGGAATTTTACCATAATTTATTCAATTCGATAATATATTAATTATTACATTGGACAACACTGAACAGAAACATCACTGTGGTGTAAGCTTTTCGTTTTGTTGAAACACATGGTAGAGCATTAAAAACTACTTTATGTATTTTAAACTATTTACTAGATACGTATTTTTTCATGAGTGGAAAAGACTCTGAGCAGGGATATCATCCCTTGGAGTGAGGCATGTCACGTGCTGATTTTGCAATTTCGCTCACAAGCGTCTACCGATTATAGTAAAACAAAAACGAAGTTTTTCTAACGCAAAACAATTAGAAATTCACTATGGGTACATCGAAAAAAAAGTAAGGGATGAACTACCCTTGGATTTGTTTCTTTTGCGTCACATTTAAAAGTGGTGCATAATAATTAAATCGAAAAAAAGGATAACACTTTGAAGAGAAGGTAAAATAATAGTTCGCCTAGTTTTGCCGGATAGCAAGCTTAAGGAACCCCTTTCTTGGAGTTCCTTATCGCAGTTGTTTTTTCTGTCTTTAAAAATAACATTAAAGTTTGCATCGTTGGAAAGCAACGATATTTTTTATTCCTTTTTTATTTCTTCATTTTTATCATTATTTAAAGCATGTTTTTTTGCTAATTAAGGTCGTAAATTTCTCATAAGAATACGTGAAAACGTTTGAGCGATTTTCACAGCCTAAATCGGCCAAAAATAAATTGAGAATTAATTTTCGTGGCATTTTAACGATGCAAACTTCAACGTCATCTTTAAAATGTGTCTGCTGATTAAAAATATTCATATGAACTCCAAATTGATGTTTAAAGTATGGAGAAATTCGCGAAGATCGACATTCCCAATTTGAAATTCTGCTAAAAATCGAAAAATGACCGGAACGCGATGCACCAAATAAAATCTTACGTATTTTTTTTAAATCCACTTTACATATGAATAAACTGCTACAGGACTCCAAAAGACGTTTCCGATATGTTGTGTTCGCTGTGTTCGAATTTTAGATATCAGTGAGATCTATAATTCATATTGGCCGGCGATCAGGCGATTCCATAGAAAATCGTCATCAAAAAGCGAGGTCATGAAATTTTCATAACTTCATACTAATTTTAGTTGAATAATAAAGTAGAGATGGATTAAATGCGTATAAGGTGATTGTTTCACGTTTATGATACTGAAGTTTCCATCGTTGGGCTGCAACTATGTTATTTTGTTAGTCTTCCATTTCTTTATTTTCATGCTTATCCAAAGCTTCCGTTTTTTAATTTTTTTATTTACAAATCAAGGGAAAATTTTTATGCGAAAAATATTAAATAAAGAATGTTGATATTTGGTATGTTGACTAAGCGGTCTTTATTGAAGATCAAAATATTTTTTTACCCCACCACCAAAACATGGTGGTGGGAGTGGGAGGAGCCACGTATGTCGGTACGCGGGCGATGACATTCTTCGTTTGCGGAAGTCCTAAGTCCCGGACAGGTGATCGGAAGCAAAAAAATCAAACACATTATTACTTCGTACAATACTGTGTATAAATTGACCTAGAATCAAGAAGAAAAATTGAAAAATAAAAAAATTGTGAGCGTTCGGAAGGATTGTTTTTTTTCCCAAAAAATTTCGCAACTTTTGGCTCGCTATTTTTTTATTTTTCAATTTTTTTTCTAACAAAATTTCTTCTAATAAAAATAAAAAAATAGCGAGAAAAAAACTGCGAAATTTTTTGGGCAAAAACAAACTTCCTTCCGATCGCTCACAATTTTTTTATTTTTCAATTTTTCTTCTTGATTCTAGGTCAGTTTATACACAATATTGTACAAAGTAATAATACGTTTGATATTTTTGCTTCAAATTATTTAAAAATTATTAATTAAATTAATAATAAAATATTTAATAAACAAATTATTTATTGAAAAATATTTTCATGTTCAATGAAGACCGCTTAGTCAACATACCAAATATCAACATTCTATATAAACTTTTCGCATAAAAAATTGGTGAAAGATCGTAAATTTTTTGGCCCAACAAGGCAGAACCTTCCTTTAAGGTCGTAAATCTCTCATAAGAATACGTAAAAACGTCGAGTGATTTGCTCAGCCAAAAAAAAAATTCGAACTTAAAAATAATTGATTTTTGCTGTGTTCCAACGATGCAAACCAACATCATTCACTTTTCAAGTAATTTCGTGGGCAAATTCAGCATGTGTATTGCACACGATAAAAATGGAGATTTAATGTGTTTTGTTCGCGGCGGTGATAAAAAAGGAGACGTTAAATGATGAAGACAGTGCGGCAGATATCCGGTGGTAGTTATCTTGAGAATTTTCACGGAAATTACGTTTCCACTGCAGGATATAACTTGTTTTCGTCGTTTGGTAGTTTGTCCAGTCGATTTTATACTCGGTCAGTCTTTCGCGCTCTCGTTGCGCGTCGTTTATGCATACCAAAGATTGTATATCTGTATATACATGTCGTCCACCGACGCCGCCACTCCTGCGACGCTTTCACGAAATACGTCTTCATTTACGCCGTCATAACTTTTTAATGGCCGTCGGCATCGGTGACGAGAGTGAGAGCGATGAACAATGATGTAGACTGTATCTGGAGCACTCGAGAGGAAAACGCTTCCCGTTCGCGCCTCTGACCGCATATTCGTGCACTATCCTACACAGCCGAGAGCACTACCCGATATGATAAGGGTGGGGCTATGGCAACCCCCGCATTTCCAGCGCGTATACACGAAATATGAAATTGCTGATGGATCGGGGTTAATGGATGACGGGAATGAGAGTTTTCCGATGGAAATCAGAAATCGATAAGCGTTATATCTCTCTGCGGATACGCTATTGATGGGAATAATAATGCAGTTTGTGGGCAACCGAGACACGACGGGGGTCGTTGAAAGTTTGACGAAAAAAAAAAAAAAAAAAAAAAAACATTTACGGAAGAAATTTTCTATCCATACAATACGGGAGTAACGTCGGAGATTTATTGATGTTTTGATGATATTAAGGGGCCAATCCACTTTGAACATTTCTAAAAATCGAAAGCAAGCAAGACTTGAAGAAATCGACGATGATGAGCAATCAGAAGGGATTTTGTATGGTGCAGGAATTGCCGATTGAGTTCAGGTAAGTGTTTTTCATAGTATAAACTTCAAACGCGTTTTTCTCGAAACAACGTTTTCAAAATCTAGCTCCATCGTATCTCTAAAACTAATAAACCGATTCTCTTGAAATTTGAACCACATATTGTAAACATAATTCGCAACATGATGAGCCTCGATGGTTTTAAAATTTTGATTTTTTTCTCTTTTTTTCGCGAAAAACTGCGAAAAAACGCGTTTTTTAAACTTTTTTCGTCTTTCATCTGGCATTTTTTTATTTTTTGATAAAACTTTATATCCGAGGGTCATTTTGTAGCTGGTGTCATACTGAATCTAATGGACTTTGATTTTTTTGTTTCAGACAAGCCGTTGCCGAGTTGTGATGGAGCTACCTAGCCCACCTATTTTTGAGGCGTTACGTTAAATGGTTTTTGTACTTAAAAATGAATTAAATTTAAAAAAATGTATTTCAAGACTTTATTTATCAAGCCCAACAACTTTTATATTCATATCTTTTATAAAATCCTCAAAAAAAAACTCGAAAACGGCCTTTTTCGTGGCCTCAAAGTGGACTGGCCCCTCAAGGACGATTCGCATGTAACGAAAGCGGACATCAAAGAAGAAGAACACTCAAAAGAGGCCTGAACTGCCCGCAGATTGCATAGAATAGGTGTGCAACACGATTTCGATGACGAGGAAGGACACTTATATGGTGCCGGAATGACTCACTAGCGGTAACCCGTGCGGAAATTGAGTTGGGGCTGTGATCGGGCCCCAATAATGTTCCCCTAACTTTATTCGGGCCCTAATCTGGAAGCCACACGAGGGCCGTTAGCGGCCGGTCACACTTTGTCAACAAGGCGCAACGACCGGACCTTATAAGTTGCCTCAATGGCGCCTCATCAAAACCATTTTAGCGCCCTGAAAATGCCTCAACGGCGCCTCATCATAACTATTTCAGCGCCATAAAATATCCGTATCAGTAGATATACGTGTATGTTAAATGCGTCAGGGTGTATCTGTATTTGTTTTTATGTAATTGTTCATGTGCATAGGTGTGGTGGGTACATGTGTATGTATGTGTGTGCGCGTAGAAATGTGATTGCGTATTTGCATGTGAGCCTTTATGACAAACTGCCATGACAAAATTAATACAAAAAATAATCCATTCTAAGGAATGGATGTTTAGTAGAAATGAAAATAATATATGGGTCTACTGAATCACTAGAATCTATTTCCATTGAGGGAAAGATCTGGAAAACAAAGACCAATTTATTTACTTATCCTACACAGTCAGAAAAAGTTTATGAATGGGAAATATCAGCGAAGTCTTCAGAAGAAATAATTTTCCCTATGATGAGTATTGAGCGGAAATTAGTTGCTATAAAAATGTCGAGAAAACCGGTTGGGACTGTTCACACTTATGCGCTAGCATTACTCCATGTATGAGTAAAACCATGAGTAATTGTTTGCATCTATGTAAAAGGTTTCTTTAATTTGATAAAAAAAAAACTGTCTGATGTTTGTCTGCATATTTGTGTTCATCGTTGATTTTTTATTTGCCAATGCCCTTACGCTTTTTCCCAATTTGCGTTCGATAACATTATTCGATCGATGTATATAATCGATTTGAATAATTGAAATACCATCAACCATGTAGCCTAAGCTATTTATGCTGGTTTATCGCTATAATAGTCAGATCTGGGCCTATTGTGGAAATCCCTACTTGGTTATCCCTATAATGGCCAAGTCAGGTCCTATTGTGGAAATCCCTACAGGTTTATCCCCATAATGGCCAAGTCGGGGCCTATTGTCGAAATCCCTACAAGTTTATCCCGATAATGGCCAAGTCTGGGCCCATTGTGGAAATCCCTTCTAGGGAAAGCACTGAAAGGCCCTTATTTTTATTAGGGATGCCCTATCAGTTTTCCGCACGGGAAGACGACAATATTTCACAAGATCATGTAAAATATGTACCAAAACTTTGAACGCGATTATCTCGAAACTACATATCTTGACACGGCGGGATTGATATCTTGAGTAACTTTCACACTTTGACTTGAATTTGCACAGTTAGCGTTCAAACAGTAGTCGTTTTCGGTTCGCGATCGCATTCTTTAATTGGATGAACCATTTGTTAATAATAATGACTTCAGCATGCTGTTTTTCAAGAGAAAAATGAGGTTTTCTTTGGAGAAACTGTCATATTTCGTATTTTTCGAAATTTCGAAAAGTCGATCGTGAACCCATAGCCAGTTGGATATATTTGAAGAAAAAATTGTTTGTTTTCGGTTCAGATTACATTTGAGCCTGGTAGAGATCCAGCCGTTTCGGGCCTCGCCGCTGGAGGACTGCAACGCCAACTGCAGCACCGAGAACACTGAAACATTTTCTTCTGAAAAAATTACATTGTAACCACAAACACATGTACGACATGCTGGGAAAAAAATGTATTCCAACCAATGTGTTACTAGACAATAATGCATCATTCTGACCCTTCAAATTGGGCTTCCAGAGAGGGATAGCCCGTTAAAGGTTGTGTCAACTTGAGTTGATTTCGTTGACGAGGCGTCGCATTGACCGGCGAGTTTATCAGCATCTACCTATGACAACATCAATAATCGCCGCCGACGGGCGTACGTCGTCAAGCCTGGTGTTAAAGTCGCCCTATAGTATCGGCATCAGGTGCCGTTATGGAAATCCGATACCTTATGCTTTGCGAGCATGAATATCGTGTGCCTCAGCGATTAACACGTTCGATCCCTCAGACTATGACCCGAACATTTTCATGTAATTGTCTTCCAGAAGCGAAGAATCCTATAATCAAAATAGTATCCGATCAGCACGTGGCAAAATATTTGTTTGAATTACTTTTCGTTCGCATCCGCGTCAAGCAAATTTTTCCGAGGGAACACGTAACAAATAGCAAATGGAATATTGGAATGGAATATAGTACTAAGTGGATCTGAGAAATGTACTCGTGATAAGAGCATTTTAAAAGGGCAGGGCGTAGGGAGGACAATCATCCATTGCACAAATTCCATACGGCCGTCGAACGTTATTACATTTATTATAGCCCATCAAAGCGGATTAAAAGCTGCCACGGGAATTTGAAGAAGAGTGCTCTCGGTTTATTAATCGTCATAGTTCGTAATCTGTATTAATACGCCCTACACAGAACATCGCCGTATCTTTGTTCTCCTTATTCCCGTTTAATCCAATTCGCCTATTCCTCCTTTTTACCAACGAAATTCGCCTGGGGGATTATGCAATTTCATTTATTTGCGGTACGAATTTACGAGACACGCAATTATTTGTCGAATAATAGCCGCTCGACGGTAATAAATAATCGCTCGAATTCTCATTCATCGTGGAAATCGTCGTTACAGTTGTATATCGAAGTTTCGCGCTGTCTCGCGGTTTATGGCTTTATTCCGTTCGATCTATTATCATCGGGGTAGTCTGTTTGACGACACTTGTTTTGAATGTTCATCAATACTTTGTTTGATAGGCCGAAATAAATGTTTATTGTGATCGGATGTCAGCCGAGCCGAATGAAATTTAACTGGATCTGTTCGAACAGTATGGCTCACCCGTATCGGTTCGTTATTCTGATTATCGAGTCATTTTTATACCGACAGCCAATACACCTCTGCATAAACGAAACGAAACAAGCTCACCCCAGATTCCTTATTATTTATTAAACGTTTTTCGTACACAAAGGGCCGTAACCAAAATAATCAAATGGACAATTCAGTTGATGTGTGAAATAAAGCGGAACTTTTTTTAAAAAGGAGCCCAACATTATTTTTGGCTATTTTCTCATTTATTTGGGTATAAATGATGATATTCAGTTGGGGAAGCTAACATTCACCCCCTATAAAAAGTTATGGGGTTTTGAGATTCGCGGAAGCACGTGATAAAATAAGCCATTTTTTTAACATTTCGACGCCTATATTGGGTGTGTTTGGGTCTTTGAAAAATTCGAAATTATTCGGAAAAGTCACTTATCTAAAGAATTACCAACATTTTTTACTATTTATTTATTATCTCGAATGATGTGTAAATATCACGAGAATTATGGGCAAAAGGAATCATACGCGAAAAAAAATGAAAAAAAAATTGAAGCTCATTTTCCGAAGCGCTTCCGAGCGCTCCGAAACGCACGAAACAGCCTAGATGGTAAAAGTAGCAATTTGGAATCGTTTAGTCCAGTTGTCGTACAAAAAATATACAATGACCTAACAACTAAAGACTATCAAAATGACTCGGTGGGTACACGCCGAATTTAAATGAAAGCTTCAATTTCGTCGTGTGGACGATAGCCCCTGAATAAATTTTGAAACTTGATACGCGTCTTTTTTTCGGAACCACTTTTTTGAAATCGGAAGGTAGCATAATTCAGGAAGTTTTAATCTAATTGTCTTGAAATTATAACTGTAGCTTCTTAGATAGATTCTCGAAAGAAGTGCACACGATTTTACGATTCATCAACATTTTTCATTTTCGTAAACAAATTAAGGCCGGCTTCTTAGCGAATAAAAAAATATATTCAAAATCTTACCATTTTGGGAATTTTTTTTTTTAATAATCGTGCATACCTCTTCCGCAGAGCTCATGTTAGAGACAACATTTTTGTTTGATTGTAGGCGCAGATCTATAAAAGTTTTGCGTCCTTCTGCAGAGTGCCTGAAAAAGCTCTCAGTGTAGCTGCGACTGAGCCACCAATTTGTATTTTTTTTCTTTAAAATTTTCTCTCCGCATTCGTCAATACATGTAGCATAAATCCTAAAAATCTCATTTTGATTGCTTTTTTAGTAATCGGAAAAAAAATCCCAAAGAAGTGTCATTTTTCGGTGGGCCATATGTAGCGCCTGAAAGGTTTTCGATTAAGGGGTTACCCCCACTTGCGATTTTGAAAAAATCGATTTTTTTTTATTGCATTTTTTTGAAGTATAAGTATCTGAGAATATGTCCTGAAAATTTCAAGTCGATCCGAACAAAATTGACCGAGATATGAGCGTTGAAAGAGAAGAATCCGTTGTGCAAACGACCGGCTAGTCTGCCGTCTGGCGCGCTCGACCCTCCCTCCGACCTTCAATGCATTGTTCGATGAAAAGGGTCGTATACCTGGCATTCACAACGTTCATATAATAGACTGGAATTTATAAAAACGGGCCCGGAATAGATAACTCTATGTAAGTTTACAAAAAAAAAATATTTTCTTCGTGTAAACTGAAATTGAAACTTTAAACGCGTTTTTCTCAAAATGGCATTTCTGAAGTCGGTGACCAAGATTACTCGAACACTAATGAACCGATCTTCTTGAAATTTTTCAGGCTTATTTAATACATAAAACTGTAGTCTTTAATCGTTCGATTTTTTTTTCGAAAAAAATGGCCGTTTTATAGCCAAAAAACGGCCGTTTTTTTTTCGTTAAAATCGAACCATTAACTTTGACTGTCCGCCATTTTGTGAAAAATGAATATTTTTTAAAATCCTTCGATTAAAGACTAGTTTATACTTATATTTGACTAAATCCATCCGCGTTTTTTTAGATGATCCACTTCGCCGCAATGTTGGTCACCGCAAACCGTGTATATAAAAACATTATTTCATTGACGGCCATTTGCCACCAAACAATGTAATATTTTTCAATAAAAAAATTACTGAAAGTTCTTCAAGATGTGTTCTTTAAGATGGTATATTGATCGATTAAAAAAGTTTTGTAGTTTTCTTTAAAAAAATTCATGAAAAAGGCCTTTTTTTGCGCTACAAGTGGGGGTAACGCCTCAAATATTTATGCATGCAGAAAGAATTATTCGCTTCATGACGATGACACTTCCATGTAGCACAATTGGTATTCGACGCACTTAACGTTTTTCCCCGTAACATATACATATAACAAGTGCATACAGGTATACTCCAACGAATATTTTTCCTCCCTCCTAAACTTCTGTCCATGCTAAAAGTCGAAAGTGCCTAGATAAATGGTTTTCTCGCGGAGGTCTCGTAGTTCGTTTCGCGAACGGCTCAAACAGCGAAGACGGAGATAGACAGATAGACAGATAAAGAGAGGGCGAGAGAGAGAGAGAGAAAGAGAGGGGCAAAGGCAGGAGGGCCATTGTAGCGACGAATGGGCGTCGTAAAGAGTTTAACAACGCGGCCGCGGTGGTGGCTAGCCCACGCCATCAGCTCTAGACTATGGAGCGAGAACAGAAAGGAAAGTTTCACCCAAGACCCTTACGGAATCGTTAACTGCGCGTATTTTAGAGCGGTTATAAAGACGATGGAGTAGGTCCCGTGGAATTGGAATCACGAAGAGAAAAATAGATGGAGAAAAAGCAGGCCTCCTACGCCCCTCGAGAGAGCACTTTGAAAGAAGGAAGAACAAAAAAAAATAATAATACAGAAATCCCGGCAAATGGGAGAAACTTGGAGAAAACGTATGCAAGCAGCCAGGGGAAGCTTCAGTTGTCCTTTCGTCGGACCGGAGGCCCGTGATGGGTGGTATAGTCACAAGTTGCCAAGAAAGAAAAGCTCTCCAGAGCTGAGGAGCTTTACTCGAATCAACGCTCGGCAGGCTCACTTCTTTCTTAAATACATCGCCCGCTACGTATAAAATTGTGCATCACGATAATCGCACCGAATCATAGCCTTCATCCGTATAGTAATAGCATTTATGTATTAATGAGAACATACAGGAAAACAGGTATAGGCAAAAAGGCCTTGGTTGATAATAAAACGAATATTTATCCAGATGGATGAACCCCGCGAGGATTTAACCTACGGGCGAAGCTGTCCTCGGTAGATAACTCCGACGACGCAACCTGCGCACCCGCGAGGGGGAGAGGAAAATAGGAGAAGGGCTGTACACAGACACATTCGTATTACTTAACTCGACGATAAACTCACCCCCGAGACCTGTAAACCCCTGAACGTCCTCGGTGCCACACAACGACGAAATCCCGGAACCATCCTCGTATATACGGAGAAGCTCATATATGGTGTATGTCACCGGTTTCCTGCGACTCCCAAGAGCAACGACACTTCTCAGCAACGGGTCACTTTCATCGTTTCGATGCACTTATGGAGACTTTGAACGTGATTTGTCGAAGTGTCCACACACTTTTCCACTTCACCTTAATACGAACGAAATCTTGTCACGTCGACGCTGCGGATCTTCTTCGCTTTATGACGGAAGCCAAGACCAGTAGGTATACTCAGTCACCAGTCAGACGCGTGAGGGACGCAGTAGTAACGCCTCGTCGGTAGTCGGACAATGAGACAAGTTTTTTCGAAATTCGGGTCTAAATGTTCTTCGCTTAAGGAGGTTGGAGCGTTAGCCACAATCCAAGATAAAGTGTAAAATCTATGTTATTGCCTAGACTATGCTGAGTCTTCACGAATTTTTTGAAATTTTTTCGCCACAAAACACCAGAGATAAAAAATAGTTTAATGTGTGTTATTTTATGTGCGGGTAGAGAGGCAAAACGTTCACGCTACGGGTGATGGATTTTTTTGTTTGGCTATTTAACACCAAGATAAACCTTTTCCAACAACCGATTAACGCAAGCTAAACTTTGTGAATATTTAGAACAAAAACCCATCTTGCCCATCGTAAGCCGTATATATTCAATATTGGTCGATCGAGGTGGGATGAAAAATTACGGATGTTGAGGGGCGAATGAAGAGCATTGCTGCCAACCTTATTGTCTGCGAAATCGACGTATTTCGACAACACTTAATATTAATTAATGGCAATAATAAATATCCTCGTGACATACATATAAATAGGCATAATTATAAATGAATTAAAATTTTATTCTGAGTTGTATACAACATTGGCTGACGTAGTTTTTTTCATAATAATTATCGATAATGTTATACTTTTTCAAGTTGGTAGTAATACGATAGTTTTTCTTGTTTACGTATCAAAAATATAAAAATGCATAATTTTTCCGTTTAATTATAAATTTTATGAAAAAATAGCATCTACAGATCAAATCTATACCGCGAATGCATTTTTTGAGGTTTATTGCAACAAAAAATCATAAACTAATATTTGTACCTCTCGGGTTTTTGGAAAAATCGGAGGAATGAAAAGGCTTTTAGTGAAAACATGGACCGTAGGGATGGAGGCCTTTAAAAAAAAAATCAAACTGTAGGCTGTTGATATAAAAAATATAGGCTGTTGATTTTACAGAATTTACTATACAGATGCTGCGTCCGCCGAACCAGAGGTTAAGGGGTAACTCCGCTATTTTCGGTGAAAATGGTTTCTTTTGCTTATTTTTTTTATTCAATCTACAAAATCTTTTTAATTTAATCTACAAAAACAATGTCCAATTAATTTCAGGTCGAAATGACACGAGTTAGCAGACTATATTGATATCAAGATTGCATTTGATAAACTGAAAATGGGTAACTAGTTTAAACGTGTTAATCTCGACACATCATTTTTTCAAACATCCGTCAACGGAGAAATTTCTGCAGCATAATATTTTTATCGGAATTAATTGAAATTTGTAAACAACATCCTTTGGTAAATTTTCGAGAAGAGAACCATAGGTATTTGCAAAATGTGGAAATATCCTTTTGCCATTAATATTTTTATTCAATATTGTTCTTTTTTAATGCAATGGATCTTCGAGAAACGATATTTTTCAACATTTCTTGACACTTTTTCAGTCATTCATGTCTACATTGAAAAATGCTTCGGTATTCTGCTCCGGGTTCAACCTTAGAGATTAGAAAAATTCCACTGCGGAGGGTTTCGGCAAAAAGGACGGTTTCGCACAGAGCAGAAAAACGGCTAGAGACTCGTTATTTCTTATTCGAAAAATCTTTACAAATGTTATATTTTTTCATGTGTAAATTCAAAGAAAACGATATAAAATCTTCCATGAAGTAAATTAATTTAGCTGCGTCGATTTCGGAGTCCCTGTATCAGTTATCGACCCCACACAATGGTCCCCTCATGAACCCCTCTTAAATGTATGGTATGAAAAGAAAGAATGCAGAAGCGGTTCATCCCCCAATTTTCGTTTTCCTCAATGTACCCATACTGGATTTTCGATCGTTTTGCATTAGAAGAATTTTTCTCTTTGTGTCACTGAAATCGGTGGACTGTTTGCTAGTGAACCAGCAAAATCAACCCTTGACATGCTTCGAGTCCCGTTAAGGGGTGCTTTCACCCCTCAAAGCCGTTTTCCGCCGATAAGAAAAAATACGTACATACCTATCTAATAGTTTTTAACTCTACCATATACATGAATTTTAACGAAATCGATGTTGGACACTAAAGTGATGTTTCTTGTGCGCGGCACGGCACTTCAACACCGAGTAGAATATCTTCGTCCCCCAGTAGTAAAACCCGAGACTGTCAGGCTTTGTGGTACGACCAAACATGCGTTTTCAAACGCTACGTCTTCCAGTACTCACGTCCTGATATCGTTCAGACGGGGAAACGCGATGTAATATTCGAGACAAACATTTCGAACAGATGCTGCACAAAAAATTTGTTTTTACGTATTCTGAACGGTAAACAAGAGCCACTACGGAATTATAAAGTCTGTCTGGCGCACGTTAGTTTCAGTGCAACGCAGAGAATGGTTCTAGTCTACATTGCAGCGAACAATAACACGGTCTCACATTCTAACCCAACAGAGCTGCGTTCATTCCGATTTGGTTTTCCATGCCTATACTGGGTTTGTTCATCCACGCATGCATATAGATATACATATTAGTGGTATTTGCATTCGCGGGTGGTGAATACAATACACGTAACCGTTTGATTATCGGCTCTTCATGGGCTCTACATGCGACGTGCGCGCTTTGCGATGCTGCACTGAGCATTTTCGATCTACGTTCTCCCTCTATTATATTTCCCTCTTCCTTTTATACTACTTCCTCCCTTTCTCCATTCCTACCTCTCTATTACCCGTTTTCCTTTTTTGTCTCTCTCGCCCTCCCCTCCCCTCCTCTCTCTCTCTCTCTCTCTCTCTCTCTCTCTCTCTCTCTCTCTCTCACTGACTGTGCATAGAAACGTCGGACCCGTTCATTTCGCAACTTAATTGGACACGTATCGCATTCAAACGGGCCCTTTGGCCACATCGAACCCTCGCTCATGCTCGACCGTGCAACATCCCTACCCGGAGGTTACGTGCTGTATATGTTTTTGCTTTCTGTGCGGCCAAACAAAGAATAAAAAAAAAAACTGAAAACTAGTAAAGCACAAACACGGAAAAACAAAAACGACGGGTTTACAACGTTTCATGGGTGGGGAATGAGAGAGATCGTTACTATAACGCTCACTCGATGAGAGTTGCCCGAGTGCTGGGGTTTTTTTTACCTTTTTGTTTTTTAACACGGAAGCACAAAACTCCTCCACGTATGTATAAGCTTGTTCCCTGTTAGTGAATAAAAAGGCGTACACTACACGATTTGACAATGCGGTGCGCGACTTTTTTTGGCACTATCAATCAATGTGTGTGTTCGTGGAATGGGGTAGCTCCCGTTGTTGCCAGTGATTCGAACCTGCATTTTATCAATTTACGCGGAGGAAAGGGGTAGGAAAAAAATGGGATTTCCATGTGCACTACACAGAGAGTGAGAGAGAGAGAGAGAGAGAGAGAGAAACAAAAAGCGGACGAGCTCGGGAGGCGGCGTTCGGAAAAAAAGTTTCACATATGGAGTAGAGTTTTAAAAGTATACAGACGAGAGTAAGAGCAGAAGAGGCGGATTCGGCTAACGAGTGCTCAATTGTAAATAACCAGTTGTACCGGACGTTCAGAGCCATCCGAACTGGCGCCGACGATCGATTGTCCGTTATCCGTATTTCAACTACGGAATATAAAACCTAAAGACTATACGTTACACATTCCCATTAAGGTAACGTTCCAGCTGAGCTTTTGCCGCGCATTTGGCGCCATTCGCTCATTGTTTGATCCCATTTCGGTTCTTTCCCATCAATTCCCCTCAGGGATTTCCGAAGACAATCTTATCCTTCAATGTCGTTGTACAGCTTGATCAACACGGCGTACGTGCATCCTCCACTTTCGAAGAATCCAAGTATTTCCAAAGTTTCTGAATCAGTGAGCTTGCGATTTACAGCGTTTTCAAAACTTGCTGATTTCGTGGCACGGAGGGAGTTTTGGGTACAATAGAAGCGCGAGGGAAATAAATATTGAGAGCGAGAGCTCTCGCGCATTAGTGTCGTGGGCATCTGTGCAGCGCGCATCAAAATGGAGTGTGCAGTGGCTCTATGGTGGTAAGTACGTACTGCGCGAGTGTCCTAGAGCTGTAGGGACGTTTGTGGTCGGGTGTGTTGGCAGCGCAAAAGCTCGAAGCGTGCACCTGAGACTCGAGGGAATGCATATATATGCGTACAACTGTATGCACGTCCATGTGTATACAGGGGGGAGAGCCTCGTTACTCGTGTAATGGACGGATGCTCCGCGGCGTAGTCGTGATGTACGAGACGCGGAGGACGCGAGGAGGATCTCGGTAGCATCATTCCCTCCCCTATTACACATATATCCATATATATATATATATATATATATATATATATATATATATATATATCGATTGCGAGGAAACAGAAGGGCGTCTTCTCCATCAATGAGCCTGCAGAATCATTCGAGTTACGTCCCTATGGGGGCCAGTGGCCGACAGGCATATGAAATGTGTATATATTCCATAACAAAGATTCCCTTGGGAGCATCAACATTGTAAACTGCGCAAGTCCCACCTATAACCTCTAGCAGCTAGGCATATAGTTATGACAACCAGGCACATGTCGCGGGCCTCCATCCTGCGTCCTCCCCTTCTCCGATGCGTCGGTTCATTAGAGAAACGTGCGACCGACGCTAATGCGACATCAATTATGCGCCAATAACATAACAATACATAACACGTTCACATTGCTTGCATAACAATGAGCCGGTATATCCTTCTCGTATTGTGCCTCCACTGAGGCAGCGGAGGGGCGCCCACCATCTCTCTCTTTCTCCTTCTATTTCGCTGATGGTCGTTAATGGTGTATGCGTGAATCGACGATGATCGGCGTTCGCGGTAACAGGCACTGTTGTCTTGTCGTTGCGCTAAATTGTCGATTGCTAATGTGTGCAGAATCGCGACTGGTAACGATAATAATCGTGCCGTTTGTAGTGTACAGCCTGAGGCTTTGGTGAGTGCGCGGTACGACGATTGCACCAATTATAGACTATTCTTGACTACTGGCTGACAATTGCATAGTGGTACGAGGACACATTTGGGTGCTGCTCCATTCGAGTCCAAGTGCTGTATTAGTTGTGGGGCTAGTTATAAATAATGTTCGCTTAGTGATTGTGGATCGGTCGTTCAATATTCATTGCGCTGAATGAACTGTGAAGGCGGTTGTGAATATATATTTGTCGGTTGTGGCGGTAATCGTAAATAGATCATATTTAGTGATCGTTGCCCAATAACTAGTAGTACCGGATGAGGAGGAGCCATCATCGACCATTGAGCGACATTCATCCATTATCCAGGTTATGGCTCATTGATCCTTTCATTCGAACGGATTCATTTGGTTCTTTGTAGCCCAGGCCGGCCAACGCCAGTAGCAAGCTCATGAGATTTTCGAGGCTTCTTAGGTCAACGTTCAAAGAACAGCTGACTAGTTCTAGAACTCTTTTTTGGTGACAGCCATAAATGGAGAGCAATGTCACTCTCAAACTTCACGCATACGATAGAAAGCAAGAGCTCTGATAAAGGCCTTCCACATGGCATATGTCGCCGGTTCGGAAGGCAGAGCTTTAGAGTTTTATGGAGCCCAATCCGAAACATTGTACACATTACTATATAATTGCTATAGTCAAAAAATTGTTCTACGAAAAAATACTTCGGCCATGGACTTGCAGTCAAGCTTTTCGAGATTGCAAAAAATTGCAAGTCCTTGCAACAATGTTGAATGAGTAATAATGCCATCTCAACCAAAAATGTCACGACCGTACGTTGAGTCTATGCAATTTTTTCATCCCTTGTTTATATATACGTGTTGTAATTGTACAAAAGATTATGGCGACAGATTTGATACCGTCAAGTTCTCACCTCGGGGCATTTTCCTTCAGAATCTACGTTGCACATCTCGCAAATGTACTCTCGTCAAAGAGATGAAGGGTCGTTCATGCGAGTACGTATTATCGGACGGGGGACGGTTTTAACCCCGGTCGGAAGTACGTAGATAACGCTCACGTGAAATTGTTTTTCCGTGTTCACTATCGGTACGATCGATGCTCGCTGTTATTAAATTAAATCGTTAATCTGATGGTGATAATATAGTGGATGTATCTGTATGTATAATTTACAAACGCAGATTCATATAAATATATATATATATAACGCAGGAGAGCAATCGGAAGAAC
Source organism: Ophion ellenae (assembly GCA_963210295.1). Taxonomy (NCBI): domain Eukaryota; kingdom Metazoa; phylum Arthropoda; class Insecta; order Hymenoptera; family Ichneumonidae; genus Ophion; species Ophion ellenae. The sequence goes on along the minus strand of OY723389.1, from coordinate 28,064,111 downwards.
TATATATACGGAATACACACAGGTTAGCCGGCGTCCTGCCCGTTCTGTGTAAACATGCACGATTGCACATGCCCGGGGATCGGAGTGCGGCAGGAGGGGGGGATCTAGGTTTTCACATTCATGTCCCTCGTATCATATCGCAAGCTCGCGCGCTTTTCCCTCTCATTCAGCAACGATATGTGTTATTCGTGTTAACCAGCGAGAAATGGGAAATACAAACGTTGCGCGACCGTTTCATTTATTGGCAAACGCTTTTGGCCGAAAGATCGGTGTGCATATACGCGCGTGAGTGCGTTCATATCACGTGGGGGGGACACTTTAAAACTGGCAACATTACTGATATATTTTATGAATATCAATTTCAATCTATCGTGTGCCTACATCGGATATTCCATATCGGCGAGGCTGACATTCGGCTGTCAATTTTATCCCGGAGGTTGCGTTGTAATGCATATCAAGGAAACATTTTTCCGAAATTTCTCTTGTTCCATTTTTGCACAGTTATATTCGATGTGACGGATGAGCGATGAATTCCATTGGTAGCTGGTACAAAAATAATGCGGAGAAATGATCCCAGACACGGACAATGGGTACGAAGTTATCACCAATTGTGACGTTAGTAATATAATGGAATTCCTCTCACAGGATATGGGAACGTAAATTCGAAAACCGATAACGAAGCTCGAGCGTAACGGATTATCGTTGATTGGGTCCTTTAATCACCGTCCATCGTTAGAATAAGATCGCAAAGCCAATCGTTTTCTCGCGTGATATCGACTGTTCTAATGCGCAGGGAGATCGTTGCGGTATAACTCGGAACTTGGCCAACATTTATTATGCACGGGACGCTACTGTCAAATGGCCGTAACCGCGAACTTTCGCTAAAAGGACAAGAGAGAGAGGAAAAGGGAGAGAGAGAGAGGAGAGAGAGAGAGAGAGAGAGAGAGAGAGAGGGAGAGAGAGAGGAGAGCTACCCGAGTGAATACTCGTTAGCTCTATAGTTTAGTACACACACACTGATTCGTGCTAGGAAAGCTCTCGGAGTTTGCGGTACGTGTACTATATCAAGTACGAGACACACTCGACGTTTGCAGTGCGGTATAGACTTGACCCGTTCCTATCGCCATATAGAATCCTTGCCCACGCGGTGCTCTGCGGTTGTAATTCGATGCCTACATACGGTCTTCCAGTTTTCGTTTGCTTTGGAAATGACCCAAGCACTTCACGGGAATATGTCGGTATCCGAACCTTTCATTCGCTCTCTACGACTCACTGATCCGTAAAGGCAAACTGTGCATCTCCAGCCATCACACCCGCAGATGAAAACACGGACGAAGTCGCTGGCGCCCATACCGGTGAAATCCTTTGGAAAATCTTCACTCGCGATCTTTGCGCATAAATTCTTTCGCAAAAGATCGAACAATAACGGCAATCTTTTACTGGGGTGTTCTTAGGACTACTCAGCATGATATTCGGGGCATGCTATATACAGTGTGGATCAATAACTATTAGCACCATGGATATTTTCGAAACTGTAAGGTTCACAGATATATTTTTTGTAATGAAATTGTACAGTACGAAAAGGGCCATCCGATAGCGATAATAGTTTTTTTTTGCAGATGGAGGTACTTCGGACATTTGAAGGTCAACTCCATTTTTTAAATGGATGGGTATGTTTTTTCTGTACCATGAAGGAGGAGCTTAAAACGAGTTCAACGACCTCTAACATGAGGCTGTTGAAGGTCATAGAAAGTACAGAAAGGCGATAATACTTGCAGTTTCGGTAGTAAATAAAATTATTACGTTTATAGTAAGTGTTCGAAATGACGACCGAATCTAATATCTCGGATCACTACCAAATATTTGGTAGTGATCCGAGATATTTAGATTTTCGATAATTACCGAGTTATTTCGGGTGGCAGAGATAAGAGGGACAGCCTGTATATTTATATGTGCCCCAGAAGTACGTGCCGTGTAGAAATTTTCGCAGGGATCCAATTGGATCCCCATACTTTTCCCTATAATGAAATGTCACGCTCGTACGGTGGATCTTGATAAAGTAAAAATCTTATTTTTCAAACGTATAAATGGCTTACAAAAGTATATCCTAAAAATCAACTCGAATTACATTGCTGAAAATCCACCGTGATTATCGTTTGTTATTCATTTTACTGCTCTTTGACATTATATCACCACACGCTTACACGCTTATGAAACATGCAGGTTACGTTTCAACGCGACGAGTTTTTTTTTGTAACTTTTCAGATATTTTCAATTCAAACGTGGTAAGAATTCTCAAACGACGTTGATCAGGGAATAGTGCAGAATCCAATTGGATTCCAATGAGGACTCGCTATGTGTGGTGCCCCTAACAAATTTCTAGGAAGATGTGGGTGCATCTTGGGACTACCCACTAAATTTCTACACGGGATCACGAAGAGACATTTTTTTGGGAACGCGGAATCAACTTGGATGTCAATATGGACTTCCTACATGCGGCGTCCTTATTAAATCCATATAGGAATGTAGCAGGATCTGAGTACACACATGAAGGAGGACGAATTATGCAGTAGGGGAAAGGTGTGCGAGATGATTCCCCTAAGGGGGAAAGCTCGTAATTTCAAAGATATTCAACATAATTAAGATCTGTAAGCGTTTACTACTGACATATTTATCTATCTTTCGATTGGGATATTCGAAATATTCAATTCATTAGGGTTTCAATAGAAATATTTCCTTTTTTCAAACCGTACATAAGGATCATCTTGGACACCCCGGTGTTCAAGATGATTCCTAGGGCATGGACAAGGTGATTCCCCGGATTATCCTGCCCCTATTTTAGTTTTTTTTTACGGGTCTAGCCGGATAAGAATGGTGAATCTGTCCCTACCGAATTTTGTGGCGCGAATTTTTCCAAAGTTCCTAACCTAAATAAAAAACAATTTTGTGCAAAATTACGACTTTCTACATCGATGCCGAGGAGTTTTTCTGCTGAAAAAACGCGTATTTTTTCGATTTTTGCAGTTATTAAATTCCAAGACGCGACCGAAAAATATGAAAAAATCAGAAACATGTCAAAGTTAATGGGAATTTTTTTCATTTTTTAAATACTCAACTCTATTTTTCATCATCGAATCTTTCTTTAAAAACATTATTTTGTAGCGAAGAGATTTTTCTACTATTATGACCAAAATTGACATGATTTTACTCTTCATTCCCTATATTAAAAAAAAACAAAGTCAGAAAATTCGACCTGCAACACATTGAAAAAAAAACGACAAAATTTCTCATCTTTCAACATATTAATCTTCATCGCTATCGCTGTTCATCACGGCATTGACCTCTTCAACATCGAAGAGTCCTGTAAGGATTTTGGCTGGTCTTATGATTTTCGATAGATATTGAGCATTCGATAGATAATAAATTATCGCAGCAACGTGTGAACAGAATCCAACGGTTCGTTTGCCACTTGGACAATCACAAACGTAACGGCGAATTCTGGAAGAGCCTTGGGAATCACGAGTGTAATCAATATAGCATTTACACCTTTTGCTATTGATGTGTCTCGACCTCACGAGAACTTGAATGATTGCGTGATTCGCATCTTCTAATCTCTTCAAATAATTGAGTGCAATATTTTCATCCTCGTCCATCATCTCAGCAAGGTAAGATACTGCTTGAGATAGCTGGTATGAACCAGTAAAGAGTATCTTCAATTCCTTTCCGGTCAGCTCCGGGAAATCAAGCAATCAGCTGATGTTAATTGTTGAAATTGCGTTTTTCGACGATTCCAACGCTCCAACTCTGCCTCTTCTGCAAGTGAATTATCAGTATTACGCCTGGACTTCATCTGCTCAATGATCTCATCCCTAATGTCAACATCGGATCTCAATCTCTTTCCAAAGGTATTATTGAGATAGCAAGCAATCCTGAAGGGTGATCGAACATTTGGGAAGAGTTTATTAACCAAAGAGTGATGAAGTAGCTTATATTTATGGCCAAGGATGCCATGAACTGCTTCGACCACCCAACGAACTTTTGTAACCCATCGAGAGTTCGTTTGACTCTTCAGTTGTGAGCTGAGCACGTTATCCTTTTAATGCTGGCATGAATACTATATACTTTCGCTCTTTCAATTGATGCACCACATCTCTAAATCCTCGATCAACTACACAAATGTCACCTGGTTTCATTATTCGTTGGAGTCCATTCGGATTGTCTAGCAGTATTTTCATTATTGCAGCATCGTTTTGAGTGGCGTAAAAAGGCTCCTCCATCTCAACAAAATACCCATTCGTCGTGCAAATAGTGAGAGGTTTACATAATGGTACCTTCTTCTGGCCAGAATAAGATTTCCGTTGATAGTTGTTGTTCGTACTCTTCTGATGCGTGTAAGTTTCATTGCATATCAGCACTAATTGGTCCTCGAGCTCACATAGGTTTTTAACTGTGTCCGAAGTCTGATGTTCTACAAGATCGTCCCTTGATTTGCTAAAATATTCGAAACCCTCTGGTAATATATCTTTCTCAAAAGAGTGGACGACTTGTGCACAATAATCTGAAACTTGCTGTTCACGATGAAGCCCAAGTACAGTTGCAATAATACTATTCGAATTCCCAGTCCTCATTTTGAAGAGGGACACTACCAATGCTTGAAAATTACTACGGGTTTTGGAAATCCTCATTGATTTCATTTTTCCACACAGCTCATTCAGATTTTCGTAATTAACACCAGTCATTCCTTTAGACGTTGATCAGATAGAGTACCATCCCCAATTTTTTGCTTCAATTCATGACCATTCGACAAATCATTAAGGAAAAACGTCAAGTCTGATAATTCAATCATACTGTTACCAGCATGTATTTGCAGCGTTGTTAGATCATCAGCATAGAATTTGTCTTTTATCAGATGAGTTGAGCAACAACGGTTTCCCTTGGGAATAAAGATCTGTCTTTCTTGGAATGCTTGCAATCGAGCTTGAGATGGGACAGTGAAGTTTGGTGATGACGAGCAACAAAGAAAGCAGTATTTGTAAGTTGACACTATCCGTGGAACCGGCATTTCTATCAATTCGACATTGATAGGCTCCTGTGCAACAAATGGTGGGTCGTCCGTAGACAAATGTAAAGGAGCGATTGTGGAACTTTGTGAAGATATCACTGTAGCCGATTGTTGTGAAAAATCCCCTTGAGATGAGTGTAAAGAAAGTGAAGATGGCTGCGTTGGTAACTCATAGAGGACATCATCGTCGACTTGTGGCATCGAACTTTGGCGACATCCACCAAACTCTGTTGATTGGTGTGATCCTGATTGTCTTGAACCAGCTGTCGTTGATGATTTGGCGCTATTTTCATTCTTGCAGAGTATTCTAACCATTCAGCATTATCCTTCATTCTCTTTCGCTGCCCCTTCAATGCTCTAAGCACACGAAAACAATATGCACATCTCGTGGGATCTGTTGTCGAATCCGAGCTTACTTGCGGCGTTGATATGGTATGTCCCTGATATTGATGTATCGCCGATGAGTTATTCTAAAATCGACAACTTGAAATTAACATGTTTTTACTCTGAAACCTAGCTTGATGATGAAAAGAACATTGATAAAATTGTTACGAGTAGCAGTACTATTTTTGTTTAATTCTTCGTCTGAAGTATCGTAGAGAATGGATGGAAATTCATCCATTCGGCACACGAGTACACGATTACGGCGTGTGTCAATTTAGTTGGATGGGATGTTCACAACTGTCACGAAAGAGAAATAACAAATCAGTAGAAAACTAGGCTTGGAGTCTGTAGCACCTAGATCGATTGCGTAGTTAGCTTTAGTTTGACGTATCCACACTAGTGGCGCCACTTGAACTGTGCGGTTTTACCGACAGCTGAGATGAGTATGTTTACGCGGACTTGTGGTCAAGCTAATAAGCTAAAATATTCAGATCCGCGTAAACTGTCAAACCACTGTGAGAGGGTACGTTTACGCAAGCCGCAATTTTGTAACGCTGCGCTGTTACCTTACTGCTGTAGAAAAAACTCGCGTAAATGCCATCTGTTCGTTCTTCATGTTACTATGCATGCGTGTTTGATCGTTTACGTGACTAGAATGTCTTAGCGTAACGTGAGCAAATGTCCGCATAAACATACTCAATGATTTTCTCATCGACATGTTGTTAAATGACGTCGAAAATTAAAAAATATCCAAAATCAGCGTATGAAATCCTATTGTTTACATCTGTGTGTTATGTCTCACAACTACTCCAGCCATGATCACCCATTAATTAAACCCAAAGAATGATTTATGTATGGATTTCCAATGAAAAATAAGATATTTTATCGTTTTTATTTTTTTTCTATATGTTGCAGGTTGATTTTTGAGACCTTCTTTTTCTGAAATCCAGGAAAAGAAGAGTAAAATCATGTCAATTTGTGTCATAATAGTAGTAAAATCTCTTCGCTACAGAATAATGTTTTTAAAGCAAGATTTGATGATTAAAAATAGAGTTTAGCGATTTAAAAAACGAAAAAAATCCCATTAACATTGACATGTTTCTGATTCATCAGAATTTTTTCAGATTTTTCGGACGCGTTTTGGTATTCAAAAACTGCAGAAATCGAAGAAAAAAAAACGTTTTTTTCAGCAGGAAGACGCCTCGGCATCGATGTAGAAAGCTGTAATTTTGCACAAAATTGTTTTTTTAGGTTACGAACTTTGGAAAAAATCGGCGCCACAAAATTCGGTGGGGGCAGATTCACCATTCTTATCTGGCCAGACCCTTTGGGAGCAGTTGGGTAAAAGTAAATGAAAATTTGCTCGAGTTTCCAACATCTTTCTATATATTAATTATAGGTATACATCATAAACTGCACCGATAAGTTAAATTACCTTTATATTATAAGTTTTATCTCACCCAACTAGAATGAAACTAAACCAGTCTTCCACAGCCAGTCTTAAATCACTTAGGTATATCAATTATTATTTGTGAGATCCATTATACATTAGTAGGCTAGTTTGAACACAAGTAGACTATCTATATAACAAAAATAAAGTAAGTACGTTATTTGTGTACAAGATGATCTCTAGGGATCATCTTGTACAGCTAGAAGGGAATCATCTTGCCCCAAACTCAACTTTTCCATTCATTGCTCGGGAACACAACATATAAGTATTCCACTGTAACCACGCCAACCAAAACCCAAATTGAGCTTATTATAAAGCCACAAACACAACAATGATTGCAACTGACAGTATACAATAAAAGTTACTTAAGCTTAAAGTCAACCTTGTCTTAGATCAACAGCTCACAATTTTTTTTTCCGTCAAAACAACTGCGTCGCTCACACCTCCATCATGCATTGACTCACGCGGAGGGGTGCCAGGCACTATGTTTTACCAAAGAATATCACTAGATATTTGTTAACAGTTTTGTCGCCATTGAAAATGATCGTCTTACCTCATGGGATCAACTCGTACTCCCCATGTAGAGATTGACCGTTGGGCCTGGGACGGGCCTTCACAGTTAGCCTTTCTAGAATATTGGGCCGTGAGTATTTACCAATGAGGTGCCTTTGTAGAAATGATAAGAACGGCCCGATATCGGCCAACAGATCCAACAATTATTGGGCCAATGATTTAATTCATTGTAGCGGCAATGTTGGTGATTGCACTTGGCCCTCTTAAAGGGCCTATGTAGAAATTGACCACTGGCTCTATGATGGGCCTTCACAGTTGGTCTATCTAGAAGTTAGTTTATCTAAAATATTGGGCCGTGAGTTTGTTTGGATTTGTTTGAGTGCGTGATAAATATTCAACCTACATCGGGCCAAGATTGGCCCGAGATTGGTCCTTATGGATACATATTTCATGGAATAACCTTTAAATAAATTGTGATTTGCGTATATGACAGATTTCAAAATTGGCATATTTTACTTACTTATGTTGGTTATTTACAAATGCCAATAATAGACCAAGACTTGATGACAAAAACTGAACTACAAAATATAGACGATTAATATATGACGTGCCAGTTATTTCCCTATTCTGGCACAATATACAGATAATGAATAACCCAAGGCTTAAATAAAATAAAAGCAGGTATGGTCTGACCCACTTAGCCAATAAAGGGCTTAGATTGATTAAATGTAATTTGCAGTATTTTAGCATTGCCAGTTTTAAAATTGGCAAATTTCGATGAACTATCACGGCTGTTTACTGGTTTTAACAGATGGGCCCGGATAAGTTTTAGTAATGGGCTGATATTGTGCCAGTTCTCAATTTATAACGCAACAATAATGGGCCAATGTAATTGGCAGTACTTCAGCATCACCGGTTTAAAATTTGGCAAATATTGTTTATCTATCATGACTGTTTAATGAATTTAAAAGATGGGCCATGATAGGTTTTAACTATGGGCCGATATTGTGTCGGTTTTCAATTTAGAACGAGACAATAATGAGCCAATGTAATAGCCAGTATTTTACAATTGCCAGCTTTAGGATTGGCAAATTTAGTTTAACTATCACTGCTGTTTATTGGTTTTGAAAGATGGGCCAGGATAATCTTTAGTAATGGGCCGATATTGTGCCGCTTCTCAATTTATAACGGGACAATAATGGGCCAATGTAATTGCTTGTATTTTTGCATTACCAGTTTTTAAATTGGTAAGTATAGTTCAACCATCACGGCTATTTATTGGTTTTAAATGACGGGCCGATATTGTGCCGGTTTTCAATTTATAACGGAACAATATTGGGCCAATGGAATTGTCAGTATTTTAGTATCCCCAGTTTTTAAATTGGCAAATTTAGTTTAACTATCACGGTTGTTTATTAGTTTTTAAAGATGGGCCAGGACAGGCTTTAGGGATGGGCCGATATTGTGCCAGTTTTCAGTTTAGAGCGGAACAGTAATGGGCCGATATTATTTCTCTTTTGTTGGCTTATACGATGGTCCCGATATTGGCCTGATCGTAACATTGGGCAACTCATGGCAACCTCTACATGGGACCTTTCCCCCACTATAATAACGATATCGTCCAAACAGTACGCTAGGATCCGACGTTCAAGACAACTTTACGTCACAATTATGTTTATATTTGATTGAGTATGTTGTAGCTTTGTGCTTGCGACAAACATGACGAGTTTTTCATCGATAGAGGCTGCAACGTTGCAGTGGCGGCTGCAGCATATACCAAAGAAGAGTGCGTCTATGTATAAACGTGAATGTATAAGGCAAGGATGTTTTGGCATATCCATAATGCAGAGATGGCTAGCGAGTCGTTGGTTCGGTAAAGCGTTTGGCCCATATAACGCACAGCAGGCAGAGCTTTTGTCCATACGTACAGCCGTTCGAGACGTGAGTGTGCATGTGCGTTCGCATGTATGTAGCTTTGTGCGAAGCGGGCGAGGGCGGCAATAGGGAAACGCGTGGGTGGAAGAGAAGTACCCTAGTAAGAGCGGTGAGAGCGGAAAAGTTCGAGGGCTCGTTGGTAGGGGGTTGAAAAGCTGAGTAGGAAGGAGGGTCGAGGGGGGTCGCGGAGCAATAAGGGAGGGAAAATGAAGCAGGGAGAGAGTGAGATAGAACGAGTGTACTGAACGAGGGTTGTTATTGCAGATTGCGTGCAGTGAGGGTCGAGTGCACTCTCGGCAATGATAGAGCACAGCAGAGCGAGAGAGAAGGAGGGAGAGAAAGCTAAAACGAGAGAGTAAACTGCAGGCTGACCGAGTCCGCAAGCAGGAATGTGCAGTGGAGAGCATCACTCGCGCGCCCGCGCCGCCGATGCACACAGCCTCTCAATAACGAAAATCTATACGCTTTCATTTGTCCATTCGGCACGACTTTATTTGCGAATCGTTGGAGAGTTCGGTGCGCAACCGAATGCGGCGAGGCTCTTTGGCATGAGAGAAAGGGAGAGGGCGCGAGAGAACTGTGGGGATGCTGACGAGGTAGGCGGTTGATGGTGGCGCAGGGAAAGGGTCGAAGCAAAAAGGGGGTTGGAGAAACGACTACACACACCCACATACGCGCGCGCGCGTGTGTGTGTATGTATAGGTACTCTCCACAATCCCTTCCTTCTTTCATCCTCTTCTGCCTCTTGGGTTACCTACTGTGAGAGGGCGCGAGGCCGACGAGCGTGTTCAAATCGAAAACTCTATATATATGAAAATCCCTTTCCCTCTTGTGGACGGAGAGCGTCGCATCGTCGACGATCGAATGGCTCCTCACAAAACCGAGCAAGGGTTCGTCGATTTGCCTATGCATATTGTATATATATATATATATATATATATATGTCTGTGCACATGAGTGTGTGTAGATATATAATATCACCCGTCACAATTCTCTCTCGTATTTCTACAGATATTTTTCCTATAGAACCGCCCTCTTCCTCCTCGTTCTCCTCCTCTTTCTTCGGTCGATTCCATAATACC